>OZ024754.1:7756184-7781184 GCA_964016885.1 Eledone cirrhosa | reverse complement strand
AAATTGTATTGTAAAATTAGGCTCTGAAGGTGTTTGAATTTTATTCCGATTTAAATACTGTCTTTGATGTAGCACTTCTATGTTTAAATACTAAACATTATGTACAATTTATACCAATTCTTTGTTATGTAAATATTTTAATATATATATATGAATATATTATGAAACTTTAGGGATGATTAAATCAATTGTTCCCCGAAATTAATATTGTGATAAATAACGCAACATAATATTTAAAATAGTTACAGTAATTAAATTATAGGCTGATTAGACACAATTCGTACAATCATCTGTGACATTCGATTTATTATATGACAATAAACTATGGGTAAATTTGTTCGCTTCTGATAAAGAATATAAAATTATCCAATCTATTTGAGTCAATGGAACTGATTTACTAATATGTACTAGTCAAATAACTGACTAAGATATAGATGAGTCTTTAGAAATAATTGTTTCTACATTTGGCACAAGGCCAGCAATTAGCCAGTACATTACTGGTACTTAGAAATAATATATTTGTTTTCACCATCACCACACTTGATTTAGCCAACACATTCGTCACCAATGTGTGGTTACTTTAGTAAAGACCAAGAACAGACCAATAACGTTCTCCTGTTCCACATCTGCAAACGTATATTCACTGAGTATCTATAGATTCCAAACTCCAAATAAAACCCATCCATCACTAAAGCCAACCTCATAAAAAAAGTCCTAAAAATGAAATAGTTCACATTTTTCTAATATAAATATTCCAAGTATACCATTCCAAATATAACATAGCGGTTGAAATATTTAGAGATCTGGCAACGTTAACCGTCATTAAACATACTTAAACCAGCTTAAAAAAAAATAAAAGTGGCAAATTGCATTGTCTCTTTAGGGCAACTTTCTCGCCACCCGTTAACCATTTTCACCGCCGGAACTATGAAATATTAATACCGTATCTCTATAGCTATAGTTATTTCTCAATTCCAGTTTTCCACGCCTCGATTTTCCTCTCTAGAATTAGAACTATGTTCATTCACTAGCAAATATATGCAACAGGAATCATTCTAACCACACATACAAAGAAATAAAGAAATACATACAGCAACATACACACTCACAAATATCTACACAGTGCGTGTTTAATGGTGTGCATGCAATTCGCGATTATCTTAGTATGAAAGTGAAAGAAGGTTTAATGCAATTTAAGATTCACATTTTCTAACGACTTGGAGTTTGGCAAAGTATTAATTTTGTAATTTGGAACAAGACTACAAAATTGTTGATTGAAGGTAATTTTATTGGGGAATATTTGATTGTGTGACTTTAATGTTAATTTACTTGGTGCCTGAATTTATAGAAACGTAGTAAAACGACTTGAATTTAATAATGCAAATCATGTCTTAACTTGGGTTTCATTTGTATAATAATAAATTAGAAGACCTTGATACTGTTTCATATACGTTTAAACACATATATGATCAACATCATATAATAAATATTTGATGAATGTTCAAGAAATATATATATAATCAGGGAATGTATGAACTTCTTAAGCGAAACTTTTCTAATTAAGCGATAGTAACAGTTTTTACTATTTTATAGATTGTAACACATTTCTCTCTCTCTCTCTCTCTCTCTCTCTCTCTCTCTCTCTCTCTCTCTCTCTCTCTCTCTCTCTCTCTATATATATATATATATATATATATATATATATATATACAGGGTGTCCTATCATTTGAACAACATTTCCCTATGTATGTATGTATGTATGTATATATATATGTATTTAAAAAAATGAAAAGAATGACTTCACTTGTAGTTCTAAAGAATTTGATTTAATTTCATATTATGATTTGGTAAATCTAGTTTAACGACATTCTAATAAATAATGCCTGTATAGGTAATCAAAATGTGTATACATTTATTTGGGACATCCTATATATATATATATAAAGAAAATGGGGTGTTTTTTTTAAATAAACAAAACCAGATGCCCTACACGAGTGAAAGTATAAGGAAAAGAAATCGAAAATGCAACTGGAGTCTTTAAGAATATTTTTTGTTTCATTTCTTATTTTGAAAAGCATGAAAACTGTGCAACCGGTAAAGGAAACAAATAAATATTCTTAAAAAAAACTCCAGCTGCATTTTTGATTTCTTTTCCTAATATAAGATAACAAAGACGATTGGTTACTCCTTCATTACGTTTATTGGTTGGTGACGCGCGTTTCGCCATTGATCAACCTAAGGTTCGATCTGACTCGACTCTGTAATCCGCGTCTCGTCAGACCCCTTGTAATGTCACCAACCAATAAACGTAATGAAGGATTAACCAATCGTCCTTGTTATCTTATTTCACTATAATACACTCTGTCTAGCTCTACACCTCGACACTGAAGTGAATCTAAACATTGAGTGCTTACCCGGGTGAACTTACAGAACTTAGACTCCCTGCATATATATATATATATCCAGGCAGTGTAACTAGGCGTTACTGTAGGTTAACCCGGGTGACCACTCGATGTTTAGGTTCACATCAGTGTCGAGGTGTAGAGCTAGACAGGGTGTATTATAGTGAAATAAGATAAGAAGGACGATTGGTTACTCCTTCATTACGTTTTTGGTTGGTGACATTACAAGGGGTCTGACGAGCCGGGGATTACAGAGTCGGGTCAGATCGATACAGATCGAACCTTGGGCTGATCAGTGGCGAAACGCGCGTCATCAACCAATAAACGTAATGGAGTAACCAATCTTCCTTGTTATATAAAATCAGCGAGAATCGTTTTTCGGCGGGTAGAAATAAGCGAAACGCAACGCAATTTCCGAGTTATGCTGGCAAGCGCTCCATAGACCAAAAGAGACCAGAGCAATAAACATAGGTTATAAAGACCATACCAACTGAGATGGGGGTTAAGAAGCTATCAACCACCTAAGCCCCCCCAAAAACGAGTCAAGCTAAACGGGTCAAACAAAATAAATGAAATATTCACCCGGACCCGTAGAAATGATGGTATAATCCAGTACAGGGTTTCTGCGACTATATATATATATAATATGGTGGAATTTAAAGACGATTAAAAAAGAATGAGAGGTTTATGTTGCCTGGAATATGCTTTCACTCCGAATTCACTTATATTTTATCTAAATTGTGAATACATTTGTTTAAACAGCGCAATTTACAGCCTATTCATTGCTTCACTAAAACATTCTATTTTTATCTGTTATAAAAAGCACTAATATTTCTATTAATATAATCCACACAGATTTCAAATAACATATTTCTGAAATGTTCTTTATTAAATACACTAAGAATTCTACACAAATTTTGATTTATAATTAATGCTTTATTAGATATATTTAATACAGAAACCTGCAGAAAGAGTTCTCTTGAAATATTAATGTATAATACTTTACATTTCATACACGATAATGTATAATTCTTTGGAGGATTTCATAGATAAATATCTATTTCGTACAGGTCTATACGTTATACACTTCTCTCATATGTCTGCTATAGACCTCAATGGTTTTTCTGTTGTAAGCTAATTGGTTAGAATGTCGACTACAAATATAACAGCTTCTAGAAAAGTGAGATTTTGGTGACACTAGAAATCTTGGTGAAAGACAATACAACACACATTGGATTGGCAGTATCAGTAGAGGGTCGGACGCCATGCTTTCCATCATAGTTACGTCCCTTTACGATCTGAGTTCAAATCCCGCCGAGGTTGACTTTGCCTTGCATCCTTACGGGGTCGATAAAATAAAGTACCAGTAATGCACTGGGTAATTGCTGGCCTTGTGCCTAAAGTAGAAACAATTATTTATCTGAATGAGTAGGAAGATATTGAAATGAAATTTAGAAAAGAGGTATCGCAATACATATGCATTATGAAATGTTAACATATTTAGGGCATGTCCCCCTAGCTCTAGCTCCTCCCCCTCTCTCTCTCTCTCTCTCTCTCTGTATATAAGAGATCGATTGACTTTCGTCAAATTGGACCGAGGAAACGATGTTTCCGTTGCTAGTACTATCCATCGGTCGCAACTCCAGGTAGAAGGACCAACGTGAAATAAAGTGTCTTGCTCAAGGATATAACGCATCACCCGGTCCATGTGTATATATATATATTCATGTCTATCTATCTATCTTATGGGCCTTCACTCTACATTAGACTGTAGGTGAGAAAGATGAAATATCAAGGGAGCACCCTCTCTCTGTGCTCCTGAGGAGATGGGTTGCACACTTTTTCGGGGGGGGGGGGCGACCCCCCAAGGCGCCTCCTCCCTATTGAGGATTTTATTATTCAATTTATTTTTGTTATATTTTATATCTTATATTTTTACATTTTGTTATTGCCTCCTCCTTATTGAGGACGCCTTTTTATGTAAACTCCCCCCCCCCTTGTACTTGTCCCACTCTTTGACGCCCTGGTGGCAAATAAAAAGAAAGTTATCTATCTATCTATCTTGCAAGGTTTTTGATATGAAATCGTGTGTCAAAACAAATATTGTTATACTTGGGGAGGGTCATATTGTTGTAACAATATTGCCAGAAATAATTGTTTCTAGGTTAGGCACAAGGCGAGCAATTATCCAGTGCATTACTGGTACTTTATTGCCAGAAATAACGAAACTAAAATAAATCAATCTGTGGACGCAGAAGTAAATGTTATCTTTATCTAGCCCTCTTCAGATTTTAGTCTTCACATTTACTATTATTATATATATATATATAAATATATATATATATATATACGTGTATATATACGTATATATATATATATATACGTATATATATATATATATACGTGTATATATATATATATATATACGTGTATATATATATATATATACGTGTATATATATATATATATATATACGTGTATATATATATATATATATATACGTGTATATATATATATACGTGTATATATATATATATACGTGTATATATATATAATGGAAAACGAAAAATCAGTGATGCATCAGAACTCAATTTATTGCGTATTACAAGTGTTTCCCCGGCGAACAGCTTGAGGTGCGATGTGTGTGTGTGGACCGTGTTGACTCTGGATTTACAGGTTCCTCAGACACGTCTACTAGGTAGGAGCGTAGAGTGCTCAACCGGCATACCGCCTATGGAAGCATCTTAGCTACCATCAGGAATATATACGTGCGTGTGTGTGTGAGTGAGTGTGTGTGTATGATTCATTTCATGTTAAATGTATTTGCTTCTGATTAAATTTTTGACAGATATATGTAATGATCTTTATCTTTATTCTACATGGGATAAGGCTATACATGGGATATGGCTATACATGGGATAAGGCTATACATGGGATATGGCTAATACATCTACGAGAAAATATTCTAGTATATTTGCCTTTGATTAACTATAGAAACTTTCATTCATAGAGAAATGAACTTTTCAAGATGGCGGTGTATTTTTCCTTGTGTTCGGTGAAGCAGAAATAAATATTTTGAAAGGGCAATATTGAATTATAGTTTATATAAGTAGTCCAATAATAAGGTAACCATGCGAATAAACATACATATATATATATATATATATATATATATATATATATATATATATACATACTCGAACTTATAACCAGAGATACACGTACATATATATATGTATATATATATATATGTTTATAGATATAGATATATATATATATATATATATATACATATATATATGTTTATAGATATAGATATATATATATATATATATATATACATATATATATAGAGAGAGGGAGAGATAGTGATATAGGAAGATGTATGTGTGTGTGTGTGTGTATATATATATATATATATATAGAGAGAGAGAAATAGAAGAAGATGTGTGTGTGTGTGTGTATATATATATATATAAATAGAGAGAGAGAGAGTGATAGAGGAAGCTGTGTGTGTGTGTGTCTCTCTCTCTATATATATATATATCTATCTTCCTCGTTCTTTGTCACATACATATGTGTATATATATTATATACACACATATATACATTTTCCTCTCTCTCTCTCTCTCACATATGTATATATATCTTCCACTCACTTTCACACACACACACATATATATATATATATATACACATATATACATCTTTCTCTCTCTCTCACACATATATATATATATATAGGAAAAAATATGACCCCGACGGCAGAGCTCAAGCCGTTTCGACGGCTATTTCTGGACTATATCTGTAGGGCGTCAGTCATCTTACCATCCCATTCCTTCTAACTAGCCTCTGTGTCACGTGATTGATTCTTTAGAATCGGCCATTTGACTTGAAGCAGTGAGAATTTCGGTACATAGAATCCAGTCCTCGCAAGCTGTTCGATCTACCGAATTATTATTATTTTTATATGAGCCGCCAGTGTCCGCGCATTGCCTGGAGACTTAACTGAGAATAGACTTCCTGATGACGCAATGAATTCTCGACAGTTGGATTACGTAACTGTCTTTATCCCATTGCAGAAACTAATTAGTTGGAGTGAAAATTTAAGTAAGAAAAAATTTTTTTTAAAATTTTTTTTAAAAAATATTTTCTTATTTTACGTCCTTTATATATATATATATATATATATATATATGTGTGTATGTATGTATGTATATGTGCGTGATTGTGGTCATGTGTGTGTATATTTATGTATCTGTAAAATCAGAGACATCAACAAGTCTTCGATCATTGAAGTAGAGAGAGACAGAGAAGTATGTACTGATATAGAAATTATTTTTTCTGTCATTAGATGTTAATCAATAATAATTTTAAATTTAGCTGCAAAGCAAATAAGACATGTGGGCGTTTATATCATAGAAACATTGCTTATATATATATATACTCACACACACGCACACACACACACATAGATACATACATACATACATACATACATACATACATACATACATACATACATACATACATGGTGGTGGCTGCCAACTCGTTTTCGAGTACGGCCACTACTTTATATCCATGTAGGAGAACCCCTACCGATGCACTGAACCAGTGTGTCTTTTTAGTCCAGCCAGCGACTTGAAAACTCTGGTACAAACACTACACTTGCAACAATTATTGACACATAGTGCTGGGTCCATGGTACCATGTGACGACAAGTGCAGAGAGATCTCCAGATATAAAGCAATGCCTGTGCCGTGAAGCTTTTATAGTGAGCAAAGGCACTGCACAAAGCCAGTCCCACTCTCATACATACATACATACATACATACATACATACATACATACATACATATTATTAGTATAGATTAAAGTTTAAGCAAAGAATCGCTGCTTTTATCCTAGTCCGGGATCTTCTGAAGCTGAAATATATATATATATATATATATATATATATATATGTATATATATATATATGTATTGTCTATAATGCGCCGAAACATCCGTGACGCATAGTGAACAACTGACGAAGGGAGACTGTCTATATATATAATATATATATATAGAAATGGCTTCTACAGGACAAGAATTGTTTCGTTGGAAAGAAATCATCAGGGCTTTCCTGATGATTTCCTTCGAATGAAACAGATCTAGTCCTGTAGAAGCCATTTCTATATTAAATAGTTATAATCTGCTATGTATTGAATACCTTACTTACTGTGGTTACCCCCGATTGAACCGGGGATACACACACACACATATATATATAATCCTTATCGAGCCCTCTTCTGATTTTGGTCTTTCTTGCAGTCGAAGCGACAGGAATGTATAGCAATTTGACGTTGCAATATATTTGTAAATAAGACATCTAATTATGCTTATGACTGATGTTTGCACTTAACCATACTGGAGTAACCATAATAAATGTGAGTGATTTGAAAGTTCTTGCCCAAAATTGCATGTAAAAGGTATAATTAACATTGTTTACCATAACGATCAATATATAAAGTGTGTTTAGTAAAAGAGTGAAATATCGTGAGAGGTTGGTGCTGTTTAAAAGGTGTCAATAATTTACATTTTTTGTATATTTCCATACTTCAAAGACACGAAACATTGAAGCTATAGAAGTCTTGGGAGATATATTCTGTCAAAGAGAAAAGAAAATTCTACTTAGATAATTAACGAGCGAAGAATATTTTACATGGCAATTTTAACTTTATACAGCTATGTAACATTAGTGTAAAAATTATTAGGATGCAAATGGAACATAAGAGTATTTTGTGTCAATACGTGAATAATAACGGCTGTGTTGAAAATACATATGTGTTATGTTAATACAAAGCCAGAAACATGCAATAGAGTTATTAAAATGTTTGAACAGTATTCGTTAAATATCCGGCTTTTATTTATACTATAGAGAAAGGATGGAATTAATAGTAGTCTCTGACATATATAACAAGTAATAATGGGTTTCATATACTCGAACGCTTTATAATCATTTCCGTTCCGTCCTATATATCTGATTTCTAATCATAGATTATTGCCACATATCGTGATAACAGCTGTGTTAGGAAAAGTGGACGCGTCAGAGGTAGAATAGTTGTGATTGTGGGGGAGGGGGGGGGGGGGGGGGGTAGAACACTGATTTAATTCACTTCATACTTAACTGGGTACCATTTCATCAACATAGACGGTATATTTTGGCTGCGTTAACACTAAATACTCTTTCTTTAAATATAAAAATCGACACATTTCAAAAGTTGCCCTCACATTCATTTGGCGATGATAAGAATATTGATTTCAAACATAGTCGCAATGCCGTATATTTTAATGGAGGGGTCTGGTGGTTCAATCGAATCGCCATTTGACTGGGTATTTTTCGAATGACATCTGAATTATATAACTACCACAAACAATACATATATAAAATAAATGAAGTAACTTCCGTTAGTATATGGTCATTAAGTACAGAAGTAATTCTGCTGGACAATACATCCCACTCCATCATATGACAATACCCCCTCCCCCTCCCACTCCATCATATGACAGTAAAGATGCGGCTCTTATTATCGTAATTAGTGAAATAGGAAAATAATTGTTTCTACTTTAGGCACAAGGCCAGCAATTACCCAGTGCATTACTGGTACTTTATTTTATCGACCCCGTAAGGATGAAAGGCAAAGTCAACCTCGGCGGGATTTGAACTCAGATTGTAAAGGGACGTAACTATGCTGGAAAGCATGGCGTCCGACCCTCTACTGATACTGCCAATCCACCGATAGGAAAATAATCACAGTTATCAAGATAGATATTCTTGCTTCTCTAAATGTTGGGTAACCTAGGTTCTAACCATTCAAGAGACCTTTGATCTACGTTGAGCATACAATATAGCAAGATGTAGTATATTTAGTTGCTATTTCTAGCTGATACATCAATCACATAGAGGCTTCCCATAATAACTGTGTTGGTGGTTTTTGATAAATTTCGCACATTTTTCTGTTGAAGCTGACATTGTGTATTTTATCGTCAAGGGCGGTAAGGAAAATTAACCCCAATGCATATTATACATACTGTTCCCAATTTACTTCCGTACATAGAAATTACTCGGAAAGTATAATAGAGTTAAATAAACAAATTCTGCATAATAATATACATTTAGTAAAGAGTGTTTTTTGTATGAAATATGTAAGAATTTTAAATTGTCGCTAACCACATATTTTTAGTAAGTTCCTTTAAAAGTAACTCAAAACATCACATTTTTTTTTACATATATATTTTGTTTTCTCCAATCTGAAAATAACAACAGCCAGTTCGTTAGTGTTTTCCAATAATAAATAAATTGAAGTCTATACCTGGGTTATTTAGTTTGGTTTAAGTACAGTAAATATATAAATTTTTATAAGAAAATAAATGAGAAAAATAAACGTGAATAAAAACAACGACAATAACAACACGGATTTCATATTTCTTACCATATTTCTGAATGTGAATGTCTAGTTTATTTACTATCTATTCTAGATATAATTACGGTGTTTCTTTTATAATTTAGTTATTAGAAAGTGGAAAACAGAATGAGAGAATCATGTAGGTTAACACCCAAAGAAAATAGTTTTATAATATAAATCATGCAAATTGTACATAATTTATTTAATCAATTATCGTCCTTTTTGAAAAATCACTGTATCGCAATTTTTTCTTCTCTCATGACACTGACTGTCTCTTAGTATTTATATTGAATGACATTCACAGAATATTTGGTTTGACAACTCTTTGGTAAAAGTTGACCAAAATGTGAGGCAATGGAATCAATCTCGTAACCTCATGAATGAGAAGCAAATGCCTTCACTGGAACGTTGTCTGGATCAGGCATGTCAAACTGAGGGTCCCCAAGAGCTACATGGGTCACATATGTGTTGTCTGAGGGCCACATGGGTCACATATGTGTTGTCTGAGGGCCACATGGGTCGCATATGTGTTGTCTGAGGGCCCACACACGACAACTAATTGTGCACATTACAATACATTTTTTTAAATTTTATATTACGATATATAAGATAAAACATGCTCGTGCTGTAAAAACCTTTGTGCACGCCACAGGTGTGCATGTAAGGGCTGCATGTGACCCGCCGGTCGCATGTTTGACATGCCTCGCCCTAATCTAGATGATTGAACTCATGTAACTACATTACATCTGCTCTACACACGACCACGCTTTGGGATCGCTGGCTTAGGATGACCCCGGTTTCGTTGAGCAAGAGGAAGAAGTAGAAAGGAGAAGAACTATATTACGGCAACCGCATCTATTGGTGTTTTTCCTAGGTATAAATACACTGCTTCACATAATAAAATTCTGTTAGGAAGATTCCTGCTCACGAGATTGCTTACCTACCTTTAATAAGAATATTCCGTCAATCAATTGTTATCTTTATCATATGTTAATGTTTAATTCATGAAGGAACATAAATTATGTCGAAGCCACATTAGACATTTCTTGTGTATATGACATTTTGTTTATCTCTAGTAGCCTTCGTGTTAACATATATTTCAAACCCAGGTTCCAGTACCTGAGTTTCAAATATCAAAATGGAATCCATAATATTCTTTAAATTATTATGCAATTATAGAATACACAAACTTAAATGAGTAATTTCTAGGAAATGGGGGATATTGATTTATTTATATTCTATTGATATATGTATAGCGTTGTGAGATGTTTAGCAATAGAGACTAGAAAGACGGTTGAGATCACAGGCGTATTTAGACTCTGTACTGCCCAGCTCCTACACAGGATCGGAACGTCAGCGGCCCATCTGAGGAAGGGGCTTCGTAAGGTGGGGTGCCAGTTGCAGTGCGTGTCGCTGGCCACGGTCCGCGGGAATCCTTTTGTCGTCTTGTCCGCGGGGTACAGTCACAATACCGCCGCGCCCTAGCCTTAGACCTGATCACCCTTCTCCTCCTCATTCTTCTGAAACCCAAGATCCCTTGCCTTTCCCTTTGTTTTCCGTTTTCATAACAACAAAAGACACTTGAATATTTTACAATAAATATAGTAATTATTTATGAAAATATTACAGATTTATTGAAAAACTCACTCTTTGCTATTACCTTCTCTAATAAACGAAATAATTATAAAGTGATATTAAATTCGATATTTCTGTTGTTTTGTTACACACATATCGATGCTAATAATAGAAATGTTCTGGTATAAATCAAAGAAAACTACAATTGACGGAATATACTAATATACAATCATTACAAACTAAATTCAATGCCGAGTTTACATCTATTAACAATTCCATTCCAATATCACTAATTTACTATTTCCTGTTATGTTACAAAATTATACAAACTCCGTTAATTATATGTCTCTGCGGAAACGAAGATTTCATATTAATGCAGAAAATTACGTTTGTGTAACTCTTGGAAGATTTCCAAACCTAATGAGGTAGCTTCAATTGGAATATCTTTATTAATAAATCTGGACGAACAACATAGATTTGACAGTTAAGCGTTAACAATACATTTTAAAGTGTTATATTACATACATATTTCATAGGGCGGTGGATTGGCAGTATCGGTAGAGAGTCGGACGCCATGCTTTCCAGCATAGTTACGTCCCTTTACGATCTGAGTTCAAATACCGCCGAGCTTGACTTTGCCTTTCATCCTTACGGGGTCGATAAAATAAAGTACCAGTAATGCACTGGGTAATTGCTGGCCTTGAGCCTAAAGTAGAAACAATTATATTACATATATACGTTTATAAGGAATTAAACAGAAACTAAAGAGACTCTACCACAAACAATACATATGTAATATAATTGATGTGATTTCCGTTTGTATATAGACATTAAGTACAGAAGTAACTCTCCTGGACAATACCTCCCACTTCTTCATATAACACTACCTCCCACTTCCTCATATAACACTACCTCCCACTTCCTCATATAACAATACCTCCCGCTCCATCACATGACACTACCTCCCGCTTCATCACATGACAATACCTCCCACTCCATCACATGACAACACCTCCCACTCCATCACATGACAACACCTCCCACTTCATCACATGACAACACCTCCTACTTCATCACATGACAACACCTCCTACTGCATCACATGACAACACCTCCCACTCCATCACATGACAACACCTCCCACTCCATAACATGACAACACCTCCCACTCCATCACATAACAACACCTCCTACTTCATCACATGACAACACCTCCCTCTCCATCACATAACACCACCTCCCACTTCATCACATAACAACACCTCCCACTTCATCACATGACAACACCTCCCACTTCATCACATGACAACACCTCCCACTTCATCACATGACGGTAAAGATATGTTTCTTACTATGGTAACTAGTGAAATACTAAAATGAGTAGAATTATCAAGATATTCCTGCTTCTGTAAATGTTGGGTAACCTAGGTTCTAACCATTCAAGAGACCTTTGATCTACGTTGAACACAGAATATAACAAGATGTAGTATATTTAGTTGCTATTTCTAGCTAATACATCATTCACATAGAGGCTTCCCATAATAACTGTTTTGGTGGTTGAGAGATTTCATATATTTTTCTGTTGAAGCTGACATTGTGTATTTTACTGTCAAGGGAGGTAACAAAAATTAGCCCCAATGCATATTTTATATAATTGTTTCTACTTTTGGCACAAGGCCAGCAATTCCCCCAGTGTATTACTGGTACTTTATTTTATCTCATAATTGTTTCTACTTTTGGCACCAGGCCAGCAATTATCCCAGTACATTACTGGTACTTTATTTTATCGACCTCGTAAGGATGAAAGGCAAAGTTATCCTCGGCGGGATTTGAACTCAGATCATAAAGGGAGGTAACTCTATGCTTCAAAGCATGGCGCCCGACCCTCTACCGATACTGCCAATCCACCGCATATTGTATATAATGGCGTCCAACCCTCTACCGATACTGCCAATTCACATATTATATATAATTGTTTCTACTTTTGGCACAAGGCCAGCAATTACCCAGTACATTACTGGTACTTTATGTTATCGACCCCGTAAGGATGAAAGGCAAAGTTATCCTCGGCGGGATTTGAACTCAGACCGTAAAGGGACGTAACTATGGTAGAAAGCATAGCGTCCGGCCCTCTACCGATACCGCCTATCCAACCGCCAATTCACATATTATATCTAATGTTCCTAATTTACTTCCGTACTTAGAAATTACTTGGAAAGTTTTATAATATAATAGAGTTTAATAAACAAATCCTGCATAATAATATACATTTAGCAGACAGTTTTTTTTTTTTGTATGAAATATGTAAAATGATTAGAATTGTCAAGATAGATATTCCTGCTTCTCTAAATGTTGGTTAATCCAGGCTCTAACCATTCAAGGGACCTTTGATTTAATCTACACCAACCATACAATACAGGGTGTTTAAAAAAAATTGAAATCATTTGAGATGTAAGTATCCAGAAACTACAAATCTAGAACAATATTGGACAGGTTTAATGTTGAGCAAGATAAGAATTATTGCTCAAAATTTGTTGACATTATAACACAAATTCACGATATATATTTTAATATGACAACCTTGGGAACAGGCCATGATATCAATGTTTTTGAAACAATCTGTGTTATTACGTTTATATCTGAAGAAGAGTTGGCCGCATGTTACATTATCATCTGTTTCTGAAACAAGTTACGTCGGAATTTACTTCATGTGTGGTCAATCGGTTTCTCAAAAACATAAAAGGAAACGAAAACCATGAAATATGTGATTTCATTGTGACGACAGATGGAATTGCTAATCTCCCATTTCAAATCCTTCCTCCTGACGACAGATGAAATAGCTAATCTCCCATTTCAAATCCTTCCTCCTGACGACAGATGAAATAGCTAATCTCCCTACTCAAATCCTTTATCGTGACGACATATGAAATAGCTAATCTCCCCCCTAAAAATCTTCCTCGTGATGACATATGAAATAGTTAATCTCCCATCTCAAATTCTTCCTCGTGACGACTGATAAAATAGCTAATCTCCCTACTCAAATCTTTAAAAATAGGTTGTCTTTAATTTCCATATTCTGATTAAGAATCGCTTGCATAATGTCAGATGATCTAAGACAGGGATGTGCAACATATTCCATTGGCGAGCCACTTTTGAACATTGGAACAACTGTTAGGGCTATTAATATGTATTAAGCACTATTCCAAATATTCACCACAACTTCTGTCTATGACATAGAACTGGGAAATTATAGCACACATAACCCTATCAGTGAAGCCCTTTAGTATAGGTCAACTAACAGAAAATTGTATTACGGTTATGAAAAAAATTCTAAATAAACCTACAAGGTAAAAATTAAAAACGGCCATCGCGAGCCACTCTGACTGGTCTGGTGGGCCGAATTGTGGCCTGTGTACCGCCTGTTGCACGCCCCTGATCTAAGATATTCAAATCAGAATATTGCATGTATAGGTCGCATATTTGTTAGAACCTCGAATAGAAGGAGTTGTTATATTCGTTCAGAGGTCAGCTTTTCTTTTCTTCCTTCCTGAAAAATATTATCAGTCCAGTACAAAGCTAATTTTTCCTCAGTAACTCTTTGTTATTTCTTTTCTCCGAGTCGCTTTCTATTATCATCATCTGTGTTCAATCCTAGAGATAGGACAGGCTCCACCGAGTTTAAAGTGCACCCATGTCAGCGCCTTTACGATTCCATGCGGGTTCACGGGTTCATATATATGGTATGTGTGAGATTCTAGTGTATTTTATATATTATTCACAAACTCATAAGTTATTTTCCTTAGTCACATTGGTTTTGTCATTTAAACTAAATGACAACACTGACAATACAATCATTGATGTACAATAGCAATGGTTTGTATCCTAACTATATCTCTATATTTTGGGATACAGGTCAGCATATGTTAAACTCATCATCAACAAAGATATATTTTCCGTCAGGTTGATATATCTCCTTAGTTAGTCGGAAAAACTGCGATCAGAGAAGAATCAGATTTGATAAGGATCAAAGACCATACCCTCCATATATATTAAATGTAAAACTATCGAAAACTACAATATTTACAAAAGATACGAGTAGACAGATAGCCTAGGGAAAAGAAAACAAATCGACATAAATACTAATCAAATTGTTTTCGTTTGTAGATCGTCAAAATATTATATGTGGAGGGAGAAAGGAAGATGGAGGGGTAACGGATAAAGGAAGGGACTGGTGGTGGGGAGAATGAGACCTGACAGACGACATCTATAATTAATTAGAAACAAAATATGAAGGAACCGTCCTTCTATTTATATTGATTTTGTTTTGTAACCACCCTCTCCCCGTCTCTGTCCCATATCCCCCTCTCTGTCCCATATCCCCCTCTCTTTCTCGTACGTCCTTTTGTCTGTCTCTCTATTTATCTCTCTTGTACATCCCTCTCTCGTACACCTCTCTCTCTTGTACATCCCTCTCCCTGTCTCCCTCTCTCCAACTCCCTCTCCCTGTCTCCCTCTCTCCAACTCCCTCTCTCTGTATCCCTCTCTCCTTCTCTCACGTCTTTCTCCAACATTTCCGTGTTGTTTACAAATTTATGTTTTAGTTTTCCTGGCAATCAAATTAATATCAGACATTAATAACAACAGATTAATATATATTTTCAGAGTTGATGAGACTTTCAAATATTTATTTTAAACATTCTACTTTACTCAGTCTAATGAGTCTCTTATTATTTATATGTTATTCTGCTAAGCACGGAGTGTGGCAAGGCTGGTCGTTTGATTTACAGTCACAGTATATTTCATGCAATTCTATACAGTTGCCATCGATCTAAATGCTTTCAACTTAAGGCACATGGCCAACAATTTTTGGGGAGGGAAAGTAAAGTCGATTAAATCGACTTCAGTGTAGTATTACTAGTGATTTACTGGTCCCCAGTGCATTACTGGACTCCAGTGCAATACTGGACCTCGTAAGGACGAAAGGCAAAGCAAATTTCTCGGCGGGATTTGAACTGAGAACGCAAACGGCCGTAGCTCTGTGCTGCGAAACAGGGTGCCTAACACTTTATCGATACTGCCAGTATAAATAATTGTTTATACTTTTGGCACAAGGCCAACAAATACCCAGTACATTACTGGTACTTTATTTAATCGACCCCGTAAGGGTGAAAGGCAACGTTAACATTGGAGGGATTTGAATTCAGTCCGTAAAGCGAGGTAACTCTATGCTGGAAAGCATGGCGTCCGACCCTCTACCGATACTGCCAAAAAGAAACAGCTCTCTGCATTCAGGAACCACACCACGAGACATATGACTGGCAAGTGGCTCAGCGACTGTATCTGTATCAGTGAGCTGCTCAACATTACCAAACTTAGACCAATTACATCAATTGTCAAGTCAAGAGTACTCAAACTATACGGTCATATAAAAAGATCAACTCGTGGTGTGTATAGGTTATGCATGGAAGAAAGGTTGGCTGGTAGAGAGAAGCAGAGGCCGGCAGCCAAAACGATGGCTTGAAAATGTCAACCTATGGAGTGGACTTAATCTTTGCTATTTGAACTCTACTGCTGGAGATCAAAAGGTATTATATATTCCTGGAAGGAAGATAGGCTGGTAAGAGAAGCAGAGGCCGGCAGCCAAAACGATGGCTTGAAAATGTCAACCTATGGACTGGACTTAATCTTTGCTATTTGAACTCTGCTGCTGGAGATCAAAAGGTATTATATATTCCTGGAAGGAAGATAGGCTGGTAAGAGAAGCAGAGGCCGGCAGCCAAAACGATGGCTTGAAAATGTCAACCTATGGACTGGACTTAATCTTTGCTATTTGAACTCTGCTTCTGGTGATCGAACTTTATGGAGAGAGATATCACATGTTAATGCGCAGTCTGTACTGGCGTTTAGCGTCACAAGAAGAATGTTTAGAAAGAATCAACATGGCAAGCCTCATCAATAGGTGGCAATGTGGCAATGTGAATGAACGTATGTGAGTGGTAAGGTAATCGATAGTTTGTGAGTGATGTAGTAAGAGATAGTGATCATGTGTGAGGGTTATGGCTGTGATATCTGATAGCGATAGATATAGTGGGAGTAACGCATTCGGTCGTAAAAGTGAAAGAACAATCATTTTAAGACGAAGAAAAAATTACAGCGAGATTAACGTCAGAAAGATATGAAATATTGGCTAGAAAAGTTGAGATGAATTATTGAAAAAGAGTTGTGAAAGTATAAATAACATGGAGAATGTATGTGTGTATATATATATATATATGTCTGTGTGTGTGTGTATGTGTATATATATCTGTGTATGTGTATATATATATGTGTGTGTGTGTGTGTATATATATATATATGTGTGTGTGTATATATATATGTGTGTGTGTGTATATATATGTGTGTGTGTGTATATATATATATGTGTGTGTGTATATATATATATGTGTGTGTGTATATATATATATGTGTGTGTGTGTGTATATATATATATAGAGAGAGATAGATGAAAACATGTATTGTAAACAGACAGACTTTGCAAATGAAATAAATAAGACTAAACAATAGTAGATAGACATACGATTTGACACGTTTGAAATGTTATTTCTTTTTCTATAACCCACACGCACAAACACACACGTGTGTGTGTGTGTGTATCTGTATGTGTGTAAGTAAATGTCTGGTTATGTGTGTGTGTGTGAATAACTAGGTATGCTACTAAAAAAAAAACGGTACAATGCGATATTGTATGTTTAGAAAGAATCAACATGACAAGCCACCAGAAAATACACAAAGAACTTAGAAGACTGAATCAATGAGAGGGGGAAAAATGATATTCAAAATATAAATTTATGAGATATATGGTTAGTGGACATTGATAACATCTGACAATACTTTTCCTCATACACAAATCTCGACGTTTATGCAGAATATTAGTATATTCAGCCTCCTTATGAAACTACAGTTTATGCTGACTACCAAACTATCCGCCAGGTTATCAAATGTGATTAGAATACATAAACAACACACCCAGAATTTTCTAAATTAAATGCCAGTTTTATTGCTGCCTACTTCCACACTATCTTTAATACACACACACATTGAGAGAGCTTGATACACACTATCTTTAACACACACATTGAGAGAGCTTGGTACACACTATCTTTCACACACACACATTGAGAGAGCTTGATACTCACTATCTTTAAAACAGACACACATCGAGAGAGGTTCAATCACACATGCTCCAAATACTCCAAACTTACATTGGTTAGCTCCTAAATCACACATGAACTAGTACAGTCTCACTTCTTATCAGCTATGACTAACATAGTTAGAGTTTTCATATATACTCCAATCATCAAATCGGACGAATCAACAACAATGGTCTGAAAGCAATACATTAAATTTGATATGAATTATGTCAGTCTTGTTGTACTCACAATCAAGTACAGGAAATTGGCAGAATGATCAGAGCTCTGAATATTTATACAAACTTTGCCTTCCTGGTTCAAATCCAGCCGCTGTTTACTTCATGGATTAATTTCATAGCTCGGCCTCTTTATAACAATCACTTGAAACTTAGGAGCCCGTAGCAAAGTCCGATGTGTTGCATTCTGACTAGGGTCCCGCTAAAGATACATTATAATTGTTTCTATTTTAGGCTTTTAGGCACAAGGCCAGAATTTTGATGGGGAAGAGAAAGTCGATTAAATCGACCCCAGAGCAAATTTTAATGAATTTCATACAATCACATTAATATTTCTTAATGTTATTGAATTGACTTTAGCCTTCGCTGTAGGTCAAAATATCCCTATAATAATGGTATCTACTTTTGGCACAAGGCCAGCAATTATCCCGGTACAATTATCAGATTACATTTATTGTATTCAGCCATGTAGAGCGAACATTTATTTATATATATATATATATATATATAGAGAGAGAGAGAGATGGGAACAAGTATGACCCCGACGGCAGAGCTCAAGCCGTTTCGACAGCTATTTCCGTGCAGAAATAGCCGTCGAAACGGCTTGAGCTCTGCCGTAGGTTCCTTACCACAATTCCTTCGTTATATATATATATATATATATATATATATATATATATATTTATTTATTTAGGTTTGTTGGTTCACCACTGGATAGAACTGGTCAAACCGCATGGTCAACCTCGATGTAATATTAGGGAGAGCACTCAACGTAATGCAACTCACCCGTCTTCGTTTGTGTAGTTGGTGGTGCGAGTACGGAGTTAATTATTATAAAATAACAGGAGGCTGGACTGGTGTAATTCCTTGAAAGGTTTATTATACTATGATCATTTAAATGACCGGGTTCAGTATGAATCCGGTGACATCATTAGGTATTCGAAATATAACAAAGGAATATAATAGACAAAATCCATGGTGCTGAAAATCAGAGACATGAGGGCGACCGAACATTTAGCAGCTTCTACCCCGTCCTTGTTTGTCCTTCGATCTCTGGTATATATATATATATATATATATATATATATTGGTAAACGGAAAAGAAAATGCTGACAAATTGTTCCCAGTGAAAAATAGTTTAATTAGTAATAGTATTGGTTAGTATTCAGTTTTGGTTTTAAGTTTTACCGGTTGCGAATTTCTAATGCTTTTCAAAAATAATTTTGAGATAGAGCGCCCGTGATGTTTGCTCTAATCAGATTAGAGCAAACATCACGGGCGCTCTATCTCAAAATTATTTTTGAAAAGCATTAGAAATGCGCAACCGGTGAAACTTAAAACCAAAACTGAATACTAACCTATACTATTACTAATTTTTACTTATTCCTAATTAAACTATTTTTCACTGGGAACAATTTGTCAGCATTTTCTTTTCCGTTTACCAATATATCATAACTCGTGTGTTACACCTCTATTCTTTTAAATATATATCTATATTGTCTTCGCACCTGGTGTTTATGTTTCACAGTCAAACATTCACACATTTGTTTTCCTACTACCAAGAGTCACCTCAAATCTACCTTCTTTAATTCTGTTGTCTGTTATTATAGTTAAATTAAAGTAACTAATTGTAGTCATTCCATGCAACCTCCATATAAGTTAAATTTACGTGACGTTGAAGGAAACAGTGTTGTTGAACAGAGAATAATAGTAATTAAGCTGAAATAAAGCTATGAAAACACTCACAATAAGGAGACAGATGGAAGTTTGTAATTACTGAACAAACTAAAAAGAACAACAATGAGACTACTTACAGTATGTCTCATGTCTCGCTATACTATGGAGAATAATTACTACGATAATAACGTGTGGTACTGTTATAACAACAAACAGTTACAAATAAAACTAACCTTGTTATATTCTCTAAAATTTACCTTGTCGAAGAGAAACGAAATACAGATCAGTGCCTTCAGACGCCTTCAGTATAGATTAGTAATTACTGAAAATATCCATTAGTGCAGTGGTTCCAAAAATGGGTTCCGCAAAGGAATGTTTGGGGTTCCGTGAAAAAGGGAAGAGGGGTACATTTATATATATATACACACACACACACACACACACACACACACACACACACACACACACACACACACACACACACACATATAATACAAGGACGATTTGTTAAGCCTTCATTACGTTTATTAATTGGTGACGCGCGTTTCGCTATTGATCAGCTCAAGGTTCGATTTCTATCGATCTGGCCGGACTCTGGAATCAAAAGCTCGTCGGATACTGACCGAACCTTGAGCTGATCAATAGCGAAACGCGTGTCACCAATCAATAACCGTAATAAAGGCTTAACTAAGCGTCCTTGTATTATTAAATTACACTATATCTAGCTCTACACCTCACCACTGACGTGAACCTAAACATTGAGTGCTCACCTGGGCGAACCTACAGTAACTACACGTTACACTCCCTGGATATATATATATATATATATATATATATAGGAATATGTTTAACCCCGACCGGAGGGCTCAAGCCGTTTCGACGGCTATTTCTGGTCCATCTGGTTCCTCAACACACCTCCTTCGTTTCGAAACGGCTTGAGCTCTGCCGTCGGGGTCATACTTGTTCCTATATATATATATATATATATATATATATATATATATATATATATATATATATTTATATATATATATATATTTATGTAGGAAAATGTTTAACCCCGACGGCAGAGCTCAAGCCGTTTCGACGGCTATCTCTGGACTCCAGAAATAGCCGTCGAAACGACTTGAGATCTGCCGTCGGGGTTAAACATTTCCCTATTACCCACTCTACTACCCTAAGTATTGAGTACTTTGATGTGTTATGGTCCATCTGGTCCCTTACAACACTTCCTTCGTTATATATATATATATATATACGTATATATATATATATATATATATATATATAATCTCTTCAGATATATAACTGAAGAACACAGGCAGCGCTGTCAACAATACGACGTATGTTTGGTATTTTGTCTACACCTGTGTATTTTACTATTTATGTAAGGAGATTATCAAATCTTCTATCATGATATTCGGCGTGTTTGTGATAATTTTATATAAAGATACTGAGATTACAATAAACATGGATATTACACTTTTGTATATTTTTTACACAATAATTTTGATGTCTCTATACATTCAGAAAACGAAAAATATATGTAGATGTTTACTAATGAATTATATAATTCTATTCCATAACCATAAACATTGAAGGTCGTAAAAATAATAATACATAATGAAGTGACAAAGGCAGTCATACAAACTAAAAAAAACTAGAAACGAAATTCTCAGAAAATATTATTATAAATTGCACTTAAATATACTTAGAATTTGTAAGAGAAAAATAATTTACTGAAAAGATAATGATGACAAAAAAGTTGCGACAATAAATAAATAACTATTTTATATATAAGTTGTGTGTATGAAGGTAATAGTTTAGTATATACGTTATTCAGTAAAAGCAATTTATTAGTCCGAGTATATTTAACACTATCCATAGTCGATTGACAAGATCCTAGACCTCATTCGCTGAACGAGTGTGGTGGACTGAGGAATAATGTTCCCATTGATTTTTCTAATTGCTAATAATATATGTTGGTCGCAATTCCAGGTAGAAGGAGCAACTTGAAATAAAGTGTCTTGCTCAAGGACATAACGCATCGCTCGGTCTTGGAATCGAAATCACAACCTCACGATTGTGAATCCAATTCTCTAACCACTCAGCCACGCGCCTTCATTTAACACTACAGCTTCGAGCATTAGGCGGTATTTCATGTTTTGATGTTTTGACACTTGCCAAACCTTGAGAGAGGAGTAACTGAGTATATGGAACGTTAAGGGTATGCGTGCCTGTAAATGCTCAGCCACTTGCACGTTAATTCCACGAGCAGGCTGTTCCATTGATCCGATCAACTGGAACACTGACCGTCGTAACCAAAGAAGTACCAGTATAGTACACATAGTAAATATAAAAACAAACAATTCTATAATATTTGTCTGGTTAACAATGTATTTCTATTGTATCTTGACCACACACACACACACACACACACACACACACACACACACACACACACACACACACACACACACACACACACACACACATATATATATATATATATATATATATATATATAATTACGAGAAACGAAGCAGGCTGTGTAGTTACTGTAAACAAAGTGTAAGATGGTAATATGGACGTAAACAAAAGAAAAAAACTCTTCATCAGCAGTTAGATCATAGATTTTTCGGCGCTTAAATCAGGACATCGAAATCGATCAACAGGACGCCGAGGCCTTTTATCAATCAAAAGGCCATCTTTTCTTTCCCTCGTGGCCTTTTGATTGATAAAAGGCCTTGGGCGCGCTGTTGATCGATTTCGATGTCCTGTTTTAAGCGCCGATACATCTATGAACCGCGGTTAACAGCTGATAAAGGGTTTTTTCTCTTGTTTACGTCCATATTACCATCTTACACTATATATATATATATATATATATATAGTTTAGAAGCTTCTGGAAGATTTTAGCATATATTGTAGCAAATCTGCAATTTCGTATATTTCCATTGTACAGCGTGCAGCAGTATATACATTATATAAACGTATATACATTAGTTAAAATAAACCAAATGATAATACTGAGCACTATAAATTGATGCATGAGATAATTTGTTCAGTTGCAGCTAAACATGACCTTTACTGTCAGGTTCAGTGTAGAAATTACGAGATTTTGAGACAGCTATAAAAAACAGATTATGTTAAAAAGGCGACAAGTGGTCGCTTTTCTTCTCTAATCCCAATCATTATTTTCCATGATCAGGAGGACCTCACATGATTTAGAGAAAAGACAATAATCATGAGGACAACTAAGGATAATTGGAAATAAAAAAAAAATGTAATATGAAATAAATATAATAAAACTATAGAGAGATAATTATAATCACGGGGAATACGTCGTATAGAGAAATAATTGAAAACAAAAAAGTCTGAAATAAGAAAGGGCATGGGATGATATGGAATTAACACTGACTCAACCTTAATACATTATTACAAGAGGGGCGGTGAATTGGCAGTATCGGTAGAGATTCGGACACCATGCTTTCCAGCAGAGTTACGTCTCTTTACGGTCTGAGGTTAACTTTGCCTTTCATCCTTACGGGGTCGATAAAATAAAGTACCAGTAATGTACTGGGTAATTGCTGGCCTTGTGTCAAAAGTAGAAACAATTATTACAAGAGTAGATTGTAATAATGTATTAAGAGTAGATTGTAATAATCCCGCCGAGGTTAACTTTGCCTTTCATCCTTATGAGGACGATAAAATAAAGTACCAGTAATGTACTGGTTAATTGTCGGCCTTGTGCCTAAAGTATAAATAATTATTACAAGAGTAGATTGCGGAGTTAACACAACACTAGCCATGAGGAATTTTTGTTCTAGTGAAGCATATTCAAACGCTTGTGATATGATACACATCATTTTGTACCGCGAACCAATATAACCGTGTGCAATACATCACTTGCAAATTTTTGTAAAATTGTCCTCTTCTTAAGGTCACGTTAGAATCTTTTTATTTTGCGATCTAGTAATTGATCTAGCAGTACCGTATTGGATTCAGAGTTATAAAGTTACTGTTTCGATTTTCGGAACAAGGGATATTAGTATCCTTCTGAATCTCACATCATGTAATGATGCTCCGGTTCACATTAGTTAAAATATGTGTTAGGAGCAGCAGTGATAGAAATTGGTGGCCCGTGTAGAGTTTGGTATATATAAAACTAAGATAAAATCCAGGGCATGATAGTCCATGGAGCTTCAAGCAGAATTTAATATTCTTTAGTTTCAAATATCAAGTAAATTTCAGTCAGTGTACACAATTTATTACAGGTGTTCACTCATACACATGGTTGATAGATTGGTCACAGTTCAAGCGATAGTTTATAGCTGACTCAGGAATGAAACAATACTTTGTTTAGATTGATTACCATTCCAATATAAGAACCTTAAATTGAAGAAAGTGTTATGTAATATAAATATATTCTCAGTTAATCTACGTACAATCTTCACATTACTTACAGTATA
>OZ024754.1:7724489-7736989 GCA_964016885.1 Eledone cirrhosa | reverse complement strand
TATATGTTAAATGTAATGTCTCTAATCTTTATACTTACATCTTCTTAACATTGAGTAACTTTCTACTGTTCTAACTATTGTTTAGAACATGCCATGATAGAAATGGGAGGTTGTTATCAATAAATATCTACATTATATGATATATTATGAAGACATAGTATAAAGTGTGATCAAGTACAAACCTAACAACAGATGAGGTGAAATATCAGTGTTTCCTGTGAGTAAATAAAAGATGGCATTGAATAGGAAAGAATTTTGAAGATGGAAATTATTCGGAATGACATCATGGTGATCGTAACAGACAGGTGAATGTTCTTAATTACAACAGTATTATTTTGTAGTAAATGGACAGACACGCTCTCACTCGTAGGTGTGTGTGTGGATAGAAAGATAGATATACAGAGGGGAATAGAAGATAGATGCATAGTAATTATACTAATGTGTTTATATTAGTTACCTAAAAGCGACCATCAAGCTTGGTTAAAAATTTCACTGCATATGTTCATAAGGTGTATGCATGAATCCTCAAAATATGGGGTTGATTTCGTATTTTAACTGATTATCTGTAGACTATATAGGGTTGGTATCGCATTTGCAGCTGTCTGTCTGTAGTCTGATATATTTTTAACTGCATGTCTGTAAACTATGGGGTTGATTCTGTATTTTAACTGATTATCTCTAGATGTGCCCACATTTCCTTCTCTCTACCACGTGTTGCAAGGCAGTTATCTTAAGTTCTCCTAGAGTTGTATGGAATGTATTCACTTAACACGCGCGCTGATCAACCTGGGTGTTTCTTTCCATACACTAATCTTTTGCCAAAGATATATATATATATATATATATATATATATATATATATTATATGATATTATATTATTTGTTGTCACACCACCTTTCTTGGAGAAGGAAACTCTGAAAGACCAACCTGCAGCTTCGGAAGCATCCGATGATGTTGACCAGTTCTTTTTTTCTCAGAGAGTGAGATTGGTCGAGTGCAAGGCCTTTCCCCACATGAAAAACCTTCAAACCACAGGCATTACTTGTTCAGGATATGTTACAGATTCATGTGGATGACCGTAGTCCAAAAGTGCACCAAATTCTATAACCTGACAAGCGATTGCAATACTCTTAGAGTTTGCAGCCATCAAATATGTATATATATACATAGGTGTTTCTACTTTAGGCACAAGGCCAGCAATTATCCAGTGCATTACTGGTACTTTATTTTATCGACCCCGTAAGGACGAAAGGCAAAGTCAACCTCGGCGGGATTTGAACTCAGATCGTAAAGGGACGTAACTATGCTGGAAAGAATGGCGTCCGACCCTCTACCGATACTGCCAATCCACCGCCCTTATATATATATATATATATATATATATATATATATATATATATATATAGAGAGAGAGAGAGAGAGAGAGAGAGAGAGAGAGAGAGAGAGATATGAAATGAGAATGTGAGTATGTGATTAATCACACTGTTTGGTTATGATTAAACTGTATACAAGCTTTTGGATTAGGACAATGGGATTGATGAGTTAATATCTGTATACAACAACTACGCGTTGGGGCCCACCCACAGCCCCGGCGGACAGAATGGAGAAGGCGTTTCCCCGGAGGACGGCAAGGGAGATGCTCTGGAAAAGCCACTCCAACTCGCGGGGCTCACACCTGCGGCTGGCCAGCTCAGTGCCTATGGTGGTGAGTAAGGAGGTAACCCTGGGGCCGAGGAGTTTGTCTCCCCCAGCCCGACGTGCAGCAGACTGCACCAGTTTGCGGCTGCAGAAAGTGTCGGTTACATTTTGTTTCTTATTTTACATTCAATATCCAATGTTCATTTGATAAACTATTGAATGTGATGTAAATGGGGAAAGATCCACATATATGTAATATAATTGTTTCTACTTCTGGCACAAGGCCAGCAATTAACCAGTGTATGACTGGTACTTTATTTTATCAACCCCGTAAGTATGAAAGGTAAATTTAATCTCGGCGAGATTTGAACTGAGAACGTAAAGGGACGTAACTATATGCTGGAAAGCATGGCGTCTGACTCTCTACCGTTCTCGTTTCAACATCCCTTGAGGTAATGCCTCTGGGCGAACTACTAATGTAACACCTCTGCCAATACTTGTAGCTTTATTTTCGTGCAAAGTTTTGCTTAGTGTGATGTCCTCAGTCATTATGTTCTTTTAAAAATACATTTGCATAAAAAAAAAAGCACAAGTAAGAAATTACTATTTTCCTATGTATGCAATTTAAAACAATATATAAAATATATTTCATTGTTACAAAATATATATTTCTTTTCTTGTAATCTAACGCAGCTCTCCTAAATGTCGGCTGATGGTAAAAAAACCCCACAAATTAATATATTTGTTTCTTTAGATATGTGCCAAAGCTTTGAAATATATTGCTAAAATGTCAAACAATAGGTTTCATAGTTAGTGACTGGAAAATTATTCCCAATTACTGACATAAAATAACTTTAGCAGACAATAGTTTATATGTTAGCTAACTCAATCAAAACGTATGTATGTATAATGTATTATCCGTGTGTATATATTTTTTCTTTTCAATATAATATTTATGTATCGAATTAAATTGTTTTCTTTTGTGTGATCTAGAACAATGTTAGATTCATACTTATATAAATACATATTATATATTCCTGTTATTTAAATGATGCACATTATCTGAACGAATTATTTACAACGTATGAACAATTTTGACTACTCGTTCATTCTTCATGTATGTATAGCATGAATAAAGAGAAGTATTAAAATAAGGAATAATGTAAACAGCAAGATCTCAATGTATTTACTTCATCAATAAATAAAACTTGATGTACATTGAAACTAATCTCCTGTTTGAAATTGAGTTCAAATATTTACCGTTCTGAATTATATTTGCTGGGATTCTGTTAGTTTCAACAATAATCTCGAGCTCTGACTGGCCTAACTTGGAGTTAAACTCTCAAACAAGGGTTATATACAGACCGGAGCATTACACACAAGCAATTGCCAATCATAAGGTAGCCAGTCATTCATAAGTTTCACAGTCCTTTATAAATTTCCCCTGCCCCAAAATTGCTGGCCTGTGCCTAAATCAGAAACCATCTCGCCGAGGTTAACTTTGCCTCTCATCCTTACGGGGTCGATAAAATAACGCACCAGTAATACACCGAGATAATTGCTGGCCTTGTGCCAAATGTAGAAACAATTATTATTATTATAAGTGTACCTTGATCTGAGTTCAAATCCCGCAGAGGTTAACTTCGTGTTTCATCCTTACAGGGTCGATAAAATAAAGTACCAGTCACGCATTGACGTCGATTTAATCGTCTTTTCCCTACTCCCAAAATTGTTGAAACCATTATTGTAATTGTACCTCGGCTTGCGTTAATTTATTCGCTGCATGGCAAACAGTTTCAAACTATTCCATAGTCTATTAGATTATCATAATGTCTATCTATTCATCTCCGTATTCGATTCAATTGAAATAAAGCAAGAGTCAATTGTTTTTCTAATGAGATGTCAACAAGTAAATATTCAATGTTATATGATATATCTTGTATTTTAGTTAATTTTCTATTATATTATTTTATGTTAGTAGCGTATCTAATTAAACCAATTAAATATGTTTTCCTTGTGAATGCTTGAATCATTTTAATTCAAATAATCATTAATAATTTTTAAATATTATCGAATTAATCTCTAATTACATTAGATACAATTGATGAAAGTTCGAATGTCTAAGCGAAATTACAACAATGCAAATCATTGAAGAAGAGACAAATCTGAACTGTTTAAGTGAGAAGCTATCAAGCGAAGGTATGGTTGCATGTTTTCTCTCATTGCACTTTTTCTGAGGCCACTGCACCTGGCTATTCCTGACACATATTCTGTATAATTTTAGAACGGGTTAGCCTAATTAAAAATACATCCGTCACTTACAGTCGTGTGTGAGTTGGTAGAATCTGTCATGTTTTAGGACCCATATATTCGGGACCAAATTAGTAGAATATCTTGATCCCCACCCTTGATTCAATGGTGTTACTAGAATGTGAGGGAAGGCTGCACAAGTAGCGTCCTGATAATTTCTTTTAATAACGGGTAAAATCATGATTTCTTACATTAGGCACAAGGCCAGCAATTTGAGGGGAGGGGAAAGTCGATTAAATCGCCCCAGTACATGACTGGTACTTTATTTTATCGACTCAGTAAAGATGAAAGGCAAAGTTAACCTCTGCGGAATTTGACTTTGCCTTTCATCCTTACGGGGTCGATAAAATAAAGTACCAGTCACGCACTGGGGGTCGATAACAGGTAAAATAATGAAATGTAATATAGGCATTGGGACGTGAACATAAGAGGGCTTCTAGAATGGGTGTAGGTGTGAAGAAGTCACCGTTGGTATCTATAGACTACCGCGTAGACACATACTGAGGGTTTATCAACCACGATCATATCACCATGTTGATGCTTCCTGATCTAAGCCACGAATTACTCAGTGACCCAGGCCACAACATTGGTGCTATGTTCAAAATATTGCCATCCATAGATATATGATGAAGTAAATCAGAATAACATGAACACATCTGAATATATGTCGAATCTAAATATTCGAGAATTGTTCTTCTGATACACATTAATATGCGATTATGTAATGGGAAGTCTGCTTTTTAAGTAAGCAGTAAATAAAATCACTTAGATTGCCAAATAAAAGAGAGTTCAATTGCTATAAAATACCAGACAAATTTACATTAAAGGCAATTCCGATGTTTTACTTCTTCATAAAATCCGTCTGATAATAATGGATATACGAGAAAGTCAATCAGAAATGAATTGTGCTATAAAAATCTTTTCTTAAATCCATAATCTTCGCGGTAATGAGGAGAAACTATATAATTATAATAGCTTCTTTCGTCTAAAGTTTCTTAACTATTCGGCAAAGGTGTGCCCGTCATCCTATATATCTAATGGACTTATCTTTAGACGCAGGGCCAGCTATTCAGGGCAAGAAGAAAATCGATTTAATTCAACCTTAGTATTTGACTGGTACTATATATTATCAACTCCGGAAGGATAAAAGGCAACATTGACAGCAGGTGGGTGTGACTGTAAACGTAAAGAACCCTAATAAATAACACTTTATCCAGTGATGTACCAATTCTGCCAGTCAATCGCACTTAAATTGTATCTATTGATACATCCGACCCCGTATTTACAAGTTGATACATCCGAGTCCGTATTTACCAGGTGATACATGCGACCCCGTATTTACCAGTTGATACATGCGACCCCGTATTTACCAGTTGATACATGCGACCCCATATTTACCAGCGACGTGTTCGTTAAGAGTTCACGATAGCTAAGAAACTGTATCAATCTACGTTTGTAAACGGAAACAAGAATCAAAATATCTGTTCCTACTTGTTTCATAACTGTCGTCGTTTTTTTCGTACTGTAGAGTAGAATTTAATGTAACATGGGATTGCCTGGTTTGTTAAACAATAGTATAAGAAATAATCTTGATATCCAAATATCATAGGTTGTTCACACAATATTAATGTTACAAAACAAAATATGAAAGAAATATCATTGAAAATATTTGAAGCAGAAACATATGTGTGAAATAGAATCTGACTGAGAAAATAGCATAAATATGACTGTAATGAAGTTTTTCATCTTGATTTCAAAGAACATAATCATTAACACACAGACAGAATATCAAAAAATGTTGCTTTATAAACTGTCATTGGGAGGAGTAGATAAAATGAAAATGAAAAATAAATTATAATACTAAGACACAAATTATAATACTAAGACATAAATAAATAATGTGTGTGTACAATGGTAGATATTTCTATAAAAGTATATTGTACGTTCAATATAAATATATATAGAATTATATATATTATATTATATATATTAAATACATCAATTCTCGAGTCAATATAAAATAGCGATATTAAGTATATCACAAAGTCCCATGAGGATATTTCTTTCAGGGCAGAAATTGCTATGGAAATATTACTATAATATACAATATCAAGATAGACTTCGACAGATCTTTTTAAATGAATTATCGTTAGCAATGAGGAGAGCTGAGACAGAGTTGTGGTACCTCTGTGGGAAATAGGTTATGATTCAATTGACTGTGTACTAATACCGAGTAAGCAACAACACGACAGTGGATGTAGCTTGTATGTATATATGTATACATACATATCTATTCACACACACATTCATATATATATATATATATATATATATATATATATATATATATATATATATATATATACACACACACACACATTTTATATATATATATATATATATTCCTGATGTTTTCTCCCGAATGAAGCAGTGCTAGTCCTGTAGAAGCCATTTCTATTTTATATATATATATATGTGTGTGTATATTATAATAAAATGTGGAGAAGGAGCACACGAGTTGGAATATATGAAAATAGGGAGAAAATATATGAAAATAGGGAGAAAAATATATTTTGTTCCCTTTTATTTGTATCTCTGTTTTCTGGGTTAGAAAATGTTTAAAGCTAAATATTTTACTTTGTGTGAAGTGTTAAGGTTTTAGTTAATTTATTTATTAATTAATAATGGCATTGATTTATTTATTTCAATAATTGTCTATTACCGGTTTCAGCGTTTTATGCATTATCAAATGGGGGAATTTGTATTGGTGTAAAATATTGGTGATGTTGAACATGTTAAGGAAATGGTGAAGACAGAATAATGTTATTTACAAACAAGGTTTTTGAAGTGAAAATAAAAGATTAAAAAAATAAATATATAAATAAATGCCATCGTTAATTAATAAATAAATTAACTAATACCGTAACACTTCACTCAAAGTAAAATATTTTGTTTTAAACATTTTCTAACCCACAAAAAAAGAGAAAAATAAAAGGGAAAAAAAAAAATTTTTCTTCCTAATAATCGGTTTTTTCTCCCTATTTATATATATATATATAGAGAGAGAGAGAGAGTCTGCTGTGAATACTCGATACACGGGAGGGTGTGGAGTGGGTTTAGAGATGCGTGGAATCCTGACCGCAGCGCAAAGCGGTTTCAGCTTGTTTGTTCAGCAAGCCTTTCAAGGGCGCTTCTATCCTGCAAGTGAGACATTATGATAGATCGAGCACAGTATTTTTACTATCCAAAGATATATCTGATAATAAAGTTATCAAAATGTGATTTACAAAATCGAATAAACAGATTTGTGTATAAGTGCACATTCATTTAACTACTTCGATGAATACGTTTTTGGCCCCTATAAATACATTATTCGTTATTAAAACGGAACACGCATTATCACATATGGATATAGACGGTTTACCTCACCTAAGGATTTCTCTTTTAATATAACAACACAGGGTGATTGTACGTAAAGCCAATTCGATCAAAATTTGAACTCATAATAACTATCCACTGTCACACATTCCCTTCAACACAAACTCTTCTGGCAAAATATTGAAGTAATATAGATAAAATAAATGTTTGAGATTTCAGCCAGAAGAATGAAAAATAAAACCCTGAAACCTGGCCAATGTTTAGATATACATATTCCTCTATTCATAAACAGTTTCGATGTATTGAGGTGGTTTGGAGTAGTAGTCCCATCTTGAGTTATTGTGGTATATTTTACTAACGAGCAGTCTATATATCTGTACATTCCTGAGTGGATAAATGGACATAAATATTGAATGTTTTCTGCTGACCTTGTCTTCCGTTTTAAACATTTTAACAACGATCTGACTCCTCTGACTAAGACATACATGATTTATTTCATGTTAGCTTTATAAACTTATCTATTTGGTAATGATTTAGATGAATGTATTTTATTATGTAGAAATTTGCTATTTGTTTTCTAAGCACGAAGAAGAAGCCAGATTTGTTTAGAAATATATTCCACTAAATTGGCAAGCTGTTCATGTGTTTTATCCACATTATCCCACATAATAAAAAAATAATAGTTGTATAATTTCATTAGAATTTTCTGCAAGTAATGCTTGTGTATTTTCTTTTTCTCTGAGATTGTAGAAGACCTGAACATAGGGCTGCAAGCTAGTGAAATAAAGGACTTTTAAAAGAAAGAAAATGTGTGTGTGTGTAGATGAGAGAATGTGTGTCCTTGTCAACGAGTATATGCTGTACATTATAGATGGGTGGTTTGGTAAAGTTGGAGGTCAATACTTTGCCTATGATCTCAGGACATAGGCCAAAATATCATTAGTATGAGTTATATGACAAAAATATATTGATTTTGAGATATTTAGATAGAAGAGAGTCGTCAGAGGGAGACTACTCGATGTGAGTCTTGTTACTCTTGAGTTCTGCCTGTTTACCACAGAGTCCTCAGACAAAACTCTACATCTGTTTTAAGTACCCCATTCTCTCGGCCGTCAACGACATACGGATATATATATATATATATATATAATTAAGTTAAATTTAATTTCGTTTCGTTATTTGTTTTTATATATATATAGTAATAATAATTGTTTCTACTTTTTGTGTTTTCTCTATATAGTGTATTATTGAGGACCCGGTAATTTATTCCTTAAACTCATTGAATTACAGGGGATTAACGCGAGTCTTTAACTCCGTTTTTTCAATATATATATATATAAGTGGCGGACGCCATGCTTTGCAGCAAAGAGTTACGCTCCTTTATGGTCTGAGTTCAAATCCCGCCGAGGTTACCTTTGCCTTTCATCCTTACGTGGTAGATAAAATAAAGTACCAATAATACACTGGGATAATTGCTGGCCTTGTACCAAAAGTAGAAACAATTATTACTATATATATAATTGCAACTCAGCTTCACATAATGATAATCGTTTCTGCATTTATTTGTGTATAAATTCATAGTTGTAAATTTAGTTTCCTTTAAGTTATTAATTCCTTAACTACTTCTATCAATAACTATCAAATTTAAGACATTCTTTACATAACTTTTGAAAGGGTTTTTCTCCATCTAAAGTCTGTCTTAAGTCAGAAGTCTCATTTGGCCAGTGCTTATCCCGGTTTCATGGCGTGAAGCGACTGAGAGTATAAGACATCCCCTTGGACAGGACGCCAGTCCATCGCAGGGTTAAACCCCCAGCTATTGCTGGTACTTATTTTCAGCTGAGTATACTGGGGCAACGTGAAATGAAGTGTTTTGCTCAAGAACACAACACGCAATCCAGGAATCGAACCTACGACATTGACCGTACGTCCTCAAGTCTTTTTTCTCACTCCCGTCCTCTTGTATAGTTTCCTCCTCTATCCTACTGCCCAGCCCTCAGCTAGTCATCCCTTAGAATCAGTAAGTAGCTGATGAACCAAATAAATATACCACAGTCTATAGTAAGAATTTACTCGCTGGATGGAAGAGTGACTGGTAACTATGTTATTAAAGTACTTGCTGTCTACCACGCTATGATGAATCACACTTCGTTTCTAGATCCCAAGATAATATAAAATATTTACACCATTTCAACTCAGTGTACCATCGTTTATTCCAGTGTAATGCGTTTGTAAATATTTGATATTTATTTTACAAAAATAATTAAACTTTTATGTGACGTGACTGGAAAATTTAATAAAGTCTTCGAAATTAGCACCAATAAATTAGTCGCAAACGATTCTACTAATACGGAGAAGAATTTTTATGAGATATATTACAACGCTTGCTGACATAAATACTCGTTTGCGTTCAAATAAAACTACAAACTAATTTGTTCACTTGAAGATACAAAGTTTAAATGGATATTTAATTACACCTCACTGTTTAATATTTACTCATTAATAAACGTAACAATTAAGAATTTGTTTTATCTTTCAGCATATTGCAAATGGAATGCAAATTTCCTTAATAAATTTGTCTGAGCAACTATCCTCATGACAGAATGGTTTCATCAGAACTATCAAATCTCAAATTTATTTCGCTTGAAGCCCCTCTTCTTCTCAAAATATATATTTTATCTAGTGGTTATATTTTCTAACAGAATGTTATTATCCTGTCTTACATCCGAGGTTAACATTACCTTTCATCCTTACGGGGTCGATAAAATAAAGTACCAGTTATACACTGAAATGATACTGAGTAAGCAACAACACGACAGGTGGATGCAGCTCGTATGTATACATATATATGTATACATACACAGACACACATACATATATATTCACACATACATTATATATATATATATATATATATATATATATATATATATATATTTACACTCGGCCCTAACTTCTCTATGAACCACCTAAGAGAACATTAGTCTACGACTTCTTTTATACCATAAATGTGGTTCTGTCTTTGCGCGTAATTGTTTTTCACCGCTCCTATTAATGACGTATTATTCGTTTTTTCCCGTTCTTTGCCAGGGAACGTTTCCACGAACCAAAGTATCGTCTTCCTGTCTTCCTCCGGTTGCAACGTTTTTTGAAATATCCACTTCTGCGTTTACAGATTGACTTTGTTAGTTTCAGAAGATCCCGTTAAGGGTGAAAGCAGCGATTCTTTGCTTAAACTTTAATCTGTTATTTTAATAAATATTTGCTCTACGGTTCTTATATATTTGATCTATATTTATCCTTATCGAGCCCTCTTTGGATTTTAGTCTTCAAATTTATTATTATTACTATATATATATATATATCGGGATTCCTGATGATTTCTCCCGAATGAAACAGTTCTAGTCCTGTAGAATCCATTTCTCTCTCCATGTATATATATATAATAGAAATGGGTTGTGCCAGAAGTAGAAACAATTATCATGTCTTACATCGGCTTATTCTCTTTTTCAGAAATATCCAGTCCAGAGCTGATACCGGCATGACTAAATACACGGGGTGACTACAAAAACCAACATGCAACAGATTACACCAAGTGGAAATTCTAGAATCTAGATCATGACAAGCCATACATGTAAAGCAGTAATTGAATCATGTGCACTGGAAATAATGTGTATACTATTCCACAACAAAAACCTATTTGATATTAAGATCCGGTGTTTATGACTCATCTACAAAAAAGATATTAAGATACTGGTGTTTATGACTCATCTACAAAAAAGATATTAAGATGCTGGTGTTTATGACTCATCTACAAAAAATATATTAAGATCCTGGTGTTTATGACTCATCTACAAAAAATATATTAAGATCCGGTGTTTATGACTCATCTACAAAAAAGATATTAAGATACTGGTGTTTATGACTCATCTACAAAAAAGATATTAAGATGCTGGTGTTTATGACTCATCTACAAAAAAGATATTAAGATCCGGTGTTTATGACTCATCTACAAAAAAGATATTAAGATGCTGGTGTTTATGACTCATCTACAAAAAATAATTGTTTCTACTTTAGGCACAAGGCCAGCAATTACCCAGTGCATTACTGGTACTTTATTTTATCGACCCCGTAAGGATGAAAGGCAAAGTCAACCTTGAATACAATGAGTAAAGGAACTCCTGTGCAACACTGGATTTTATATAGATATTTCACATTTCCATTCAAACTGTTTTAGAAGGAAAGCATTTGCTGAATCATATTTATAAGTAATTAATTTATGCATATACAACATATACATTTCACTACTTCAAATACAAATATTATAAACCTTTAGACATTTAACTATCTCAAACAAAAATATTATAAACATACGGATATATATATATATATATATATATATATATATGATTGCTGCACTCTCGTTATCGAGTATGACCATTGCACGGTATAACATTATTAATAATTATCAATTAATGCTAACGTATAAGGCCTGTGCGTGAATATTCTTTTTAAGTGAGGAAAGACTGCAGCGAGCCAATTCTACTCTGAGCGACAGTAGCTATAACCCGAAAAGAAGACAACATCATCAGTAGCTACTGAGCCACAGGTTTCATGTCAATCATCCCAGTTTCTTCAGTTGCCTTCTCCTAGAATGTGTGTGTGTGAATATATATATATATATATATAATATATTTAGAAACACACAGATACATGCAGACACACACATATACATGAATGCATCCGCACCCAACCGTGAGTTAAGGGTGCCAACTTCACCGATGTTGCTCAATGAATGACTGGGACAGACCAATCCGGTTGAACTAGACTGAACCAGTATCAGAGTTAAAAATACATTATGAAGAGAGAAGAAACATTTAGATATAATTAGTAATAAAATGTATCATACCTAAACTGCTCCTAGATTCCTCGACTACGTAGTTTCGTGGCATAAACAAAAACAATACATCATAAAGATATAGAGTCCTTGCGAGGTCTGCCGACTTATCAAGAGGATACCTCATTTTACTAGTCTCAAGAACGCTGATACATTTTATTACTAATTATATCTAAATGTTTCTTCTCTCTTCATAATGTATATATATATAGTAAGTTAATTCGAGTTGAATCCGAAGTAACCACAGTAAGTAAGGTACTCAATACATTGCAGAGT
>OZ024754.1:7696989-7714489 GCA_964016885.1 Eledone cirrhosa | reverse complement strand
TGCTCTGAAATAGCGATGTATACATGAATGTATGTATAGTATATTTGGTAATATACTGTATGTTTAATTAAAAACATTTTGAAGACCTTGCGCTATCATTTTAAAGTAGTGACTATGTCACTTACTTCTTTTTTCAGCAAAGGAAGGGAGAGAAGCTGACAGATATGTTTCACGCTGTTGGTGTTCCTCAGCGCAACGTACTCGCCGACCTCTACCGAAAGTTTTAGAGGCTGGATTCTCATAGAACTCCATTAATAATCAGGAACTGATTATAAAGAGAGATTGCCGGTCCAGCAAAAATTAAAAATTAGGATTGGTGCGCTGAAATAGCGATGTATACATGAATGTATGTATAGTATATTTGGTAATATATTGTATGTTTAATTAAAAACATTTTGAAGACCTTTCGCTATTGCTTGAATAAGTATCTGCTGATCTTATACAAGCTTCTGCATAAATTGGTATAATTTCACCCAAATTGTAGAAATCTTATAATGAAATGAGACGTCCGTCTGGGAAGAGATATATTCGATATGTCTCATATGAAATAATACAGCCAATTTTCCACACAATACTAGCACAATACTAGCACCCCGAACGTTTAATTAGGAATATACTCAGGTATTTCCTAATGTGTGTTGAGTGAGTTGGGATTTGGCCGGAGTATCGCTAAAACCTTCTCCGATAATGTATTTATATATATATATATATATATATATATATACACAAACGTGGTATTTAGATATAAAACAAAACAGCTCCATGTGCTGTGGTAGAGGAAACGTTAGCTATTTGATAATTGACAATTAGAGCGATCGTTAGGGGGATGGGCTCCGAAAACAAACCCGATATAATATCGAACTAGTAACAAAGGCAAGAGTCAAACTTATGAAAACAGAGATTTAACTGATCAATTCAAACATATAGATGATTATATATCGATTTCTAATATAGGTAGAACTTTATTTGACATCGCTTCCATACTGTTACTTATATCGATACAAGAATACAGCAAATTATTTAGCCCGACCTCTGGATATATTTCCAACTCACCAGCCTTAGATTTGTATTCATTGGATAAAACTAGGAATTCGTTGTACATTGAAGAAAGCAAATGAACTGCTTACTATATCACGGATAATACAATAAGGAATAGAGTTCCAACAAACATAATATATCCTGGAAATATAGTAAATATTGCGTATTGAATTCTAAGATTACCCTCGTTTACAATGGGGTGATCTTATTTCGAATTTATTATGTTTAATCGGTATTGTATATAATGGAAATCAATGAGAAAGCTAAGAGGTTGAAGAAAAATATCGAATCAATATTAACCATTGATTGTTCAAAGATGTATCAAGGTTGAGGGTTACTTGGCAAGAAAAGCTATATCGTAATATATAGAACACATATACCTGAAAGAGAAATGTTTTCAATCCAACAAAATATTGAGTATCGATCACTAGTTAACTATATTCCGTTTTCAATTAACAAAGGTATTTTTGTAGTTCAGGGACCGAAGCCCAGTATTGATAATTTTAGTTAGAATTACAAATCATAGGAATGATAGTATATGAGATAGAATTATGAATGTACATAATGTCGAACATCTATTCCTGAAAGTGACAGAAAAGAATGCTCAATCGATATAGAGCATTACTATCATTCATAATACATAGATCGAGGCATTGGAATAAAGATTTGAGGTCTTCATATCAAGTAAGAGGTTTTCGTCAGTATAATTAGTCCAATTAAATAGAAATCTCTTGGCCTTTTACATACTGAGTCCGTCTATAACCTCTCTGATTCTATGAAGTTGTCGGATAATAACCTTTGGATAACAGCACTAGTTTTCATGAAAAATCGCAATAAATATTTAAAATGTTGTGTGTATATATATATATACATACATCTTGCATTTTAAATATTTATTGCGATTTTCATGAATAATAGAACGAGGCCGACTTAGAGAAAGTTTTGAAATATTTATATTTGATGGAGACTGTGAATCTTAGTGAATAGAGTACATCTAATTGATAGCTTGTGGTCATAACGGTAGCATTTCTGTATTTCTATGGGGCCGGTAGCGTAACATATAGTTTAAAATGTTAACAGAAAACGGTACATAACATGCAATTCATTTGAAAACATCATCGTAGCAATTGTTAGTCGATTCCTAGCGGTAATAGCTATACATTTCATGTCTTGTCTTGTCTCGGCGAAGTGGTTCGTGTTTACGTTTCAATTAGTGATTCGAATATTTTCATTTACATAATACCCCCGAAAAAAAAAGAAAAGAATAACAACAACAACACTATAAGTGGTCAGATAATGTAAATGGATCTGAACTTTCTTTAGGCTGAGTTTTAATAGCCGTCTAAAAGCATTTTACATTAACCTTTTTCATAATATCCTTGTAAATTGCATAAACCTCAATAATCTATATGTTAAAGTACTAGCAATCAGCATGAGTATAAGCACACGGCCAGTAATTTTTTTTTTGGGGGGGGGGGGGGGGCATTAAATGGACCCCAGTGCGTTACTGGTACTTTATTTTATCGACCCTGTAAGGATGAAAAGCAAAGCTAACCTCGGCAAAATTTGAACATAAATCATAAAGGGGTGTAACTATGCCATATAGCATATTGTCAGACGCTCTACCGATGCTGCCAATCCAACACCGTCGAAAAGAAGTATACTACATCGTAAATGTGTTAGTTAAAAAAACAAACACCGCAATTAGATGCTTTACAAACTCATAACAACAGAAATAATTCTATTTTAAGTATTTACCTACTATATAAAACATTTTATCCTTTCAATATTAGCTGATGTGAGGTTAGCTGTGACATTAGAATAACGAAGTATATATGATCAACTTTCAGTATCAAACATCAGTATTAAACATTCTATTGAAGATGAATCAGAATCGATTATTTGCATAACTAAAATGAAACTACCTCAAAATTATAGCCGTCAGTGTAATGGCGGCAGTTATTCAAGCATGACGGTAATATGTTGTCTTATGGCAGCCATTGGTATGGCTGATGTGAATCATGTGAGAGATTAAACAATATAAGACAAAGACAAAATATATCAAACAATTTATAGTCTTTATACATCATTTATCTTTTAATATTTCCACAGTGGTTTCCAAATTAAAATTATCTAAATATTTTCTTTAGTCTGCCAGGCAACTTAATCTATTCATATATTTCGTCCTTTTTAAATACATCATTATTTTGATCGTGATAATGTTCTCATATTAAAAATAATTTTATATTTAATTCATCATTCAAGATATTTCAGGCTTCTCTTCATATTTCATCACAAGTTATTTCATTAATAATTTCAGTGATGGCAGAATGACATTCACTTCTATAAAAATTATTCTAATTTACAATTAATAATCGAGGTAATGCAGCTAATTAAAATATCTTGTTACATATTTATTTGAAAGCATTAACAACAGAATCTCTCTCTATCTCTCTATTTAGATATATGAAATTTATTTAAATGTCCTCTTATATAATAGGGAACAATGTCAGGTTGAAAAAATGTGATTTTTCGTCGGGTTTCCTTCCTACGGAAATATATTTTAGCCAGAAACTATGGGTGATTGATTACAGGAACCAGGCACAGGATATGCTTTATTTGACACGCGCAGCCAGGTTGGAAGTGCTATCATGACTCATGGGTATGAAATCAATCGACTGGAATTTGCAGACGACAGAAGGTTTCTTCTTTTTGGAATTAAATTTAGATTTAAATTTCATAAACCACTTTCAAGAGTTGTTACCGGAACATTTTTCTAAGAAAGTTCCTTAGACTCTGAAGAAGGGAATTTTAAGTCCCGAAATATTAGGACGAGAGAAACAGCAGTAATAACAAAACAGAGATTACCTGTAACTTGCCTTTTCGTTAGTTTCATGTTACAAGCCCATTTTGCATTGTTTAGTCTTATATCACTTTTCACATTATATATATATATATATATATATATATATATATTCAGGTTTGAGGTTCACCACTGTATAGAGCTGGTCTATTCCGTGTGTGTGTGTGTGCATCCCTTTCTGTTTTCGTTTATCTGACCGGTAGTAGCATACTATAAACTTTAGCCACGTCACACCAGGGCGACCGGCTGAGGTTGAAGGAACAGAATAGCGGTCGCCCTCGGGTCCTCGATTTTCAGCCCCATGGATTTTATCTATTACATTCACGTATTATATTTCGAATACCTGATGATATCACCGGATTCATACGGAACCCGGTCATTGAAATGATCATACTATAATAAACCTTTCAAAGATTTACACAAATCCAGCCTCCTGTCATTTTATTATAATTATATATATATATATATATATATATATATAGTAATAATAATAAATTTGAAGACTAAAATCCAAAGAGGGCTCGATAAGGATAATATATATCAAATATATAAGAACCGTAGAGCAAATATTTATTAAAATAACAGATTAAAGTGTAAGCAAAGAATCGCTGGAAGTGGGATGAAAGCAGTGATTCTTTGCTTAAACTTGTATCTGTTATTTTAATAAATAAATATATATACATATATATAATTTTCTCCAAGAAAACCTTTGTTGCTTGTAACTGTCTGAAGAGGTCATAGCTGTTGAATTGTGGCTATCACCGATATATATATATATATATATAACTGTAATAAAAGTAAATTATGAAATGTTGACCTATACCTCTTGTTTTATATATATATATATATATATATATATAACGGTAATAAAAGTAAATTATGAAATGTTGACTTATACCGCTTGTTTTATATATATATATATATATATATATATATATATATATATATATATTATATATATATAACGGTAATAAAAGTAAATTATGAAATGTTGACTTATACCGCTTGTTTTATAGAGAGAGAGAGAGAGAGAGAGAGAGAGAGAGAGGGGGGGGGGGGGGGGAAAGAGAGAAGTGAAAAGAGTGAAGAGAGTGAGAGAGAAAAGAGCGAAGAGATAGATAGAGAAGAGACAGCGATACGAGGTCTGCATTCATATATCTGTGCACATTAGAAAGTATATCGGAGTGAATCTGAAATAAGATATGTCGAAACAGTTGCCATTGGTGCTAAACCGGATTTTATGAAATATAATGAAGCTAATTGTATCTATCTTGCGACTGATAGTGACGAGATTCTCCTCATTAGTTTAATCAAATCATATTTCTGTAACAAATATACAAAATCAGCATTGAATTTACAGATCTAATGTCATTGCGGATGACTGATGCATGATTAATAGCCGAACGCCATTTTGTTTTCTTCCACACGTAACAACAAATATATTGAGTGATAATATTAGAAACATCTAAAACGGCGGTGGATTGGCAGTATCGGTAGAGGGTCGGACACCATGCTTTACTAACATAGTTACGTCCCTTTACGATCTGAGTTCAAATCCCGCCGAGGTTGACTTTGCCTTTCATCCTTACGGGGTCGATAAAATAAAGTACCAGTAATGTACTGGGTAATTGCTGGCCAAAAGTAGAAACAAATATTAGTAACATCTATATTGTCTCGTAATATAAGTTAGAAACATAGTAGTTTATTTTATCGACTCCGTAAGGATGAAAGACAAAGTTAACCTCGGTGGGATTTGAACTCACACCAGAAATGGATGTAACTCTTTGCTGCAAAGCATGGCGTCAGACCCTCTACCGATACTGCCAATCCACCGCCCTTTAGAATATGCAATAATATTTGGCAGTGTCGGTAGAGGGTCTGACGCCATTCTTTGCAGCAAAGAGTTACGGCCCTTTGCGGTCTGAGTCCAAATCCCGCCGAGGTTCACTTTGCTTTTCATCATTACGGGGTCGATAAAATAAAGTACCAGTAATACACTGAGTAATTGCTGGCCTTGTGCCAAATCTAGAAACAATTATTATTATTATAATTATATGCATATTATAATAATTGTTTCTACGTTAGGCACAAGGCCAGCAAATTACCCAGTGTATTACTGGTACTTTATTTTATGGACCCCGTAAGGATGAAAGGCAAAGTTAACCTCGGCGGGATTTGAACTCAGAATGGCAAGGGCCGTAACTCTATGCGTCAAAGCATGGCGTCCGACCCTCTACCAACACTGCCATTCCACTGCCACTGCATATTATAATAATATTATAATATTTAATAATTCCTTCTATTTTTGGCACAAGGCCAGCAATACTGGTACTTTATTTATCGACCCCGTAAGCATGAAAGGCAAAGTGAACCTTCGTGGGATTTGAACTCAGACTATAAAGGGGCGTAACTCTATACTGCAAAGCATGGCGTCCGACCTTCTATGGATACTGCCAAAAATGATACTGTGTGATAACAATAGAATTGTTTTCAACACGCTGGCGCATATGTGTATATCTGTGTGCATGTGGGTATGTGCATATGCATGCATTTATATGTATGAATATATATAGATATAAACGTGCTAACACACATCAGACACACTTACAAAAATAAACACTCGCAGACATACTCTTAATGACTGATTTAATCCATCGTTATATTTAACTGCTACATCTAGTTCTTAATCACAATTAGAATAATGTATTTGTTTCCATTGACTGTAGTCATCTCTCTGGTTTGAAGGTAGCCACAATATTTTCTCCCACTATTCCCGGACACCCTAGTAAATATTACGATGGAGCTATCCCATTACCTCTGACGACGTCATGTAAAACGATATATAGTGATATGATGTCCATAGATTTCAGGTATGATAAAAATCGTTGAAGGTAAACAATTTCAACTATGAAACATACCAGGGTCATTGACTGTTGTCTCAGAAAGATCCTTGTTTTAAATTGCATTGTTTCCCAAACCTCTTGATTAAAATTAAACAGCGAATATTTTAGAATAACATACGTTAATATATATATATATATATATATATATTGACGAAACATAAGTCAATTGCATGAACTCATAATCCTTTATTTACTGCTATATATATTTCGATGATAGCCATTCAATGGCTATGACCTCATCAGGCAGTTAATCAGATCTTAGATATGCCAGCTCTGTGTTTATAGATAGTGTTGATGGTATCAGAGCCTTGGGACATATTTGTGATATTTGTGATTGCTTAATGTCAATATATATATATATATATATATATATATATTGACATTAAGCAATCACAAATATCTAAATGTAATCGAGATTCCTATATTGACAAATGGATCGTAAAACGTTGTTAAGTTTCATTAAAATCTCATATCCCATTGTCCAGTTAACAATATTATTTCAAATAATTTATTGCTAATTATACAATCTAATTGCAAGTTAACGTGGTGGCTGGATGTCAATAATACCAGAAGAGAGTCACTTTAAATATAATTAATCAGAATTTATTATCTTCAAGGTTTAGACCTTCTGGTATCTCATTCTCAAACTGTTAAATATTTAATTTAATCATATATCTTATTTAGATATTCAATATCTTCAGAATTGCTGTAGTGTGTCCTGTAATGTAGTTTAGAATAACGAGAATACATCTAGACAATTTGAGAGTATCATGCTACAAACAAACGAATGAAATCCAACATGGTTGTCTCACCTTCTCAAATTACACGCTGCTGACTTTAAGAAAATGACAGATTAGATGATGTAGACTTTGATGTAATATCTCCAACAGAATAGCGAGATGGTTACTGGTTTTGATCAAATGTTTGTTGATTCTTACATGTAAAACAGCAAAAGTACTTGTCATCCATAGACGTATATCGCACTCAGTTTAAAAAAAGAAAAAAAGTGGTTCTAGACTGAATCTACAACCGAGAAAATGGATGCCGTAAACTGTGTGAAGTGTCTGACAGAGAAGGGTGGGCTTCAGAGTTGATCAAGCGGAAACAACCTACATCAAAACTATCTACTACATTTGTTTTAATACATAACAGACATATTTTGGAAACGAATGAATCAAGGTATCGATTTGTAAATATATGAATGAAAGAAAGCAATGATATGGAGAGAGAGAGAGACAGAGTGAGTGAGTGAGTGAGTGAGTGAGTGAGTGAGTGAGTGAGTGAGAGTGAGAGAGTGAGAGAGAGTGAGAGAGAGTGAGAGAGAGTGAGAGAAAGAGAGAGAGAGAGAAAGAGTGAGAGAGAGAAAGAGTGAGAGAGTGAGAGAATATAGTGTGTCTCTTGTTTTCTGCAATGGTTATTTTAAAAAATACCATTGCAGAAACCTAACTTATCTGTTGATATTTCTGTAATGGCATATACAAGATATTTTATATATGTTAAACTTTATTGAGTATTAATTAACATTCGAAACAAAAGGATACACTGCCATTTAAAATGTAATTATTAGAAATAAGTCAAATGTCATGACGTCATATTTAACTTCGTGATCATTTCCCTCATTGTTATTAATATAATCAATATTTAATGTTTCATTAATGCTGTACTAACATCCATAGTGATGCCGAATTGCGATCGAATACGTTCAAAGTCATCTCTGTTTTTATCTAGTATTGTGTGTAGCAACGCGTACACACACACACACACGCCCACATATATATATATATATATATATATATATATATATATATATATATATATAATTATAAAATGTGGAGGAGCACACGAATTGGAATATATATATATGTAAATAGGGAGAAGAAAACGATTATTTGGAAGAAAAATATATTTTTTTCCCTTTTATTTTTTTTCTGGGTTAGAAAATGTTTTAAACAAAATATTTTACTTTGTGTGAAGTGTTAAGGAATTAGTTAATTTATTTATTAATTAACAATAGCATTGATTTATTTATTTCAATAATTATCAATTACCGGTTTCAGCATTTTATGCTTTATCAAAGCGGGGGGGGGGGGAATTTGTATTGGTATAAGATGTAGGAGGAGAGATAAGGTGATGTAGAACATGATAAGGTAATGGGAAAGAAAGAATAATATTATTTACAGGCCATAGTTCTTGAGGATAAGCAGTTCAAAAAGTGTTATTATGGCAGGAGTGCTTAGAGAAGTTGATCCATAATGGAGGCGAATGGTAGTCTAGAAACCAGTAAAGAAAATAGATAAATATTCTTAAAAGACTCAAGTTGCATTTTCAATTTCTTTTCCCTATACATTCACCCGTGTGGGACATCTCGTGTATATCTATATATATATAGAAGTGGTTACACAACAGTTAGTTCACCATACCGATAACAATTGTTGTGTAAGAGAAGTTGATCCATAATGGTGGCGAATGGTAGTCTAGAAACCAGTAAAGAAAATAGATAAATATTCTTAAAAGACTCAAGTTGCATTTTCAATTTCTTTTCCCTATACATTCACCCGTGTGGGACATCTCGTGTATATCTATATATATATAGAAGTGGTTACACAACAGTTAGTTCACCATACCGATAACAATTGTTGTGTAAGAGAAGTTGATCCATAATGGTGGCGAATGGTAGTCTAGAAACCAGTAAAGAAAATAGATAAATATTCTTAAAAGACTCAAGTTGCATTTTCAATTTCTTTTCCCTATACATTCACCCGTGTGGGACATCTCGTGTATATCTATATATATATAGAAGTGGTTACACAACAGTTAGTTCACCATACCGATAACAATTGTTGTGTAAGAGAAGTTGATCCATAATGGTGGCGAATGGTAGTCTAGAAACCAGTAAAGAAAATAGATAAATATTCTTAAAAGACTCAAGTTGCATTTTTAATTTCTTTTCCCTATACATTCACCCGTGTGGGACATCTCGTGTATATATATATATATATATATATATATATAGAAGTGGTTACACAACAGTTAGTTCACCATACCGATAACAATTGTTGTGTAACCACTTCTACCTAACTCGTCCCATGGACTGAGTGCTCTACCACTAAGCATATTACCTTCCAGTGTTCAACCTCGATGTAATATTATGGAGAGCACTCAACGTAATGTAACTCACCTTCGATTGTGTTGTTGGTGGAGCAAGTACGGAGTTAATTATTATAAAATAACAGGAGGCTGGACTGGTGTAATTCCTTGAAAGGTTTATTATGCTATGATCATTTCAATGACCGGGTTTAGTATGAATCCGGTGACATCATTAGGTATTCGAAATATAACAAGGGAATTTGAAATCAGCCATAAAGGGCCATAACTCTTTGCTGCAAATTATGGGGTCCGATACTGCCAATCCACCGCCATTTTTATGATAATAAATAACAACATAGAGAAAGAAAGAAATACGTCTATCGTAAAAAAATACGATCTGTTGAAAATTGATAGGATTCAAAATGTTTTGTAAATAATAATCTGATTATATTGACATGCTGGGAAAAATAAATGTTTATGTATTTGTAATAAAAAGAGATGAAGTAAAAAAAGGAAAAGAAATGGAAGAAGATGATAAGGAGGTGCAGGAGAAGTAGAACAACAACAAAAAGAAAAAGAAAAGGAAAAGGAAAAAGAAAACCGAGAAAAAGAAAAAGAAAGAGAAGAACGAGAAGAAGAAGCCAACGAAGAAGAAGAAGCCGACCGAGAAGACGAAGCCGACGAGAAGACGAAGCCGACGAGAAGACGAAGCCAACGAGAAGACGAAGCCAACGAGAAGACGAAGAAGAACGAGAAGACGAAGAAGAACGAGAAGACGAAGAAGAACGAAAAACGAGAAGAAGGAGAAGAACAAAAAGAAAAAGAAAAAGAAAAAAAAAGAAAAAGAAAAAGAAGAAAAAAAAAACGAGGAGAAGAAGAAAAAGAAGAAGAAAAAGAAAAAGAAAAAGAAAAAGAAGAAAAAGAAAAACGAGGAGAAGGAGAAGAAGAAAGTCTTGTTAGAGATATATATCATCATAAATCTTTCTTTGTTTCTTTCCAATGACCCCCCGAATGGCAACATGAGATTCACGTTTTATTGCACCTCTAAACTGTCTCAAATAATTTGTTGTGTTTAAAATAGATTACATCGATTTTTCAACTTGTAAAGGATTAACTGTCTTCTCTAGAAATACAATACTGCTAACAGAAAAAATATAAAAAAACTGAACTGATGGACATGTTTTTGTGTGTGTATATATATATATATATAGTTCCACAACAACTAGTTCACCATACCGGTATGGTGAACTAACTGTTCTTAAACTACTTCTACCAAACTCGTCCCATGGACTGAGTGCTTTATTATTACGGATATAACCCTCCATTATTCTACTATTATATATATATATATATATATATATATATATATATATATATAAAAATACGAACGAAACCATGGTAGAGATGTAATTACGGTATGTACACGTTTCTTCTAACTTTAAATTTATACCTAATTGTGTATGGTTGACGGTATATTTATGAAATGTTGGGTAAATACCCTATTGGGGTCAACCGCAAAGAGGCCGCTTTCGGTTATTTATCAAATATTTCTTCATAGGAGCCTTTATTCTTATAGCCTGGTCTAATTGATTTTTTATATGGTTAATTATGCTAGTTGGGAGAGGAAATGGTATATATTTTATCTAATAATTCTAAGAACATGATTTATGATATATATATATATAGTGACGAAACATAAGTCAATTGCATGAGCTCATAATCCTTTATTTACTGCTATATATATTTCGATGATAGCCATTGAATGGCTATGACCTCATCAGGCAGTTAGTCAGTTCTTAGATATGCCAGCTCTGTGTTTATAGTGTTGATGGTATCAGAGCCTTGGGACATATGAGCTTGTTAGGAATAATTTAAAGTTGTCAGCAGGAATAGTCTTGATTCTCAGTTTGTAGATGGTAGTAGGGTTGGTATTTGACCTCAAAGAGGCAGGTGGTGTTGTAAAGTTTAAACCGTCAGGCAAGATGACAATAATTCCATATGACTGATTTTCACAAAAAGCATTCCTGGTCAGATATATATTCAATTAAGGTTAATAGTATGAAACAGATACTACAGGTCATTCTTAAAGTCCAATTCTTAGATGGTTTATATATATATATATATATATATAAGGTAAACAGAAATAACAACACAATCGGTACAGTATATGGAAGGAATATATTAGGTTACCGCTTGAAACAACAGGAAGAGCGTCTTAACGTTTCGGACGCTAGTCTTTTATCAGAGAAAGAATGAGAAATATGATAGAATGAAGGGACGGGTGGGGGTGGAATTGGAAAAATGTCTTTAGATAAAAATAACAGGTCCAGGAATAACATTGCATGAACATAGATCTAATTACCTGACTGGTACATTTGTATGAACTCGAAATCTTGAAACGCAATGTCGAAGTGTGTATATATATCTTGTAAATAAGATGGCGTAGGACGGAACAAAGGAGAGGCACAAAAACAAAGAAAAGAATCCCCATCACTGAAGATGTCACAGAATGTGTGACGAAAGAACTTTGACAATATATAAACAACTATCTGGTTGTGGAACCAACCAACCAACCGGAAATTTATAAATTCCTAAATTTATAAATTTATTATAATAAATTGAAGTGAAAGCAACTGGTGCGTGTGTTTCTTATTGGCAACATGACCCTCCCAAAGTATAACAATATCGGTTTCAACACGCGTTTTCAGATAAAGAATCTTGCTAAACAAATTCAGAAACTATATATATTCCTAACGATCGACTTTCGTCAAATCGGACCGAGGGAACAATGTTTCCGTTGGTCTTTCCACTTGCTAATACTATCTATCGGTCGCAACTCCAGGTAGAAGGAGCAACGTGAAATAAAGTGTCTTGCTCAAGGACATAACGCATCACCTGGTCCAGGAATCGAACTCACAACCTTACGATTGCGAATCCAATTCCTTAACCACTCAGCCACACGCTATATATATATATAAAGTCTTCACATTTATTATTATTACTATATATATTGCTCTTTTACTCTTTTACCTGTTTCAGCCATCCATGCTGGGGCCTCAGCCGGATGGCTGAAACAGGTATATATATATATATAAATTTTGAGTATATGCTGGTTGTTTACCGTCACCTCAGTATACAGATTGGAACACTCGACAAAGTACGCAGGGTTGGTTTGTTTACTCCGGAGTACTATAAAATCAGTAAGTCAAACATGTAAAATTTGTCTTCGTTTATTATAAATTATAAATTCTCTGCTATATATATATATATGATTCCAGTTCCTCGAAGGACTAACAGCACACCCAGGAGCTGGACATATCGACGTACTGACAGAGTAGAACACACTTCAACAACATGTATACCAGTCTTTTCCACACCAATTCGGACTGATATATAGAGAATTTATAATTTATAATAAACGAAGACAAATTTTACATCTTTGACTAACTTATTTTATATATATATTTATATTAGTCTTCACATCAAAAGTAGAAACAATTATTATTACTATATATATATATATATATATATATATATATTTATTAAAATAACAGATTAAAGTTTAAGCAAAGAATCGCTGCTTTCACCCTTAACCGTGGTTTTGTCTTTGCGCGTAATTGTTTTTCACTACTCCTATTAATGACGTATTATTCGTTTTTTCCCGTTCTTTGCCAGCGAACGTTACCACGAACCAAAGTATCGTCTTCCTGTCTTCCTCCGGTTGCAACGTTTTTTGAAATATCCAGTTCTGCGTTTACAGATTGACTTTGTTAGTTTCAGAAGAACCCGTTAAGGGTGAAAGCAGCGATTCTTTGCTTAAACTTTAATCTGTTATTTTAATAAATATTTGCTCTACGGTTCTTATATATTTGATATATATTTTCCTTATCGAGCCCTCTTTGGATTTTAGTCTTCAATTTTATTATTATTACTATATATATATATATATATATATTAGCCTTCACATTTATTATTATTACTATATATATATATAAGCCTTCACATTATTATCACTATATATATATATACGCCTTCACATTTATTATTATTACTATATATATATATATAAATATATATATTTTGTTATATTCCAATACCTGATGATATCACCGGATTCATATGGAACCCAGTCATTGAAATGATCATAGTATAATAAATCTTTCAAGTATTTACACCAGTCCAGCCTCCTGTTATTTCATATATATATATATAACGAAGGAGTAGTAGTATACTTAGGGTAGTAGAGTGGGTAATAGGAAAATGTATGACCCCGACGGCAGAGCTCAAGCCGTCTCGACGGCTATTTCCAGAATCCAGAAATAGCCGTTGAAACGGCTTGAGCCCTGCCGTCGGGGTCATACATTTTCATATATATATATATATATATATTCATTCATTGAGGTTTTAATTGTTTGAAAGTTCTATAACCGAAGGTTATTAAAATCTACTCTCGAAAAGAAAATTTCTACTTTACATTTGCTTTCATAGGTGAGTTGCTTTCATATCAGAAATATCATATTCGTGTAGAGAATATGTTATTTCTGATGGAATATATCATATAACATAACTAATTACCATTGAGTTTTCTGGCTTTAACTAAAAGGAAAGTCTATCTTATACAATAACATAACATACAATGAGAGTAAGAGCTAAAAACTTCTAAGATATGTAGCGTAGGATGTAAAGCACTGCTTGAGTATTATATATATATATATATATATATATGTGTGTGTGTATGTGTGTAGGTGTACGGGAGAGTGAGAGAGAAATAGAAAATCAACGTATGTTTAAAAAGCAGGGTGTTAGTGTATAAAGTGCAAGAATTATACACAGTAGATATTGAGAGAAAATATAAAGGATCAGTTCATGTACTGATTTTCTGTTACATATATAACAAAGGAAGCGTGGTAAGAAACCAAGTGGACTATAACGCACCAGAGTACTCAATACTTAGTGTAGTAGAGTGGGTAGTAGGAAAAGAGTCAGGACCCCGACAGCTAAGCTCCGGCCGTTTCGACAGCTAGATCTGAACAGTTCAGATCTAGATGTCGAAATGGCCAGAGCTCAGCCGTCGAGGTCCTGACTCTTTTCCTATATATATATATATATATATATATATATATATATATATATATATATATATATATATATATATATATAAAGAGAGAGAGGGGTGGGGATAGTTCAATATCCTCAAAAAGATTACAAAATTGCATGTGAATAATATAATACAATAATATAGCACATTCAATCCTTAATTATTGATGCAGTAAGCAGATTAAGTTTGGATTATAGAAATGTACAATACGAATTTACCATCTGCCATTAGAAAGAACATATCAACTACGTGGCTGTGATGTAAAAATTCACAGCTGCAAATCTTTGTTCAACGTAAAACAAAAGAACCGAGCATTTTTATGAAATATATAATTGATTGTATCACATCAAACCCATCTTGATATTAGAAGAAGGATAATAGAAATATATTTAAATATTCTACAAAAGTTAATTCATTGTTCTATGTCTTGTATAGTCATTCTCTACAGTACCATTCTATGTAACACCTGTCACCCAGTCATCCTCTACAGTACCATTCTATGTAACACCTGTCACCCAGTCATCCTCTACAGTACCATTCTATGGAACGTCTATCAGACAGAACGGGTTAATTCAGATTACGATATTATATATGATAGCTTAAATGATTGATAAATTGCATTCTATTTTAGCATGATCAATAATATAATTCAAGAATTATCTTTAAGATATCGAAATCAGGAAATATTTATAACAAACTTATCGGAGGCAGACAAAGAAAACAACATACATAGGCTTAAGGATGGATTAAATCGGACTTATTCCTATTTTGAAGAGTACGGAAATACATTATTGGGAAGGAAAGACGACAACAAAAGCTATTATAACCATAAAAATAATTTAACACGGAAAGAGAGAGCAAATGCGTATAACCGAAGTTGCAGCTGCACTATAGCAAATGATCAATCGAATCAGAAGAGGCAGTCACGAAGCACTCAATGAGTGAGTAATTGATACATTTTTATTTAGCGTGAACACAAAGAGTTAAGGAATAGTGACACTAAGAATAAATCAACCAGAAGCATATTGTCATATATATATATATATATACATACCGTATTTCCCGGCGCCGAAGATGCTTCGTCCTCCAGCGTGCATGGTAGATTTTTGAGACTTATTTTATGGGAAAAGTACCGACTTCGACGCCGGGAAATACGGTATATATATATATATATATATATATATATATATATATATATAAATATATATATAGTATTAAGGATACTATTTATGGTTATGTATATACTAAAACTTTTTATAGTTATATATATTTTAAACCCTAAACAGTGAAAGACAGTAATGTATTACTACCTTATTACCAGTAAGATAAATAAGGAGGTCATGTATGTAAACAAACATTGAAAAATGGTCCGAAGACTCCAAACCTCGGTTTGGATGAAACAATTGTAAGCTAATAAATGGTTTGAACAGAACTTTGATTCATGTGAATTCTATATATATATATATATATATATATATATATATATATATAATGATAAACACTCATATATATGCAGATACACGAAGCGAAAAGAAACACGGAAAACCAATTTAAGATCCTAGTAAATTATTCCCTCCAAACTTCCAAAATAAAACACGATCTCTGTGTCTTTATTCATTAATCTTCATTACTTTAAATACTTCTTTCCATTGATCTTTTCTAATCTTACATTAGAAAGTTTATGTCCGATATTTCAAAGGTGGTCTAAGATAAAAATAACATTTTTTCCTATATTTAGCGTCAGCAACGCTAAATGTAGTCAATTGGTCTTTTTTTCTCCATGTAATCATTATTGTAAGTTTGGCGGTGGATTGGCAGTATCGGTAGAGGGTCGGACGCCATGCTTTGATGCATAGAGTTACGGCCCTTGCTATTCTGAGTTCAAATCCCGCCGAGGTTAACTTTGCCTTTCATCCTTACGGGGTCGATAAAATAAAGTACCAGTAATGTACTGGGTAATTGCTGGCCTTGTGCCAATAGTAGAAACAATTATTGTAAGTATGGTGTATTTATGGACATGTACACATATATATCTATAGTTATATATTTATACACATCTATGTAAGTATATATATTCACACACTTGTAGCTATATAGATGTACATATATGTAAGTATGGTGTATTTATGGACATGTACACATATATATCTATAGTTATATATTTATACACATCTATATAAGTATATATATATTCACACACTTGTAGTTGTATAGATGTACATATACATATATATATAAGTATGGTGTAGTTAAGGACATGTACACATATATATATGCATAGTTACATATGCATACTCATATATGCAAGTGTATATATTCACACACATGTACACATACATATGTATAGTTATATATTTACACACATATATGCATGTGTATAAGTGTATATATTCACACACATGTAGCTGTATACATGTACATATATATAAGTATGGTGTAGATATGGACATGTATACATACATATGTATAGTTATATATATATACATATATATAAGTATGGTGTAGATATGG
>OZ024754.1:7676989-7686989 GCA_964016885.1 Eledone cirrhosa | reverse complement strand
AAAGGGACGTAACTCTATGCTTCAAAGCATGGTGTCCGACTCTCTATCGATACTGCCAATCCACCACCGCCCTTGACAGTAATAATAATAGTAATAATGGTTTCTTTATTTCTTTATTTCTTATTTTTTTTATTTATTACTAGCATTACGAGTAGATAGAAACCATGAAAGCATCTACAGGAAATCAAATACATAAATAATTTATTAAAACGTGAGTGCATGTATATTACAAATATATATATGCATGTCCCTGCATATAGATACTACTACGTCATTAATATTGTTTTTAATTATTGTCAGACGCCATGATTTGTAGCAAAGAGTTGCGGCCCTTTATGGTCTGAGTTCAAATCCCACCGAGGTTAACTTTGCCTTTCATCCTTAAGGGGTCGATAAAATGAAGTACCAGTAAATTGCTGGCCTTGTGCCAAACGTAGAAACTATTCTTCTTATTATTATTACTATTATTATGTATTTATTTATTTAAAATAAATAAACAACAATAACAATAATAATAATAATAAAAACAATAATAATAACGTCAACAACAAAATAATATGAAAGCAGCTGTGTATATTTCAACGTTTAGTTTTGCTTTTTTTTTTCATTCCAAGATTAAAATCAGTTAAATAAGTGTGTCTGTTCATGAAATCATTAAACATTTTATGGGCGTTTTATGTTTTAGACATTTCTCTTTACACGAGAACCGATGAGCCAAATCTTAGTGAAAGCATTAGTAATATATATATATTGTCTTGGAAACCCTGGTCGAGTAATTCTTGGTTCAATTTTTCTTAGTTAATTTGGAACAAAATGTGCCAACGTGGTCTTTGGAATAGCAGGTACTTTCTTACATCCTAATCACTGTTACGTGACACTGAGAGGAGAGATTACTATTGTAATGGCGTCTTTAAACCAAGACAGTAGGCTAGCACTGACCTGTACCGAAGAGTCTAATATTCCTCACCGATGAAACTACTCGTGGTGCACGATGGAGCAGTGGAAACTAATGCATTAGTCTGGGACGCGGGAATCTAATTATCTACCTACACGTATTAGCGTGCACTCTTCCTTTGGGTTGGTATCTTAAATGATATTGGCTTAATTAAAGCTTTGAGTGAGTGGGAAAACGATCGAAGATTTTTCGGTATTAACCGATGACTTCGTTTCGGTATTATTGCCTTTCATCCTTACGGGGTCGATAAAATAAAGTACTAGTAATACACTGGGTAATTGCTGCCCTTGTGCCTAACGTAGAAACAATTATATATATATAAAGATATATATATATATAAAAATATATATATATAAAGATATATATATATATATAAAGATATATATATATAAAGATATATATATATATAAAGATATATATATATAAAGATATATATATATATAAAGATATATATATATAAAGATATATATATATATAAAGATATATATATATATATAAAGATATATATATATAAAGATATATATATATATAAAGATATATATATATATATATATATATAAAGATATATATATATATATAAAGATATATATATATAAAGATATATATATATAAAGATATATATATATATATATATATATATATATAAAGATATATATATATCCAGGGAGTGTAACGCGGAGTTACTGTAGGTTCACCAATAAACGTAATGAAGGAGTAACCATTCAGCCTTGCATTATTCTTCTTATTCTTATTCTTCTTATTCTTCTTATTGTTATTATTATTATTGAGTACCAGTAATGCACTGGGTAATTGCTGGCCTTGTGCCTAAAGTAGAAACAATTATTATTATTGAGGGTATTGGCAGTATCGGTACAGGGTCGGCCGCCATGCTTTGACGCTTAGAGTTACGGCCCTTGCCATTGTGAGTTCAAATCTCGCCGAGGTTAACTTTGCCTTTCATCCTTACGGGGTCGATAAAATAAAGTACCAGTCACGCAGTGGCGTCGATTTAATCGACTTTCTCCTCCCCCACAATTACTGGCCTTGTGCCTATATAAGAAATCATTATTACACCCCCCCCCCCACACACACACACCAAAATTTGTTTTCGTTCTTAACAAGGTGGATACCTAAATTTATTCGTGAATGAACAATAATGATATTGTAATAATATATTATTATTAATATTCGGTTTATTTGCAAGCAGACAGCCTCATTAACATCACATGTCAGATTACAATGTCATCCTTTTGTTCCAGCAGTAGCTGAGACAAAACAATCGACATTAGTTTCGGAGTGTTTTGCTCCTTATCAAGATTGTGTATTCTGATCATTGTGACTCACTGAAACTGCTGAGAATACATAATAACAATAATAATAAAATAATTGCTAACACAGAAAATATTTGCTTATATAAGTGATTGTTAGGCAAGATTATGAGTTTTAACAAAATGTAGACGCAATTTACGAATAAAAACAAACCCCACAACACACGAAGAAACAAGTAAATAATAAACAAATAAAGTAAAGTCACGAATCGATAAAAAAACCCAACAAAATCAATTAATTACAAATTCGATACTTTCTTTTTAGAACGGAATAGAAATAGAAAAAAACTAATGGAAAACGGCAAACCTCAAATTCTCTCGGCACCAATTATCTATCACATGTAACATCACAGAAAAATATTAATATAAATACTTCGATATATTATCATATGTATTATTGTTTGTTTTTAACATCTATAACATATAAGACCGCAGCAAAATAAAGAATGCAATGTGTTCATAAATGTTCCTATTATATATCAATATTTATATCTACATATTATCTCACTAACACACATCATTAAGACAATATGCTATGATTTTGTCGTATTTGCAATACGGATATTAGGATTAACAAAAGACTATTTATAAATAAAAGAATATATGTTAGGTGTGAAACTACATTTACAGGAAGCGCGCTGTTCGAAGCACTCAATGTTGTTACGAGGTCCGTCTCGTGTTGGGTTGTATTCCAGAAGTAGGGAGGCTTTAGTGTGCAGCGTGTAAATATATTAAGTGGAATCGAAGTCAGTGTTGCAGCATATGTACAAATGTATTGGCATATTACAATTGTTTCGGGGCCCGACTCTTTTTCGACATCCCATTAGATATGCGTGTTTATATGTGTAAAGACACACACACACACACACATATATATATAATTCGTTTTTGAATTTGTTTTGCGAGATTTCCTATCTAAAAATGTGTGTTGAAACAGAAAGTGTTATACTTTGGGAGGGTCATGTTGCAATATAAACACACGCACCTGTTGGTTTTCACTTCAATTTATTATAAATTTCCGCTTGGTTGGATAAACAAGATGGTGTAGGACAGAACAAAGGTGAGAGACACAAAATAAAAAAACCTATTCACAGAGGAGGTCAAAGAATGTGTGACAAAAGAGCTTTGACAATATATATAAACAACCATCTGGTCATCGAACTAACCAATTAACCGGGAAATTATAATAAATTGAAATGAAAACCAACAGGTTATATATATATATATTTATAGGCGCATGGCTTAGTGGTTAGAGCATTGGGCTTGCAATCGAAAGGTTGTGAGTTCAATTCCCGGACCGGGTGATGTGTTGTTTCCTTGATCAAAGCACTTTATTTCACGTTGCTCTAGTTTACTCAGCTGTAGAAATGAGAACCGGCCTGCCCGCCCAGCCACTGGGATGGCGTTATCTTATGGCTAAAACAGAACGACGTGCTGTGACCAGCGGCACCGATTGGCGCCCGACAGACTGGTCGGTGAAGGTGATATATATATATATATATATATATATATATATATATATATCCAGGGAGTGTAACTTGGAGTTACTGTAGGTTCAACCGGGTGGCCACTCGATGTTTAGGTTTACTTCTGTGTCGAGGTGTAGAGCTAGACAGAGTGTATTATAGTGAAAAGATAACAAGGACGATTGGTTACTCTTTCATTATTTTCTACTAGCATTACAAGGTGTCCGACGAGCCGCAGATTACAGTCGGTTAAGATCGATACAGATCGAACCTTGATATGATCAGTGGCCGAATGCGCGTCACAAACCAATAAATATAATGAAGGAGTAACCAATCGTCCTTGTTATCTTTTCACTATATATATATATAGGAACAAGTAAGACCCCGACAGCTGAGCTCAATATATATGTGTGTGTGTGTGTGTGTGTGTGTGTGTGTGTGTGTGTGTGTGTGTGTGTGTGTGTGTGTGTGTGTGTGTGTGTTTCCACAGAAAAGGTAAAGGAAAGGAAAGTGTTCTATGTATAGTCCAGAACTCTGTAATTATATAATAAACAACACAATATAATTATTCCATTACCCAAGTTTCATCAGATGAAATATTTATCTTATAACATATATTTCATCTGATGAACGAAGCAGACGTTTGTGTTAGAACCGTCTAATTTCGCGAAACCTTGGGTAATGGAATAAATATATTGTGTTGTTTATTATATAATATATATATATATATATTATTTAATTTGTTGGTAATTCGACAAAAATATTTATAACAGATTCGAAGCACTAGACAGTTTTTCTTGAGTATAATATCAATGATATTAATAACTATATTTATAAAACCATATTTATAAAACATGGAAACTATATTTATAAAACCATATTTATTCTATTTGGTACGCCCTCATCAGATAAAATACAAAATGTTTTATAAATAATGACATACCCAAACGGAACCTGAACTGTTAAGCTCTGATTCCTGGGTATGTCACTATTTATAAAACAAATTTTGTATTTTATCTGATGAGTGCGTACCAAAGTTTTGGTACCCTTGAAATATATATAATAGAATTAATAAGGTTTTATAAATATAGCTTCCATTTATTAATATCATTGATATATATATATATATATATATATATATATATATAACGAAGGAAATGTGGTAAGGAACCATAACGCACCAAAGTACTCAATACTTAGGGTAGTAGAGTGGGTAATAGGAACGACGGCTGAGCTCAAGCCGTTTCGACGGCTATCCAGAATTAGCCGTCGAAATGGCTTGTACTCAACCGTCGGGGTCCTACTCGTTCCTATATATATATATATATATATATATATTTAACGAAGGAAATGTGGTAAGGAACCAGGTGGACCATAACGCAGAATTAGCCGTCGAAACGGCTTGAGCTCAGCCGTCGGGGTCTTATTGGTTCCTATATATATATTTATATATTTGCAAACACAGGTGGCGTATTATTATGATTGAATCCCACGTTCTGGTACTTAAAAATATTCTTTAATCTAATTTCATTAATAATTTACTATAGACAACACTAATCACTGCAGTTCCATAACATCCATTATTCAATAGTTAATACTATGTGTTAGTGAGTCTTTTTTATGCTGACTATAAATTACAGTTATATCTTAATTCAACGTGTGTTTCTTAACCAAGTCTCCAGACAATCCACAATCTTAGAAAAAAAGAATCACACAATCTATCATGTTTACAAAAATAAAACAATACTGAAAAGAATAATTATGAAAAAAAAAAAATTATATTTGAAAAAAAAAAAAAAAAGGAACAAGACAAACATATTTTTAAATATTTTAAGGACAGTTTTTCAGTAAAAATCTTTTTATTGGGTAGCATATTGGCACAATTGCTAGAGCAGCCGTTTAAAAATGCTTCCGTATTTGTTCTTGCTTTCTAGGCTCTAGTTCACGTCCCATAGAGATCAACATTGCTTACGAAATCGATAAATAATGTATCAGTCCACTACCGGGATCGATTCTTCACTGTCTCTCTAATTACGTTCTTCTCTGTAAGAAGTCTGCTGTCCAGACCTGGAGATGGGATGGACTCTGCCCAGTTTTAAATGGCCAGTACACTCCGTATGTCAGGACGGCATCCCCTACGATCTCATCAAGAACCAAGGGCCTTTTATCTCACGTTTCTTGTAGGGTTTAGAAATATATATATTAAACATCTAATGAGAGTAAATTGAACAATACACGGAAGTTTAACGAAATATGGTGTTACTACGAATAAAATAATTGTTGAATTATTTCTTTTTTTCCACAGTAATGAAGATTTTGTTTTAAAGCATTCCCGAAAGGTGAAAAGGAAGGAGGATGGTATACTATCCCCAAAAGGAAGAGCTGACACAAATCTTTGCAACGTAGAGTTGCAATTAGTGGTCATCTACCCGTCATCACCATATTCCCAATAAAAGACACTGCCGATATTTGAAAATAGGGGATATCATAAAAGCACCTTACTTACAGGAAGAGATGTATACGTTGAGGACAGATTTTACAGGCTAGGAGACCCAGAGGGAGACACGAGTAAGATGGTTGGATTATATTCATATCCTCGGTTGGTCGCATTTGGAGATCCAACCGTGTCATTTGGCAACGGTTTGCTTCCTATAGAGTCCGCTGGAAGGCGTGTCTTAGAACTCTGCTCCTATGGCTCTCTCAGGAGTTGAGCGAAGAAGAAAAAGGAAACGAAGAGAAAAGACGTTAAAGAAAGAAGAAAAATATAATTGTTTCTAATTTTGGCACAAGGCCAGCAATTACCCCAGTGCATTACTGGTACTTTATTTTATCGACCCCGTCAGGCTGAAAGGCAAAGTTAACCTCCGCGGGATTTGAACTCTGACCGTAAAGGGCCGTAACTATGCTGCAAAGCATGATGTCCGACCTTCTGCCAATACTGCCAATTCACAAAAGAAAATAAGACTACATGCGTATTTAAAAGTCATTCATGGTAGCAACTGAATGTGTGTATATCTTTTCGTGAGTAAAGACGCTGTTATGTCGCTGTTAAGATTCTTAAGATCTGCCTATTTCTATGAGTCAGCTCTACTGCTAATAAATGGGCGAAGATGATTCTTCTTATTAATTATTAATATTATTAATGACAATTATAATATTATTTGTTTCTACTTTAGGCACAAGGCCAACAATTACCCAGTGTATTACTGGTACTTTATTTTATCGACCTCGTAAGGATGAAAGGCAAAGTCAACCTCGGCGGGATTGACTTTGCCTTTCATCCTTACGGGGTCGATAAAATAAAGTACCAGTAATACACTGATATAATTGCTGGCCTTGTGCCAAAAGTAGACACAATATTATTAATGACAATCGTCCACTCAACGTGTAAAACTGTGAAGAACAGCGAAAAGAAAAAAAAATATTCTATTCGGCCGATGCGGTCATTATATAGTAGACATTGTTTTTATTTATTATTTGTACGTCTAGGCTATTGTCTAGTTGATAAGAATGTCTTTGCGTGTGGTGAAATACTATTTATATACTTCCTTAAATAGATTGATTACTAAGTGTGAAAAAGTCACTGAATCTGAGATCATTTGTCGAGATTCCTAAGTTATATTTATATTTCTCACTACTAACTAAAACAATAAAACAACACAGTTTACATTCACTGAAGTAAAAAAAAAAAAAAGCAATGAGAAAAGTACTCGAAGTAAGTAGATAAATATGGAATGGGTGAGAAAATAAAATAAATGGTCTAGATATAATGACTAACTGTATAATCAATGCTTCTAATTTATATCGAGACTACTAGTCTGTAATCCTGAGATGGCTACAAAATAAATTATATAATATTTGCAACAAAAAATAAAGAAAATGAAAGAGAACTTTTAAAAGTGAGAGTAAACGTAAGGAGGGGGAGGGAAAAGCAAACTCTACACTCCAATCTGGTGGTATATCTGAGCTGCACCTGGTAGACAGGATGGCGAAGGTGACGCACGTTGCATGAGCCACTTCACCTCACGAGAGCTCTTTTGAGCTCCTTTCCCAGGCGAGATGTAACCCTCCCAGTATGCGAAGGAAAGCGGCAGACCTGGGAACAAGGACAACAGGGACCTCAACAGTGACCACCATGAAAAGGAGGCGGTTGTTATCTTAACAGCATACCCTTATTTCTGCTGTTGATCTCACAATCATAAAGCATGGGTTCGATTCCTTGTAAGAGTGGCATCTTGTCTCCTTGGGAAAAACACTTCATTTTCCACTGGTTTTCCTGATTAGACTGGGGTTACTCACATAATTAGAACACCCTAGAAATCTCAAGAGAGGCCAGCCAAACCGGCATAAGTGTAAATTGAAAATTTCTTCATTTCACACACACACACACACACACACACACACACACACACACACACACACACACACACAGGGGTATGTTTATGGTCATGGGGTTGATTCCTAGACTGGGTGATGCGTTGTGTTCTTGAGAAAGACGCTTCATTTCACGGCTGTGGGCTCTATTATTATGTTTGTGGAATGCTCAGCCACTTGCACGTCATTTTCACGAGCAGTCTCTTGCGTTTATCGTATCAACAGGAATGCTCGTCCTCGTAACCGACGGAGTGCCACCATTTTACAAATACTTTTTTTTTATGAAACATAAACTACAACAACATATCGATCTCTTCTTTTATTATTGGTATAGGTTACATAACTGTTTCTACTTTAGGCACAAGGCCAGCAATTACACCAGTGTATTACTGGTACTTTATTTTATCGACCCCCGTAAGGATGAAAGGCAAAGTCAACCTCGGCGGGATTTGAACTCAAATCGTAAAGGAACGTAACTATGCTGGAAAGCATGGCGTCAGTTACATAACGATATCACGACTGAGCGATTCCAAACATAATTTCACAGGAAGACAGATCAATATAACCACAGCTAGAATTAATCTAATTCTACAAAAACCAGAATCTTCATTTTCTTTTGTGGGATATCAGTAAATCTATAAATTTGATAAATTGGTTAATTTGTCACAACAAAATACTCTTCGTTCCGTCTCGGTTTCCATAAGTTAGATTATCAGGTGACCATTTTGGCAGACAAATCTGTAACTGAAATAATTGGAACTGTTGCTAGATTAAGTATTGTTTACGTAACGAAAGATAATCCTATTTTAATATTCGGTTACAGATTTCGTTTTGTTCTTGTTTAAGATGTTAAGAAAAGATCAGTGACTTTTTGAAGATGAAGTTAATATTTGGCAAAAGTCATTAGAATTACATAGACTGTATTATGTAAAAGTTGCCAATACTTTCTGTAGACAGTGTATGACCAAACGGTGAAAAAGGATCGTTTTGCAATCATTAGATTCCAGGTTCGATCCCACTGTGTGGTATCTTGGGCAAGTGTTATTTACGACGTCAACCCAGCCTTGTGAATGGAATTCGATAGACGGAGAGGAGACTGTTGGAAGCCCGTAAATGAACTGTAATTCGAAAGACCAATCTTGCCTGTCTGTCACAGACACACACTCACTGAATCTATCAGCTAGAAATCATACAACAATTATTAACTTAAATACTGTTATTGTGACGGTGATGTATTTGTTTTGCAAGGTTTTTTATATGAAGTCGTGTGTTGAATCAGATATTGCAATATTTGGGGAGGGTTATGTTGTCCAAAAGTTATTTATGGAAATATAAAAAAATACACTGAAGCTGAAGCGAAAACCAAACCATGCATTGAGTGTGCTTTACTATTTTTTGGCAATTTTAGGACAACATGACCCTCCCCAAATATAACAATACGTTATTATGTCCTAAAAATTACAGAAGTTTAATAATATGTTTGAAGACTATTTCTGTCTATATATTTTAAATAATATAGCATGGAATATTAATTTGAAATTCAGAAATATTTGGCTACAATGTATGATCATACATTTGCTGTGATATATAAACTATGAAGATAAAAACCTTTGAAGATATTGCAATAAGAATCAATACAGCAATGACCAAACATACTTCTGTAAGGGATTATAATATTACATTTATATTTCACGTATTATATACGTTCTAAAAATCAATTCTAACTGTCTTTCTTGATAAAAGAAGATACGTCTTTAGGGGACCTCGCTAAGCCCTTTTCAAACTACATGTTTAGAATGCAATGAATGAATTTTATGATGGGTTGAAGAAAACAATTCATATGGTGTACATCAACTTAGGAAACCATTTCCATTGAT
>OZ024754.1:7661989-7671989 GCA_964016885.1 Eledone cirrhosa | reverse complement strand
GAAAATGTCTTTGTGGACAGGATTATATTGTGAGATATAGTGTGAAGTCTTGCGACTTTATTGGTCAGGTGTTGGTCTGATATGGATGTGAGTTCCATCTTCAGATTGGGCGATGCATTGTGTTCATGAGTGAGATATTTAATTTCACATCGCTTAACCCTTTAGCATTTAAACCGGCCATATCCGGCCAGAATTATTTCACCTTTTTCTGTTCAAATCAGCTGTAACTTGCCTCTCATACTGATGTTAAGGTATTGTTCTCAAAATAAATAATATCAAAATCTCATAGATTCGATATTATGAGAGATATTATGTACGGTAAAGAGTTTACCATGAAAATACAATAGTATATACAGAGTTACGTGAATGTTAAAGGGTTAAGTCCACTTCAGATCAAGCAGTCCGTTATTTTCCAGAGCAAGACAATTTTATTTCCCTCTAGTCCAGATCGGGGCGGTACGTTGTCTTCTTGGGCAAGACACTTCATTTCACGTCGATTAAGATCACTTCCTGTCATGCTATGCGTTGTGTTCTTGAGCAAGATAATTATTTCACGCCGTTCCTGTTTAATCAGCTGAAAGCATGAATGCCAGCGATAGATGAAAAGCTAGCCTTGGATCTAACCTGTGTCCTATCCAAGGGAAATCCTGCACTTCCAGTCACTAAACGCCACATGAAACCAAAACAGTTTGCAGGGAGGTGGGACTCTAGGCACACAGACCCCTTTAACTTGTTTCTATCTCTATCTTCTTATTCCTTACACACACACATAACTCCTGGTGGAGTCGTAGATGTCCCATATTGACACTGTGTTTCTGGGTATTTTAAAACCTGGTGGAGCCTATCTCCTCTCCAGGTCAGAACATAGTAGATTTCTTCCAAAGAAGGATAGGCAGTGATAGAAAAAGAGAAAAGTAAGTGAGAAAACGAAGTGAGAAAACGAAGTGTGAAAGGACCAGACAGGTACTTTTTTTATCAACCTCGAAAGGTTGAACGGTAAAATTGACCTCGGTGGGATTTGAACTCATAGAGCAGAGGAGCTGGAAGGAATACCGCAAGGCATTATATTCAATGTTCAAACGGCTCTGCCAATTCGCCACCATTTTCATTTCTATATTGGTAGATAAATTCGAAAATGTTTCAAGTAATTTTTTATTAACAATATCTATGTTGGCCAAAACATAGATGTAGTATGTTATTTACTAGTCATGTCGGATGAATGTTTCATTATTTAATTTGAGACGGCTTTGAGAGCTTAGATTTTATGAAAAGGAAATCTATTACAGTGCATATAGGTGTAAATATGGATCGCAGATAAGATCTAACAATATCGAAATATGTCCTTTGCTTTCACTATATGGCTAACAAGACAAATCCTGTCTTTATTTCTCTCAGTTTAGATTTCTTAATATTGTTGTAATCGCGTTATTTTTACTCCTGATAATGTATCTCCAACGAGTTTTAGTGAAGGATTTTCCTTCTTTCCTTCTAACTCTCTTCCATCACATCTCATTAACACATTTAATCAACCACTTAATTTATGTTTGTTAATGTCTTTTCTTCGATATATCCTCAAATATTCAATTTCAATCAGTCTTGTAACTGTCTTTTCAGGTTGTTAAAAATTGCCCTTTTCCGAAACGCCATGGTTCACATTTATAAAATAAAGTTAATCTTTTTTTTTTTTTGCCGATACACAATATTTCTTGTTAGATCGGATTCTAACATTTTTAATAACTCTATTTTGATTTATATTCTTCGTGAATCTTTCAGCAACTCTGTTTTTTTTTTCGTCTTAAAAGCAAATTATACATTATAAATTAAAAACAGATTATTCAAAGAGAAGATAAAATTATTTTTTTCTTTTACTCCTCAGAGTGAATCATTTACTGCCTCCAGTGAATATGTAAAGTAAATTAGTCTCACTATAATTTCAAAACAAACTGAGCAATTCTATAAACAAATAAAACATATGGTGAAAAATTCTACCTGGGTATTTTAAAGATATTGATTTCTTTAAAGCTTCCAGGGTAAATTATATTTGTTAATTTTTCTGGTTTCAAATATAAAAAATAAATTTAACTAATATTTTTTTTCTTTTCTGTAAAACAAAAGAAACTTTGGAATGATAGTTAAGTATTTATACGGATTTTTATTATTTTCTTCTACTTTTACATATTTCAGAATCTTCAGTTTAAATATATTTATTCTGTAGCAGTTATGGTGATAGCACCTCGGAGGTATTAATTATATAACTGATAATTTATAATTTTCTCAGATTGAAATTATAATCAGATTTTCCAAATTTATATAATCTACCAAATTAAATTAACTTCTGAATTAATATAATTATATCCCTACTCCAGCAATTGTATTTTTTTTATACCACCGAAGGTAAAGGAATTAAGTAAATGAGCCAAGCCTAATCTCGCCAAAAACTAAAACATATCATGGAAAATATAAAAAAATACATGTATAATTAGCGAAATTCTGGCAATATTTACAAATACAAACAACCATAAAAAATAATGCTTTTACTGCAATACGTTGGTCATTGTTCTTAACTTTTTTGCGTTTAAGACCCAGAAAACATTCTGAGTTTCATAAATAAACTAAGCAAACTATGTACGTGATATAGTGCCAACATTTGCTGTAATTTTAACAAAGATATTTCAATTTGGTACAAAGTCATTGAAATTGTGAGATGATTAAATCGATTTAGTAATCGGGTAGTTGGGGAAGAGCGGGTGAAGGAAGATTTAATAATGTTTCGATGCTCTAAATTCTGATTTCAAATCCTGCCCAAGTCGAATGAGCATTTCATGCTTCCGCGGTCAATAAATAAATTGCCCCTCAAGTATCGGGGATGGTTAAATCAACTTTCCTCTCTCCTAAATATTTGGTGTTTAACTATAATATTGTTGTAATATAAATCAACGTGGTTATGTATCACAGTTATGTTCAACAAAGTCACGTACAATGAATGAAAATGTGAAATTAAAACGGAAACCCAGCTACATTGTGTAATAACACATTAAACCACCTATTGATGAATAACTAAAGAACATAATGTTCAACAAAGCTTTTGCAGGATAATACACAGCAGCTTTATTTCCGATATGTTATATTCCATAAAGAAGATATCTCAACACTATGTCGGAATGGTTCATTAAAATTAATTAAATATTGTTTCAAAGATTTAAAATAATTAAAGCACGTGACAATAAAATAACTGATTTTGATAACTGATATTTTACCAACTCTGAACACATTCTAACGTTCAATATAATGGATTTTCATAACGAAATCACAAACACACACACACACACACATATATATATATATAAAATAAAATAAAATAAATAAGTCAAATGTTTAAAATTTGGCTTCGTTTATTACTGCTATATATATTTCGGTGACAGTCATCTTTGACTGTGACCTCTTCAGGCAGTCCGAATTAGTGTGGTAGAGACGAGTACACATGTTGTTGAGGTGTATAACTTTGTCAATACTCTGATATGCCCAGTTCCTGGTTGTGATGTTATTTCACTGCGGAACTGGAATCATATTACCACACTAATTCGGACTGCCTGAAGCGGTCACAGCCAAAGATGGCTGTCACCGAAATATATATAGCAGTAATAAACGAAGCCATATTTTAAACATTTGACTTATTTATTTTATTTTATTTTACATTACTCCGGAGTAAACAAACCAACCTGCGCACTTCGTCGAGTGCTCCATCTGCATATTGTGGTGTTGGTATACAACCAACATATACTCAATATATATATATATATATATAGCTATATGTGGTTGACGGCTAAGAGAAAAGTGTACTCAATACCGAAGTAAAGTATCAATACTCAATCATTTTATTAAAGGCTAAGTAGTATATATATATATATATATTATATTTTTGTTATCAAATCTTTTAAACACATTTAGCAACTAAAATCCTTCAATAAAACCTCATTGAAAATATGTAGTCCATTCATATAACAAAAGCTAACTGGAAAATATATCTACTACACTAATTTCCGATGAGGTCTTTATTAAGGAAGACACCTGCAGAATAAATGTAGAAATGTTAGGTTAATTATCGGATTCTTTTAAAATAAAATAAAACCAACTTTCTTCTCATTATATTACAGCTGTGGTTCAACTTCTTCATATATTCTCAATATTGTCTTTTGTTTAATACAATACCAATGCCTCCAGCACTAGAACTTTAATTTTGCGATGGAAGTTGTTGTACAAATGATTTTATTTTCACTTTTCAAAAGAGATTTTGCTGTATACACACACACACACACACATATATATATATATATACACAACCCTATATATAAACACATACACAAATATATATATAATGTGGGTAATATTAAATATTATTCGATTACAAGTAGGATAATAGCTTACATATATATATATATATATTTGTGTATGTGTTTATATATGGGATTGTGTGTGTGTATACAGCAACATCTCTTTTGAAAAGTGATAATAAAATCATTTGTACAACAACTTCCATCGCAAAATTAAAGTTCTAGTGCTGGAGGCATGAGCATTGTATTAAACAAAAGACAATGTGTGTGTGTGTGTGTGTGTGTGTGTGTGTGTGTGTGTGTGTGTGTGTGTGTGTGTGTGTGTGTGTGTGTGTGTGTGTGTGTGTGTGTGTGTGTGTGTGTGTGTGTGTGTGTGTGTGTGTGTGTGTGTGTGTGTGTATAAAAAAAAAGGCAATATAGATATATACACATATATATATGTATACATACACACATATATGTATATGCACACATATATATATATATATACATACACACATATATATATACATATACACATATATATATACATATACACATATATATATACATATACATACACAAACATATCTCTATATATATATGTATACACATATACATATATATATATATGTAAATATACACATACACACATATATATATATAATAAAATACTGTAATACGTTTCTATTTTATGGTAAGTAACTTTAACTAACCTTCTAAACAGGTGCAAAGATTCATAAGCATAATCTGAGACATACCTACTAAGTTATTCTAACTTTCATATAAATAGAATGAATATTTGTAAAATTGTTTCAAAGTAAAGAAGAATATAATTGAATGCCTCCATTTGTTTTTCTCCAATTCAATGTTATTTCATGTTTTAGATATAGGGTAGAATATATAGAATACAACTAAAATATTATCAATTTTCAAATGACGTTTATAGAAATGAATTGAAATTGCAGAGCAAAGCAAACCATTTACATTATTTGTAAAGACTTAAAGATCAGTAAATACTGACCGCTGTCATATGAGCACTTAAAGCGAGAACATAATATAAATTTGCAGGTGTGTTCCTATGTAGGCTAACTGTATTAAAAGAATGTTATTCTAATTCTTTAAATTATTTGAGTTCGAAAAATTTAATTTGAATTTCGCAGTCGTAGTTGTTTATCAAATGACATGGCCTGAAAACGTGCGTTAAAATTGATGTAATATAACCTGGAAGAGTTATTTTAGATATTTAAAAGCAAGCGCGCACACGCACACGCACACACACACACACACACACACACGTTATTCATTTATCACTTAACGGTGCCATTTGTAATGAAATGTCTGCATACAAAGTGTCAGTGGTGAAAAACGTTTTGATGCACGAATGTATTATTACGAAAGAACAGCGGTAAAATTTAGTTGAGTCGTAAGATCGCCGGATAAAATGTTTTACGGTATTCCGGCTATCTGTGCTCTGAGTGCAAATCCATCTAGAGTCATATTATCGAGTGATGAAAGGCAGGGGCTGAATTAAGTGCAAGAATTGCAGGGGCTGAATTAAGTGCAAGAATTGCAGTAGCCGGTGCAGTAATGCCCCAGATTCATCATTCAGTAATCAGAAGAAGGAAGGTAAGCGTACAAGTCAAACTTGTTATCTTTAACTCGGTATTTGTGCCAACCCTAACGTTATGGTCATGAATCTTGGGTAATTACCAGGAGAATACGAAAGCGAAATGCGATTCCTCCGAAGCGTCATTGGAGTAACGTTACTCGATAAAGTGCGGAGTTCGGAGAGTCACAAGTTAGAACAATAATAATCTACAGAACCAGACAATAGATAAGAATACAAAGACTAATACCAATAGTAGAGATAATAATAGAAAGAGACATATTAACAACAAAATAAACACACATACACTCTTTAACCTTCTCATAAAACCAGTAAACCAAGATAAAATAAACACTAAATCTATAAAATCATATATATATCACAGAAAAAAGAGAATCAGTGTTGCGACGAAAGGAATATTACAATTGTTTCTCTGACGACCAGCTCGAGGCACGATCGATGTGACATCAAACCCGACTCTGAAATCGCGCGGTTCTCGGATACGTCTCGATTCTACGAAGCAGATTTTCTTTGGTCGCCCGAGAAACAGTTGTAATATGTCCAATAAATTCCTTTCGTCGCAACACTGATTCTCTTTTTTCTGTGATATCATACTCTGCTCTACGAGGGCATCGAGTGCTCATACGGCCTACCGCATACGGACGCTTTAAGCATCCAACACCAATTATATATATATATATATATATATATATATACGGTAATTATAAATGTGAAGACTAAAATCCTAAGAGGGCTCGATAAGGATTATATATATATATATATATATATACGTTATTCCGGGTTGAATCGGAGGTAACCACAGTAAGTAAGGTACTCAATACATAGCAGAGTATAACAGTTTTAATATAGATGAGATTCTACAGGACTAGAACTGTTTCATTCATTAGAAATCATCAGGAATCCCTGATGATTTCTAATGAATGAAACAGTTCTAGTCCTGTAGAATCTCATCTATATTAAAACTATATATATATATATATATATAAACCCGTAGATCAAATATTTACTATAAGTACAGATTAAAGTTCAAGCAAAGAATCGCTGCTTTCACCTTAACGGGATCTTCTGAAATGCCAATTAGCAGATCCACTGATCAACTAGATTTGCATATCAACAGACTGGCCAGTCAGTTTCCTGTATACGAGCGATTAATGGCCTGCTTTGCCATATTCACTGATCAGCCAGTTATGCCAATATGCAAATCAAGCCGATCACTCACTGTACATTTTAGAAAATATCATATATTTTCACTAGCTCTGACAGTTGGTAGGTGAACAGTGAACTGTACTGATGAAGGGTAATACCCAGAAACAGTGTCTGCAGTCCTGTTTACATACCAACACAAGAGCAAGAATGAGTGGCTCATTCTACTGACATGGCTTTATAAATGAGGCTTGTTTGCATAATTGCAAACGAATCGAATATTATTGATATTCGAAAAACTCAGATTATATATATATATATATATATATATATATATATATATATATATATATATATATAAGGTAATTCCGAAGAAAACCAAATGAAAAATGAGTGCTCTATGTATAGAACAGAGCTATTTAATTAGAAAGTGAACAACACAAAATATAACTACTCCATTACCAAAGGTTTCTGGATCCCAGACAATAATGATATACTTCTGGATCGGTCGTCAGATGGATATGTTATGTTATGATAACATCTCCGGCTGACGACCGATCCAGACGTATATTATTATTTGCTGGGATCCAGAAACCTTTGGTAATGGAGTAGTTATATTTTGTGTTGTTCACTTTCTAATTATATATATATATATATATATCGTTATACTTTGGGAGGGTCATGTTGCCAATTAGAAACACACGCACGAGCTGCTTTCACTCCAATTTATTATAAATTAAATTTATAAATTTAAGAATTTATAAATTTCGTGTTGGTTGGTTCCATAACCGGACGGTTGTTCATATATTGTCAAAGTTCTTTCGTCACACATTCTGAGACCTCTTCAGTGACTGGAGATTCTTCTCTTTGTTTTGTGCCTCTCCTTTGTTCTGTCCTACGCCATGATGGCCAATATGGCGTAGTACAGAACAAAGGAGAGGCACAAAACAAAGAGAAGAATCCCCAGTCACTGAAGAGGTCACAGAATGTGTGACGAAAGAACTTTGACAATATATGAACAACCGTCCGGTTATGGAACCAACCAACCTACCGGAAATTTATAATAAATTGTAGTGAAAGCATCTGGTACGTGTGTTTCTTATTGGCAACATGACCCTCCCAAAGTATAACAATATCGGTTTCAACACACGTTTTCAGATAAAGAATCTTGCTAAACAAATTCAGAAACGATATATATATATCAATTGGCATTTAGGTACATTCAGAGTCGTTTACTCCACTGCTCGCATTTGCTCGCATTCCTCTTCTTCTACCCCTTTCTTACATTATGTAAAATATTCATGAACGCAGCCCTTCCTAAAAATAATCAGACACAGATTTCCGAGGTTAAATAGTTGATTAAATAATATCTCAATGCCATTGATATCCATAGTCACAGGATGTACGAGTTGGATGGCAAATAAAGGTTATTCCTTTTTTGAAACGTTATTTTCTCCTATTAAAATCATAGAATTTAACAGCGTTAAATTCACATCTCATCTCCGAGGTAAGCTTAACTCAATAGACTTCATGAGAAAACGTTCAGCTTAAAATTTCTCTTCGTGTGTTATCCTTTTGTAGAGACCTATATAAAAGTATATGAAAAAAATAAAGCACATGTTCGTACGTAAGGTTTTATTGCATCTATTTTAACATTTTACGGAGAACGGATGCTGAGATGTAATCTCGTGTAACTGCAGCTTACACATTAGAGAGAGGGAAAAAAGATGCTATCGTTTTAATCCGGAGAACTTTTCGATTTCCTAATCTTCTTTTCAGGAGAGAAAAATGTAAAAAGAAAAAAAGAAAAAAAGAAAAAAAAGAAAAAAAAAGAAGAAAAAAAAGAAGAAAAACCCATAACAACGAGAGGGAACAAAGAATAAAAAAAAAGAAACCATACAAACTCTAACAATGACATGAATAAAAGTTAAGTGTTGTAAATGAAATTCTGATAAATCTTTAGCTGATAGGCTAGGTTGGCAGGCTAGGTTGGCTGACTAGCTGGATGGATGGATGGTTGGCTGGTTGGCTGGTTGGTTAACATGTGGCTGGTGTGGTTTATTGCGTGGTTTGGTTTTGTTGAGTGGTTGGGTTTGTGGTTTGGTTGTTGGTTGGTGTGGTTTGGTTGTGTGATTGGTGTGGTTGATTGTGTGGCTGGTTGGCTGGTTGGTGTGGTTGTTTGTTTGGTTGGTTCGTTGGTTGTGCGGTTGCTGTGGTAGGTTGTGCGGTTGGTATTGTGGGAGATGTCAAGTAATTCCTGCTTCTGTTGGTAGAGGCATTGCTGATGTTGAAGGAGAATACAATCTACAAATTCTTTCGTTTATTTTCTCATAATTTACTTGAGATGTTGGAGATAATCTTTGCAGTAAGACAGATAAGGATTCTTTTTATTTACCTATTTTGATGGCATAAAACTGATTTTGGTAAAGAATGTCATGCTAGAAAAGCGGCTTGAAGGTAACATCCTTCCACATGTGAATTATGTGACTTAGGTTTAATCTCCAGTAAAAGTTATTTTGCCGCCCAAATGTCAGAACCTCTAAGGAACATATTTTAGACTATTCAATATATGGCTCAGAAATATGGAGAGAGAGAGATGAGTGTGTATGTGTGTGAGTGTGAGAGAGAGTGTGTGAGAGAGAGAGAGAGAGAGAGAGAGTGTGAGAGAGAGAGAGAGTGTGAGAGAGAGTGTGAGAGAGTGAGTGTGAGAGAGAGTGAGTGCGAGAGAGAGTGGGAGAGAGAGTGAGTGCGAGAGAGAGAGTGTGAGAGAGAGAAAGAGTGTGAGAGTGAGTGAGTGAGTGAATGAGTGAGTGAATGAGTGAGTGTCAGTGAGTGTCAGTGAGTGTCAGTGAGTGTATGTGAGTGTATGTGAGTGAATGAATGAGTGTATGTGAGTGAATGAATGAGTGAATGCGTG
>OZ024754.1:7644489-7659489 GCA_964016885.1 Eledone cirrhosa | reverse complement strand
TCGCCTTTGTGTTCAACTCTGACACAGGTACGCCCGGCCGACTAAACTCACTCGATTTGCAAATTAGGCTGCTCAGCCGTTAATATGCATAGGGAAAGTATATACTTTCAGACGTTCAATCATCTGACAGGAAGGTATACGATGCTGACGATAGCTAATAAGCTTGAAACTAGTACATCGTTCCTGTGTCAGTGTTGAACAAAAAGGTGACGATGTTTGCTTTGAACACTACGCTGCGTAATTCGGGCTGTTTGTTTACAAACAAACCGAACATTATAATAAGGTAGAGGGTCGGACGCCATGCTTTCCAGCATAGTTACGTCCCTTTATGATCTGAGTTCAAATCCCGCCGAGGTTGACTTTGCCTTTCATCCTTACGGAGTCGATAAAATAAAGTACCAGTAATGCACTGGGTAATTGCTGGCCTTGTGCCTAAAGTAGAAACAATTATAATAAGTGTTCGGTAAACCCATACGTACATGTATATATGTGTGCATGCATGTATATATATACATACAACTGTACGTCTGTATACATATGTGTATGTACGTATACATACATACTTACATTTATTTATATATATATATATATATAAATTCACGTGCATTTAACTATCTACCTATCTAAGTGCACGTGCATATATAACATTTTTATACATACACAACACACACACATATCTTACACATACAACACACATATGTCTATATCTATATATATATATTCAACCAACCACCACACCACATATATATCTATCTATATATCTCTCTCTCTCAATATATCCATATCTATATATATCTATCGATATATCTATCTCTCTATATATATATCTATCCCTCTCTATATATATCTATATCTCTATATATATCTATTTATCTATCTTTATATAGAGATTTATTAGCTCCTAGTAATTCAGACTTTAGAGGATATTTCTATGTGCAGGTGTATATTAGGCGGAGTAGGCGATATATGTGGTGAGGTGGAGGCATGCCAAACTACCGCTCGTTAATCATATTCTTCCGCTATAATAACAGTAAATAATCCATTATATAAATATTGCTTATATTTCTAACGACAAATGATTTAATTTCATAATTACTGAATTGCTGTTCTAATTTTAGATTCCTCGTTAAACATCTATTCTGAGGCGGTTACTATGTTTCTGTTAGTGAACAATATAATAATAATAATAATTGTTTCTACTTTTGGCTCAAGGCCAGCAATTACCCAGTACATTACTGGTACTTTATTTTATCGACCCCGTAAGGATGAAAGGCAAAGTTAACCTCGACAATAATAATTGTCTCTACTTTTGGCACAAGGCCAGCATTTATCCCAGTGTATTACTGGTACTTTATTTTATCGACCCCGTAAGGATGAAAGGCAAAGTTAACCTTAGCGGGAATTGAACTCAGACCATAAAGGGCCGAAACTCTTTGCTGCAAAGCATGGCGTCCGACCCTCTATCGATACTACCAATATATTTAATAATAATAATAATATTGGTTTCTACTATAGGCACAAGGCCAGTAATTTGGGGGGGTGGAGGGGAAAGTCGATTAAATCCACCCCAGTGCGTGACTGGTACTTTATTTTATCGACCCCGTAAGGATGAAAGGCAAAGTTAACCTCGGTGGGATTTGAACTCAGAATGGCAAGGGCCGTAACTCTATAATGAAATCATGATATATTGCACCGGCCACTGTTAAGGACTCATTCATGTCAGGTAAGGATACTTCATAAAATATTTAAGATATTTTGCAATAATATATCGATTTTTTATAAACATGATTGACAATTATACAATGTCTAGCTACCACTTAACTTAAATCACCATGTTTAAAAATAATATTCTCCCCATTCCCCATTTCCCCCTTCACAATTCAAATCGTATTGAGACTAATTTGATGAGAATAAAAACCGATCTTATATTACCCACAATACAGTCTTGTTGGTTTTGGTCATATCATAAATCACTCATAAATCAACATCCTAAAGATATCCATTTTCTAATAACAGATGTTCTGGCTTCACTATTTTGACTTTCGATGAAATATTCATAAATTCCAAACAAATGCCTTGAATAAGGAATTAGTTGAATAAGGAGGCCCAAATAATAAAGGGCTGTGTTATGTAAACTGCGATAAAATCCTTGATTTAAAACAATTTCTAGATAATTACATTCTATCTACAGCATTTGTTTGTCTCAGTGATGTTAACTGTAGACCAGGCATGTCAAACTGAGCGTCTCCCGAGGGTCCCCGAGGACCACATGGGTCACATATGTGTTGTCTGGGGGCCACACATGAAAACTAATTGCGCACATTACAACTAACATTTTTTTAAATTTTATATTACGCTCGCGCTGTAAAAACCTTTATGCGAGCCTCACGTGTTCTTATAAAGGGCCGCATGTTTGACATGTCTGCTGTAGACCCTACTTGGTTTCGATGAGTTCTTTTGTGTTCAGACCTGGTGTATATGTATATGTTTCACGGACGGACACTCACGCATCTATTACCCCTTCTATCATAAACTTATTACCCTTCGCTCTCATATTTATCACACTTCCCCCTTGTCTATCAATATCAAATAATTATCACCACTCTCTTCGATATCACAAAATTATCACCACTCTCTCTCTCTTCGATATCAGATAATTATTACTACTCTCTCTCTTAGATATCACATAATTATCACCACCCTCTCTCTCTCCGATATTACATACTTATCACCATCTCTCTCTTAGATATCACATACTTATCACCACTCTCTTTCATAGATATCACATATTTATCACCACTCTCTCTCTCTTAGATATCAGATACTTATCACCACTCTCTCTCTCTTAGATATCAGATACTTATCACCACTCTCTCTCTCTCTCTCTCTTAGATATCAGATACTTATCACCACTCTCTCCCTCTTAGATATCACATACTTATCACTCTCTCTCTCTCTCTTAAGTATCACATTCAGGTTAATTCTGGAAATATAGATATCATAACTGATATATGATATCATGCATTGTAATATTAAAATAAACAAAACTCCCGCGGGTTTGAAGAATACAAAGACGTGTTTAGTAATGCTTCAACAGTCAGAGTTGAACATTGTCATTTGTGACACAAAAATCTATAGAAAATCAATAATATCAATTTTGTTAATGACAAATGTGGTTATAATCTTTACTTGATTAAACAACATTACTCAGAAACCATCAAAATATTCTATAAGTCAATAACTGTTAATCAATACACAACTTAAGTCAATATTAATATTACATTTTTTTTCAATTAATTTCCAAATGTGATAAAAGTTATTTTTTCTTTGTTAAACATTATAATTGTTTCTACTTTTGGCACAAAGCCAGCGATTAACCCAGCGCATTACTGGTACTTTATTTTATCGACCCCGTAAGGATGAAAGGCGAAGTTAACCTCGGCGGGATTTGAACCCAGTCTGTAAAGAGACGTAACTCTATGCTGCAAAGCATGGCGTCAGATCCTCTACCGATACTGCCAATCCACCACATTATAATGAAATATGTTTGTTGTTTGTTTGTTGTTACTTATTGTAAAATAAAATTTGGTATATTTATGAGAAAGCAGTTTTTCAATCTTCTCATAAAAAAATGTGGACAAACAAATCTTATTTTTCCAATAGGAATAATTACTTTGATCTAGAATTACATCTACAAGAATTTAAATATAATGTCTAGATCAATAATTTAAGAAAGATATAAAGAAATCATATTGCATGAAAGTCTTTATATTAAACTTAGAGAAGCTCACTATGTATAGAGTATTAACTACACAGCAAATATCAGTTTCATATGTTCCATCTGTTCCATATGTATACACTGAGGATGAAAACACTCAGAGCTGTATGGGAGCATCCCAAAAGTCAGCTCAAAAGTGACACAGAGGAGACTGAGGTTAGCTGGACATGCTCACCGACATCCAGAGTTGACATTGCACTCAGTGGTGCTCCTTCGGGAGCCCCTACATGGACACACTGGAAGAGGAAGACCAAGGTTGACGTATGTTGATGCCCTAAGGTCAGACACTGGTCTGTTGGAGACGCAGGACATGGCAGCGATAATGAGGGACAGAGACCGCTGGAGAGAACTCGTCCATGGATCTCGGGAATTTTACCCGCCTTAGATAGATATGTTCCATATTATATAATTGTCCACTGGAACTCATGCATACATACATTCTATATACATACATATATATATATTCATACATGCATACACATATATATATATAATGTATGTATATATAATGTAACAAAAAATACGTTCGTTCTATAATTAGATCTTTTATATTCATTAAAATCTCAAACCGAAGATCAAATATCGTTAACATACTTGTTTCTACTTTTGGCACAAGGCCAGCAATCACCCAGTGCATTACTGGTACTTTATTTTATCGACCCCGTAAGGGGGGATCTGAACTTAGATCATAAAGGTCCGTAACTCTATCGTTAACATAATTGTTTCTATTTTTGGCACAAGGCCAGCAACTCACCAGTGCATTACTGGTACTTTATTTTATCGACCCCGTAAGGATGAAAGGCAAAGTTAACCTCGGCGGGATTTGAACTCAGAATGGCAAGGACCGTAACTCTATGCGTCATATCATGGCGTCCGACCCTCTACCGATACTGCCAACATGATGGCAGTTTAATGTATGTAAAATACATATCATATATTCGTAAAAATAATGACTTTTTTGCAACTTTTCATGAAGTATTTTCATGAAGTCGTTGGCTTCTATGAAGATATGTATTTACAGCAAATTCCTGATTTTTCATAAATTTAATTTTGTAGAACAAGATTTCTGACTGATAAACAAGTCAGAGATGTTTCTTAGATATTGATTTCTCATTTATTTATATATCTATGCAATCAAAATAAAAACATCTTCAGAAACCTTAGACGTTAATGTAGGAGGATGATGATTCAGTTAAAAATATGACGTGACACAGTAAATTAGATCTCCTACTTTTGAATAAAATACATCGCTTATAACATTGTATTCTTATATTTACTTTTATTTTATTTTCGCTACAACTGCTATATACTTCATCGACACAGGAAAGGTGAAAGAAAATCCTTTCATGGCAGGATTTGAACTCAGAATAAAGAGCTAGAACACATACAGTCATGTCATTTTATAGGGCGCTCTACCGGTTCTGACAGTGCCCCACTCTGGCAACGTAATATATAAAATTATTTTGGAGTAAGGCTAAGAACAATTTAGTGTAGCATATTACTGGTATTTCAATTATCGACACTAGAGAGGTTAACATCAACGTTATTTATGACATGACTTGATCTTTCAATGAAGAGAGACCAAACGAAATACTTGTTTCTACTTTAGGCACAAGGCCAGCAGTTACCCCAGTGTATTACTGGTACTTTATTTTATCGACCCCGTAAGGATGAAAGGCAAAGTTAACCTCGGCGGGATTTGAATTCAGAACGTAAAAGGCCATAACTCTGTGCCTCAAAGCATGTTGTCCGACGCTCTACCGATACTACCAATGAAATAATATAAATACTTTAATGTACGACTATATCGATTGTACCAATTCACCAAATTCTACTGAACTACCAAAATAGATATCAATTTATACCATTAATATTGATTTATCCCATTAATACAAGGTCATATATTGGTTGAAAAGATGTTTCCAGTTGACTTCAATCAAGCTTAGTACATAACGACTGCTAGAATTATATTTTACTGAGTTATAAGAAACAAAATATTCCCAAATATAAATGAACATTAATAAATAACCGTTATCTTCTGACACATCTGTTTCAGATTGTCGATTGCCTTAATTAAATATTAAAAGATACAAACAAACCACTTATAGCTACCATTTAAAAGATAACTTCAACGTAATATCAAGGTAATGATATAGATTTTCTTCCAAGAAAGTAAACATGGCGTCTGTATTTACGACAGGAAACATTCATAATCCATGCCATCGACCATTGTATTATTAACTCTATTGATTTCAGAATATGAACTAAGTTACTATTTTTTAACATCTGCACATTTATTAAAACATCAAACATGGACATTGGAAGAGAATCAAAGGCATGAGACTGAGAGGAATCGTTGACTTAGCTGAGAATAAGGTGAACTCAATACTACACATCGAAGAAATCTCTGAATTCTTACAACATATACAAATTATATTTCCAGTTAGAATCAAGAAATATTTCCCTTGAGATCGTTATTGGATGATTTAATATTAAATACAGTATTAAGCGATATCACAGGAGGTGAATTTTTGACCAGACCAGAATGTGCTTTTTAATTCTCCATTAAACTTAATTCTTCTATCTCACTAACACTGTTGTTAAAGCTATAGAGAATACATAATCTTCTTATCTACTTGCAGTGAAGCTATAGTCTTCTGTTTAAACAACAGCTTTAATAGCTATTATATTATGATAATATAATTGTTTCTACTTTTCGCACAAGGCCAGCAATTACCCAGTACATTACTGGTACTTTATTTTATCGACCCGTAAGGATGAGAGGTTAACTTTATTTTATCGACTCCGTAAGGATGAAAGGCAAAGTTAGCCTCTCATCCTTACGGGTCGATAAAATAAAGTACCAGTAATGTACTGGGTTATTGCTGGCCTTGTGCGAAAAGTAGAAACAATTATATTATGATAACATATAATTTAATATCTATAATATTAAACTATAATGTCTTGCGGTGGTTATTTCAACTTTATGTGCTCTTATATCAACCACTGAAACTAACCTGGCGTTTAATCCTTTCAGATCAGATCAGGGTAAAACACAATTGTTAGAATATTGCAGGAGATGGCGTCTGCAATCTGTTCCGGTTATTTGTGTTAAGACGGCAACATCTACAACGAAACTGGTGCCAGAGTGCATAGCATAGTATCGATGGCATAGAGAAGAGAGAAGAGGGTATTACATGCATAAGTAAATGCTGGTTTTCCTGACAAATTACTTGTCTAGGTGTGTGTCTTAGAGAGTAAATTTCTACATCAGGTTCCATAGTCTGAGACATATGGAGGCCGCTGTTCTATTTTCTATTGTTTATACCTTAATATAACTGGAGTATTCTTCCAGTAAATTGTTTCGTTGATTAGAGTTAAGATGGTTGCGATTTAAATATCAAATATAATAACACAGCTTTGTGCAGTTCATCCGAAATAATAAGTTCATATTTTTTACATCATTCTGACAAAACCAGGATCGTGTATGTTAAATTGTTAAATAACTACATTGCTATTTCGACAAGAACACCGCGAAAAGGTTTTTCTACTTGCATTATTCTTAAAGAAAGAGAATGGCTGTATTTTCTTCACGATTGTGAATCCAACTCTCTACATACATACACACATTATATACTTACACACGGTGAATTGGCGGTGACTTGGCAGTATCGGTAGAGGGTTGGACGCCATGCTTTCTATCATAGTTACGTCCCTTTACAGTCTGAGTTCAAATCCCGCCGAGGCTAACTTTGCCTTTCATCCTTACGAGGTCGATAAAATAAAATACCAGTAATGTACTGGGTATTTGCTGGCCTTGTGCCTAAAGTAGAAACAATTATATACTTACATACATATACACTTACACACATACACACATATATACATACACACATATATACATACACACATATATACATACACACATACATACATCTGGCTGTGTTAATGTGTTTATATGACGATACAATCTCAACACCTGATAGCTTGTTAGTTTAATAGATTAATTCTCTTTCCGAAACTTTACTTTTGTTTTCGGTGTCTTAACTGAAATCTAGAACGACAACGTAGATAATGTCTGCTATTGGCAACCGATCATTCGTCCATCAGACAATCTGCGTATTTTGTTGTCTAGTTTGAATGATTTAAACCTTGTGTATTTAGCCGACAACTGTGGTCTTTGATGCAGATAATATGTCAGTTTATAACAGCGTAATTCTATATATTTCTACTACTGTGATGTATTGTAGAATTTTGTGATAAGATCTGGCGTATAAGTTTACTGAAGATACTTAAGATATTGCTACGTAATAGAATACCAATATATGTAAATATATGGAGAAACGGAAGCGAAACATACAATGTATTCATGGAATAGTTTTGTTAATTTTCGTATTATTTTGTTTATATAAACAAATTTGTTGGTAGATGGGTTTGGCATTCGCAAAATAACAGACCTAATATATCTTCATCTGAATAATAAAACAGAGCTGACAGATGTTAGCACAAATATTGATAAATCTTTCGAGTGGAGAATAGCCTGATGCATCTTCAGGTTAATTCCTGTTTCATGGATCAGTAAAAATAGGAAGAACATTGAATAGCAACTACATTGAATGGAATTTCTTTTGAATTTAAGATAAAAATAGAGAAATACGCCTTGGGACTGTCTTCTTCGATATACAAGGAAAACAACAACATCAACAACAATAACATATATCAAGGATCGTCAAGATTTCATACAATGAAACATGTTAAACATATATGAGCCAAGATTTAAAAGACTTGGTCAATTCATACCTGAAATAAAAACACGTATTTTCCACACGAAGACATTGCCCCCTTTATTCATTCATGGTTAATTACGGCCTTGTTCTTGATGGTCGATATATGTATGTATATAACACTATATATATATATGTGTGTATATATATATATATATATATAACACTGTCTGTCTGTTTATGTGTGTGTATATATACATGTGTGTGTGTATATATAAATACATATGTTACCCCTAATTGAACCCGGGATAAATTTATATATATGTATACAATGTGTGTGTGTGTGTGTGTGTGTGTGTGTGTGTGTGTGTGTGTGTGTGTGTGTGTGTGTGTGTGTGTGTGTGTGTGTGTGTGTGTGTGTGTGTATAAATACATATGTATATACAATGTACGTATATATATATATATATACGCACATATATATATCTACGCACATTGTATATACATGTATATACATATGTATTTATATACACACACACACACACACACACACACGCACATTGTCTGCATATATATATATATATATATATATATATAAAAGTTTATCCTGGGTTCAATTAAGGGTAACCACAGTAAGTAATGGGTTTCCTGATGATTTCTCCCGAATGAAACAGTTCTAGTCCTGTAGAAGCCATTTCTATATTATATATATATATATATATATATGGTGGTGCCCCAGCATGGCATCAACCGGAGGGCTGGAACAGGTAAAAGAGTAAAAGATATATATATATATATATATATATATATATATATATATATACGTAGGTCCCGTGTTGAGTCGGGGATAACCACAGTAAGTAAGGTACTCAATACATGGCAGAGTAAAATATATTTATTGTATAGAAGGAGCTACTACAGGAGTAGTACTGTTTCATTCAGATGAAATCTTCCTGAAGATTTCATCTGAATGAAACAGTACTAGTCCTGTAGAAGCTCCTTCTATACAATAAATATATATATATATATATATATATACAATAAATATATATATATATATATATATATATATAGTGAAAAATGGAACGGGAACAAAACAGAGAAGCAGTACGAACAAATGTTTATTAGTTTCACGCTCTTGAGAGCACATATATATCTTGTATATATGTATATATATATATACATATATACAATATATATATATATAGGGGCGGTCGAATAATTTCTGAATTGGGGGTAGGGATAAATTTGTTCAATTTAGTTGTAGTGATTAGCTCAGCTATTTGCATTCTAAAATGGTAAGAAAACTTCGAAATGCGATAAACATAACATGCAAATAAATTGTAAGGCATATCCAAAAAGTTGTGTGTTTTGTCAGTTTTGGGAGAAAAATATAATTATTGGGGGCAGGAGGGGTGCATGTCATCCACCCCCCACCCCGAGACCCCAGTTCCACCGCCCCTGATATAGGTGAATTAGCAGAATTATTTGATCGTAATTTAGTTTGTTTTGCAGTATTCGTTCCAATGTGTACTCCAATTGTAGTGTGGGGGTTGGGGGTGGCTCTTGCAACGGGTACTGCTGGCCATTGTCCACAGGAGGCTGTCCCAACACCACCGCACCCTACGACTAGTTCACATCACCCTGCCATTCTTTTTTGTGACCTTAGAGACTATCACCCCCTCCCATTCTTCTTTGACCCTAGAGCCCTTGCCTTTCCCTTTCTTCTCCGTATCTATAACCACAAAAGACACTTGTATTTTTTAGTAAAGCAAACTCCAATCACAAGTTTATAGGTAAACCTGGATTCGAGCCCGAATATAATTTTGTTTGAGAGGCTAACTTCTAACCAAACCAGCCAGGCTTGTGTCCACGTGTATGGTTTGTAGTACTGTGCACACAGACGTTGCTGAGTGGTTAAAACATTTGTTTCGCAATCATGAGGTCTCGTGTTCGATCTTACTGCGTGGCCACTGGGCCAAGTGATTTTTTTTTTTTTTCGACAGCCTCGGTCAAATTAAGCCTTGTGAGAGAAACTGGTTGGACAGGAATTCTGTGCGAGCTAACCAGATGGAATTTTTCTGTGATTCATTGGGCCAGCTTTATCACATACTGTGTCATGCTGATAAGGCTTGGGAATTATGCTTAGGGTATATAATATATGTATGGAATACTCAACCACTTACACACAAATTCACAACTTAAACGTTTCCGTTGATCAAACAATCAGAAGATTTTCGTCGACGCTGACGGAAGCTCCAAAGGTTTTTAATACTGGTGGTATCAATGGGACTTATTATGATTACTTTTTCTCAGTATATTGCTTCTATATAGTCTCTCTCTATATATATATGCTTAGTATTGGTAATCAATTAGATTGTTAGGAAAATACTTCCATAGATGATAATACATAAAATATATTAACTATCTTACGTTAGTCATTTCTTTATCCTCACTGAGATACATACATGTTCATTTATATTCCTTTCAATAGAAATCGAAGACTTCCATATGTCTTATCTATTTTGAAGTCCAATTGAAACTTTATAGAAAATTGCAATTTATTTTATTTTAGAGTTTTGTATATCAAATAGTATTTTATATTTATTTTATTGATTTTGTTTGTGAAAACATATTAGATATAGCAAATTGAAAACCAAATTTTAAATACATTAATGCTGAAAAAGACTATTTATAGCATGTTATAAAATGTAACTAAATATTTGTATGCATCTGTTAACTGGTAGCACCTGGTGGAGTGGTAGGGGTGCCCCGTTGTGACATGACATACTCAGTGTCTTTGGCATTTTACATTTGGCCGAGCTCTTCCCTTTCCATGTCTGAACACAGCCAATTTCGTTCAACGAAGGAGAAAGAGAGAGGGGGGATATGAGATAGAGAGGGAGAAAGAGAGAGGGGGGATATGAGATAGAGAGAGGGGGGATGTGAGATAGAGAGAGGGAAAGAAAGAGAGAGAAGATATGAGAAGGAGATATAGAAGAAGACGCGATCCCAGTACTTAAAGAGTACAGTCTTTCCCGGCGTAGGAGACCCCCATTTATTTCCTAAAATAAGTCTAAAAAATCTACCATGGCCGAAGGTTGTGTATTGTTTTTTTTTTTGATTTTTGGTTGTCAAAATTAGGGTTTGTCCTCGAGGACGAAGCGTCTTCGGCGCCGGGAAATACGGTAGTTTATCGACCTGGAAATGATACAATGCAAAGTTGACGACGGCGGCGGCGGTACTTGCACTACGAGAGCCCAAAGAGCCAGAACTAATACCACAAAGTATTCTATCCAACATTTTATGACTCACCTAATTCAGTGCCTTATGTAAATATTTACATTCATCTAAGATTATTTGAGTGGCTGAAGTAATCCATCGGTATTGGCCTTTGTTGCCAACATTCAGGTTGTATATGTGATAAAAAAAAAATCAAAAAAAATCGTTCCCCCTTTTACCGCTACCCCACTCACAGTCCTTGATGAAGGTCTGAGTCACTGTTTTCGTACTATGATTAAAGCCCAGTAGAATATGAAAATTTTAATCCAAACGATGTCAATAGGCCCTCGAAATCCTATATGACCCATCGTTTTGTGGGATGAAATTGAGACTATATTAAATTTTCTTGTAAATAAACCTCCTTGAAGACCCCTATTGCATTTTCACCAGCCTCTATCTCTCTTGTTTTCGTGCTGCCTCCAAACCCCACAGCGGTGCCTGGCTCCATGCCCTGCCATCCTTCTCCACTTGCACGCAGCTAGACAACCATAGCCTGCGCATCGGCGTTTCCCTGAGGCTCGGCCTCCGGATCTGCCAGTCATACCAATGTCGCTGCGGTTCCACCGTGGACTCTTTCGTCCTCCACCCGCTTACCTGGCCCCAGAGTGCCGGCCGCATTCCACGCCATGCTGCCCTCGACGAGGCCATTAAGCATGGCTTGGACGCTGCAGGCTTCCCTTCCCAGCCGGTGGGTCTGGATCGAGGGGACGGCAAAAGGCCAGATGGCAAAAGGCCAGACGGCAAAAGGCCAGATGGCATGACCACGGTGGCAAACCCCTCGTACCGACTTTTTCTGCAGCCGCAACCTGGTGCAGTCTGCGACTGACCCAGGTTCTATTGCACGTCGGGCTGAGGGGCCAAACCTCAAATAACGGTCGCTCTCCGACAGGTTTGCGGTCGTACCCCTGGCAGTGGAGACTTCTGGTGTCCTCGGCCCCAGGGCTACCTCCTTACTCACCACCATAGGCGCTGAGCTGGCCAGCCGCAGGTGTGAACCCCGAGAGTTGGAGTGGCTTTTCCAGCGCGTCTCCCTTGCCGCCCTCCGGGGCTGTGGATGGGCCCCATCGCGTACCGTTGTAGAAGAAACAGAAAGACAACATATATATATATATATATATATATATATAACAAATGAGGTGTGGTAAGATTCCATAACGCACCAGAGTACTCGACACTTAGCTGTCGAAGCGGCCGTGGTTTAGCCGTCGGATTCCTGACTCTTTTCCCTATATATATATATATATATATATATATATATATATATATATATATATATATATATATATATGCTGTTCAAAGCTCTAGTGTTTCAATATAGAGATATATGGAGTGCAGAAAATATAAGGCTTCACAACCAGAAAAACCAATCACCGAAGGCTTTCATATGAAACAAACGGAAAGTAATCAATAACTTTGGTAAACTGTGTCTTTGGAACAACATTATTACCTCCCATGAAGAAAACAAATATTTGAAGAAATAAATCTAAGAAACAGGATTTAGTTCCTGGAAGTCTATATGAACAATACATAAGAAATACGATGTTTTTATCTTTAATGAATACAAATTATATAAATGACCATTAATATAAAGTACAGACAACTTTTAGAGTTCTATCTTGTTTATTTCATTCATTTTGTATTCCTCTAAATCTGATTAGTTATAGACTCTCGCATAACACAGACGTTAAATTAGATTTTTTACCACGAAGAGGAAGACTTCAAAAATATTGTTTCTACTTTTGGCACAAGGCCAGTAATTATACTAGTGCATTACTGGTACTTTATTTTATCGACCCCATAAGGACGAAAGTCAAAGTTAACCTCGGCGGGATTTGAACTCAGACCGCACAAGGGCCGTAACTCTATGCTGCAAAGTATGGCGTCCGACCCGCTACCGATACTGCCAATCCATCGCCCTCAAAAATATACACATTAAACAGGCATAATAGAATCTGTGGCTCCTTACTAGTTCTTATTCATTGTTGCTAAAGAGTCACAGATTTTAGTCGGTTCCGCATGAATAATTATCATATATACAGAGATACACACCATACATAAATGCCAATATTCTCCACCGGTTTCGACAACGAGTGTTCCAGTCCAGTTGTTCCATCAATGGCACAGTACGCTCGTAAAATTAGTTCCGCCTTCTGTTCGCCGGGGCTGTGGGTGGGCCCCATCGCTTACCGCTGTAGTTGTTGTAGAAGAAACAGAAAGACAACATATATATATATATATATATATATATGTAAAGTTATATTTAAAATTGTTGGGTTACAACTAGTAAATATTTATAACTGATATAAAAGCACTCGACAAATATTTGGAGTATATTTACAATATTAAATAAATGGAAAACTATATTTATAAAACCATATTTATTTCATTATATATATTTCGGGGATATCATATTAACAATATGCTATGCCTTCATCAGAGTAAACCTCTTCAAATGAAGTTGATGTTTATTACGGTATGTCGAATATATTTATCTATAAAACTGTTTATATTGTATTTTGTCTGATGAAGGCATAACATATTGTTAATATGATATCCCCGAAATATATATAATGAAATAAATATGGTTTTATAAATATAGTTTTCCATTTATTTAATATTGTATATATATATATATATATATATATATATATATATATATATAACAAATGAGGTGTGGTAAGATCCATAACGCACCAGAGTACTCGACACTTAGCTGTCGAAGCGGCCGGGTTCAGCCATCGGATTCAACTAGTTGAGCCTTCCACAAACACGTGTATCCGTAACATAATGCCTAAACAGATTCAACGTGACACATTCAGAAATAAATCTAGTCTAGCCCTTTGGATTATTGGTACAGTCCATCCCATGGGTTTTCCCACAAAATTCTGTTTACCCAGTTTCACTAACAAAGCTTGAGTCGAACGAGGGCTATTATAAAAGACACTTGCCCAAGATATCACGCAGTGAGATCCAATTCAGAAACTAATGATTGTGAAGCGAAATTCTGAACCATTCGGCTATACTGTATTCATATACACACATACACACACATGCACACCGTTTTAACTGATACACAATACAGATATTTTTCATGATTTCAAAATCTATCCTATAGTTAGTTACCCATTAAAACTTACCATTTTTTCTGATCCACAGGTGGTGGATTGGCAGTATCGGTAGAGGGTCGGACGCCATGCTTTGACGCATAGTTACGGC
>OZ024754.1:7614489-7631989 GCA_964016885.1 Eledone cirrhosa | reverse complement strand
ATTTGAACTGAGATCGTAAAGGGACGTAACTATGCTGGAAAGTATGGCGTCCGACTCTCTACCGATACTGCCAATCCAAGTTACTCTTAACTTCTATTCTTCCTAAATTCTCTTCTGAAAAATGTCCTATTCCTGTATCAACCAATATAATTAATATTACAGATGACAGATAGTGTTACTGTAAGAATCAATTTACACCTCGTACTTATATTCTTCCCTTTCTAATCTATGTTGCCCTCTAAACTTTATTATCAACACTACACACTTATCTATCCTGTTGCTGAAAATATTTATATATAAGAAACTATAATTTCCTTTTTGATTTACAAATGACTTTTCTGAACTTACGCGAATTTATCATGAATTGCGGCGTGTGGTGATGAGCTTAGAATTGATTTAAAACTAAATACTTAAAAGAAGATAAGAAAATTTAATTGAAAATCATTTTGTTTCTATTAATCAATTGTCCAATAGATATCCTGGTTTATTTTCAAATATTAGAAGAAAATAAACACTAAATATGTATAAATATATCAACAGCATTATATATTACACACACGGTGTATTGGCAGTATCGGTAGAGGGTCGGATGCCATGCTTTGACGCAAAGAGTTACGGCCCTTTCCATTCTGAGTTCAAATCCCGATGAGGTTAACTTTGCCTTTCATCCTTACGGGGGTCGATAAAATAAAGTACCAGTAATGTACTGGGTAATTGCTGGCCTTGTGCCTAAAGTAGAAACAATTATATATTACACACACACACACACAATATATATATATTTGTATGTTTAGTTTGGATATTTGGCTCAGGGATAGCTGATCCATCATCCACTGGCCCTCCTTGTGGATCTAAACCAACGGAGTCATAACGACCAGACTGCACCTTGACAATGTAGTTCGGGGCTCTAACCCTAGTGCTGTTAAATACACTCTCCATGGTTCTTTTCAATGGCTGATAATACCTAACCGGGGCCATTCAAGTAAGGTAATTGTTTAACCCACATATAGGGCCCTAACAGGTACTACTATTCCGGGCCAGAGTAGACCTGGGAGTGATAACAAATTAGGGGTAACTGCACATTCCCCTACAGCTCCTGAACTCGGACCTGGCCACTGGATGCAGTTTAATGTCATACCCGGGAATTGTACCCGCCCTAGATAGATGTTTACTTTGAAGATTCCCAGCGATAGGGAAGTGAAGACTGATTAGTTTATAGCAGAGTGTATTGTCGTTGGCCAGGTTAATGACAGCTTGTCAACAGCTTTCTTCACACACTCCATTGACAGAGATAGAAGAAACAATCATAGTCTTATTAATTAAACACAGCTTCAAATTATTTTATGTCCTTATGTTATGTTATGGGGAAGATTGAATGATGTTATAAAATTAATAATCTAAACCCTACACGGACAACACCTACATGTGTGTGTGTGTGTGTGTGTGTGTGTGTGTGTGTGTGTGTGTGTGTGTGTGTGTGTGTGTGTGTGTGTGTGTGTGTGTGTGTGTGTGTGTGTGTGTGTGTGTGTGTGTGCGTGTGCGCGTATATATATATATATATATAGAGAGAGATATATATAGAAAAAACGAGGAAATTTCGCTTACATATGAAAAATGGTTATTGCGTATCGACCTGTTACGCGCGTTTCGCAGAGGACTGGCTCAAGGTGACCCATAGGAGTTATGGACCTGACTCCAGTATCGATCTGCTCCTCAGACTGGTGATACGACAACAGACACATAATAAATATTTTACATATGTAAACGAAACTCTCCTTTTTTCTATTATATACACTCTACTTGTGCATAGAGTGCTTGATTTGGTACCAGCACCAATATTCCACCGTACTACCTACAATAAAACACCAGCATCAACAGTTTCCCAAGAGATATCAACATGGACCTGTTATTTTTATCTAAAGACTTTTTTTTCCAATTCCAACCCGCCCGTCCCTTCAATCTATCTTATTTATCATGCTTTCTTCTGATGAAGGACTAGTGTCCTAAACGTTAAGACCCTCTTCCTGCTATTTCAAGCATTAACCTAATATATTCCTTCTATATACTGTACCGAATGTGTTATTATTCCTGTTTACCTACATTATATATTTGTAAATAAAGTACCAGTAATGCACTGGGTAATTGCTGGCCTTGTGCCAAAAATAGAAACAATTATATATTTTTACACACAAATTTTAGAAGCACAAGCACCATATATATATATATATATATATATATATATATATATATATATATATATATATACATATATATATATATATATACATATATAGCACGGAAGTATCGACCAAGGAACTAGACTGGTACTTTACTATTCATCCTTTCGAGGTCGATAGCTAAAGTCGACCTCAGCAAGTTTTGAAGTCAGAGCGGTGTGAGCCGGAACAAATACCGCAAAGCATTCTATCCGATGTTTTAACGACTGTACTAAGTTGGCGCCTTAATTGCTGAATACATTGTTTTGAAATATTCACAAATATGTTTCTTTCCTGACTTTTTATATTCCTAGAATCGAATTTTAAATTCAATCGGATACGAAACAATTATTTAAATTACATAATTAATATGTAATTATTTAAGAATTTAAATTAATATTAAAAAATTTCTCCGTAGCTTTCAAATATCAAATATATCCACCTGTTTGATCGTCAGATAATTTTTCTTATTAATTCACATCTTCAATATCTTTCAAGTGTTGCTGGCTGTGATACCAATATAATTCTCCCTCTTTTAGTAAACATTTGCTAGAATTGCTGCCATTAAATAACGTCTTATAGAAGAATTGCTGTCGAGGGAATTAACTTTAATTCTACAGAAATGTAATATCATTATAATTACTGATATCAGTCTCTCAGGTTAAGGTTTCTTATGAAGGTTGGCTTACGAAATCTTGATATCTAGTATATTTTCGGACAGTGAATTGGCACAAGCTTAAAGTAGACACTGTACATTATTAACTGCATTTATTTCCGTACACACCATATATATATATATATATATATATATGTATCTATAGTATATTTGGCAATATATTGTATGTTTAATTAAAACCATTTGGAAGACCATTCCCTATGAGTTTTAAAGTAGTGACTATGTCATATTTCTTTTCGGCAAAAACAAAAGGAGAGTGGTCAACAGTGTTTCTCCCTTGTTGGCATTTATCAAGACCACACACTCCCCCGCCTTTGCCGAAAATTATCGAAGCCGGATTCTTATAGAATTCCAGTAATATTTAGGAGCTGATTAAATAGTGATTGCCGGTCCAGCGAAAATTAGGTATTAGGATTGGTGCTCTGAAATAGCGATGTATATATGAATGTAAGTATAGTATATTTGGCAATATACTGTATGTTTAATTACAAACATTTATATATATATATATATATATATATATATATATATATATATATATATATATATATATATATATATATAAGAGAGAGAGATAGCGAGAGATCTTTATATGGTTTAGAAGTACTATATACTCGTACAGTGATGTAATTCTGTAGGGCAGTTAAACTTCTCCGAATAATGAATTAGCTGAGACATTACTACGTCTCATTGAAAATGCCTGCATTCTGAGTTCAAATCATACTGAGATCAATATCATCTTTTATCATTCCCGGGATAATATTAAGTATCAATTCAATCCAGTAACGTATATTCTCTCTGAAAGAAATCGTCACTAGATGGAGCTAAATACACTGTTTATCCAATCATGGCCATACTACAGGGAGGAAATTATCTTGAGGGCCGTACTGAGGAAATAATCTCATTACACTTGAAACAATATTTCTGCAACATCAAAGTCTTATTAAATATAGCCTCAAAGTTATTTTATATGTATTTCTGTTATATAGGAGATTGAATTATGTTATAAAATAATCTAAAACCTACAGGAGACATAATCTCTACATTGACACATCTTCAGTTTGAAATAAATTGTAAAGACATAACAAATCACTATCAAGAGTACAGAAAACCTTTAGTTGCCTTTTCTTGGGAGAAATATTTTCAAATATCAAATATGACATGAATTTGTAAATTTAATATAAAAAGTTTCATATATTAAACAAAGCAATCATCTATTCATATATTTAATATCAATGAAACTATTGTCTTTATTAAATTTACTGTTTAGTCATTAATTTTCTCTGTCCAACTAGAATTGATTTATTTACTTCTGATGTTCAGGCTATTTTTCCTTGTTTATTTTATACCTCATACCCAGTCTTTGTCCACCAATAAAACAATAGATACTTCATGAATAAAATGATAAAATGATGTCGCTTATTAAGTTGAAAGTATCAAAACTATAAATTTCGTTGAGGAATCTACGCCACATATTAAATGAGATATCAAATATCTTCAACTTTTAAATCTATTGCGTTATATATATACTAAAGAAATTATTTCATAATTCATCTCAGATTTCAAATTTGAAGAAATTACTTATTTTCTTAGTTTTGCTCTGCTGCATGAAAAAAGAAGTGAATATATTTCTTTGCATTTCTACAGAGAAAAACATTATCTTTCTCTTCTAGTTTGAAGATATTGTATATGACAAATAGATCAGCGTTTATTATATATTGATATTAGTGCTATGGTGTTTTGGTTATATTTGGCAATCAAATATATAGAAAAAATGAAGGCTATACAAATATATTTGGCAAGCAATTTACTATAGTGTGAGTATGTCTTAAATAGATTGGACATCGATATATCTAGGGGATGAATTGTATAACACTAGCAATGAACTATATCACATACCTTTTCTTTAAGAACATCATATTGGCACTTTATATCAAACAGTTATATCAAGTTAAGGGTTTACACATCAAATATCTGGAATATATAATCTATAACCTGTTTATTAGAAAGGAAGATAGATTTTATATTCTTACAAAGTAGCTTCGCTTCAACAGTTACATGCTTCTATTGAGACCATTATATTAAGCCATTTAAAGTTTGTTACAAAGATATGTACGACTTTAAAGCTTCTTCAATATTTCAATATATTGTAAATGTCGGAAGTAAATATTGCTGAAACCTGTTCTCCGTGCTGACTTTTGTCTAATGAAATTGGTGTTTCAAGATGCCATATATCAGGTCAACATCCTATTATAAATGTTGACAGTATGCTTAGTAACATAATATCGAAAGAAAGTATATTCTTTTAGGAAGAATTACACATGAGACAATAGTTAAATCATCTCACTATTCAATATTACTAGAAAGGTGGGGGATTGGCAGTATCGGTAGAGGGTTCGACGCCATGCTTTCCAGCAGAGTTACACCCCTTTAAGAAATGAGTTCAAATCCCGCCGAGGTTAACTTTCCCTTTCATCCTCACGTGATCGATAAAATAAAGTACCAGTAATGTACTGGAATATTTGCTGGCCTTGTACCAAATATAGAAACAATTATTACTAGAAATAAACCAGTTAATAGAAGTAAAGTTGGTTCTAGATTTCATTATATGGTTCGGCAGTGTCAGTAGAGCATCGGACACTCTGCTTGACGGCACAGAGTTACGACCCTTTACGTTCTGAGACCAAATCCCGTCGAGGTTAGTTTTGATTTCATCCTTACGGAGTCGATAAAATATAGTACCAGTGTTCCAGACGTTCGTTTAAAGGAACAGCCTATCTATGACATTAATTTGTAAACTATGTTTTCTACAGACACGCATAACCTCAACTTAACTCCCAACACAAATCTAATGGGAATCAATGTGTGACAAGGTGGCCCATGAATTACTGGTGTAATCTATCCAATCAACGGACTTTCAAAAAAACATTTCCTTCTATCCAATTTCATTCACAAGACATTGATCAGTACAAGATGCCATGTGATTGATCCGAACCCTTAACCATTTGGCTGTGGGGTGTCCATACAGTCACAAAAATCTTCAGAAATATGTCATCAAATAATGCCAAGAGAATTGTTATATGAACTGATCAATAAACTAGGTTCAATATATTGGTAATCTTATGAACTAATCAATAAACTAGGTTCAATATATTGGTAATCTTATGAACTGATCAATAAACTAAGTTCAATATATTGGTAATCTTATGAACTGATCAATAAACTAGGTTCAATATATTGGTAATCTTATGAACTGATCAATAAACTAGGTTCAATATATTGGTAATCTTATGAACTGATCAATAAACTAGGTTCAATATATTGGTAATCTTATGAACTAATCAATAAACTAGGTTCAATATATTGGTAATCTTATGAACTAATCAATAAATTAGGTTCAATATATTGGTAATCTTATGAACTAATCAATAAACTAGGTTCAATATATTGGTAATCTTATGAACTGATCAATAAACTAGGTTCAATATATTGGTAATCTTATGAACTAATCAATAAACTAGGTTCAATATATTGGTAATCTTATGAACTAATCAATAAACTAGGTTCAATATATTGGTAATCTTATGAACTAATCAATAAACTAGGTTCAATATATTGGTAATCTTATGAACTAATCAATAAACTAGGTTCAATATATTGGTAATCTTATGAACTGATCAATAAACTAGGTTCAATATATTGGTAATCTTATGAACTAATCAATAAACTAGGTTCAATATATTGGTAATCTTATGAACTAATCAATAAACTAGGTTCAATATATTGGTAATCTTATGAACTAATCAATAAACTAGGTTCAATATATTGGTAATCTTATGAACTAATCAATAAACTAGGTTCAATATATTGGTAATCTTATGAACTGATCAATAAACTAGGTTCAATATATTGGTAATCTTATGAACTGATCAATAAACTAGGTTCAATATATTGGTAATCTTATGAACTGATCAATAAACTAGGTTCAATATATTGGTAATCTTATGAACTGATCAATAAACTAGGTTCAATATATTGGTAATCTTATGAACTGATCAATAAACTAGGTTCAATATATTGGTAATCTTATGAACTGATCAATAAACTAGGTTCAATATATTGGTAATCTTATGAACTGATCAATAAACTAGGTTCAATATATTGGTAATCTTATGAACTGATCAATAAACTAGGTTCAATATATTGGTAATCTTATGAACTGATCAATAAACTAGGTTCAATATATTGGTAATCTTATGAACTAATCAATAAACTAGGTTCAATATATTGGTAATCTTATGAACTGATCAATAAACTAGGTTCAATATATTGGTAATCTTATGAACTAATCAATAAACTAGGTTCAATATATTGGTAATCTTATGAACTGATCAATAAACTAGGTTCATTATATTGGCAATCTTAGTAATTAATAGTTTACTTCATGAATGACTATTAATTCAATCGATATTAACTTTCTGATCGGAAATACTCTACTTCAATGTATTTTAACCTAGTCTCTGGTTTCCTTCCTCACCTAAATTTTATATTTTAAATTATATTGGCTTTTGTTGAGTTTAATACGACTGAGCGCAAGCTCGATTATGTCGGCCCATCTCTTTGTCCCCATCTCTTTGTCTTCAACTATTTGTATAACTTAATTGATAGGCATGACAAATGTTAGATTAATACGGATCTTGATTTATCCCAAAGGAACCAGTTCCGCGGTGAGTGATACTACACGCGGATATCATATATATATAAACATAGATACATACGCACACGTGTGTGTGTGTAAAAGGTAAACAGAAATAACAAAATGAACGGCACAGTACACGCAAGGAGTATATTAGTTTAACGCTTGAAATACATACAAGCATAGGCAGACGTACACACACACACACATATGTATACACACACACACACACATATGTATACACACACACATACATATGTATACACACAGACATACATATGTATACACACACACATATATGTATACACACAGACATACATATGTATACACACACACACACACACATACATATGTATACACACACACACACATATACATATGTACACACATATATACATATGTATACACACACACACACATATACATATGTACACACATATATACATATGTATACACACACACACACACACATATATACATATGTATACACACATATACATATGTATACACACACACACACATAAATACATATGTATACACACACACACATATACATACATATATATGTACACACACACACACACATACATATGTATACACACACACATATACATACATATGTATATACACACACATAAATATGTATACACACACACATACACATATATACATATATATATATATATATATATATACGCACACACCACACTCACATATATCCACACACCATCCGCGTGTCGTATCTCGCCGTGAGTACATGCAGCTATAATTCTGTAAAGGTTGCCTCTAAGGTCTCAAACAAAGAACTGAACAATGTTATCAAATCTATGAATTATATTGTCTGTAGTAAATTATTTCAGAGAGATGCCCTAAGGGATAATTAAATCTTCAATTCTGTATAAGTTATTAATATCTAAATATTAATTATTGATCAGTGACAGAAAATAATTATGACAAATCAATAAAGTGAGACAAAAAAACAAACATGATTTGTTGATAAATTTCTTTTCCCCAAGTAATTATTTAGATTGCATTATATATATATATATATATATATATTATATATATATAACGAAGGAAATGTGGTAAGGAACCCGGTGGACCATAACGCACCAAAGTACTCAATACTTAGGGTAGTAGAGTGGGTAATAGGAACGAGTAGGACCCCGACGGCTGAGCTCAGCCGTCGGGGTCCTACTCGTTCGTATATATATATATATATATAAATGAAAAATGGCGTGCTGCGTTGTTGCGAATGTGAACATATGAATGAAAATAGACCGAGACACGACTGTCCATCATCAGTAGTCTGCTGATTATCATTGGTATTTCTTCGCATTAAAGACTAGATACCTAAAATCAGTGCGAGGGATAACTAAATTAAGTTATCGTGAAAGGGCGAAAAGAAAAAAAAGTAAACAAACAACATGGTAGTAATGCAACGCAAAGAGAGGGAAAGATGGTCAAGTCAATGAATCTTGTGGGCTTAAGTGCGAACAGTCACCCACTCTCTCGCCTGGCCTCTTCATCACACTTTCACTCACTCACTCTCTGCTACCCCCCCCCTCTCTCACTTCCTCCCGCCTGACCTGTGTGAAATTCTTTCTCCCTCACTTTTCGCGTGGCTCGGACGTGTCTGCCTCTTCTCGTCATTTGATGTGTTCGAACTTGAGCACACAGATTCATTGACTTGACCATCTTTTTTTCCTCTCTTTGCGTTGCATTACTACCATGTTTGTTTACTTTTTTTTCTTTTCGCCCTGTCCCGATAACTTAATTTAGTTATCGCTCGCACTGATTTTAGGTATCTAGTCTTTAATGCGAAGAAATACCAATGATAAGCAGCAGACTACTGATGATGGACAGTCGTGTCTCGGTCTATTTTCATTTATATATATATATATATAAGTGGTTACACAACAGTTAATTCACCATACCGAGCACAATTGTTTCACCTTAGCGGATCCTCAGCTAGATTTCGAGCTGAGGATCCGCTAACGTGAAAGAATTGTTCTCGGTAAGGTGAACTAACCGTTGTATAACCACTTCTACCTAACTCATCCCATGGACTGAGTGCTCTACCACTACGGATATTACCTTCCAGTGCTCTCTCTCTCTCTCTCTCTCTCTCTCTCTCTCTCTCTCTCTCTCTCTATATATAAGGTAACTCCTCTGGAATTATAGAGAAGAATGTAAGATTTGAACCATGTAACGTCACAGCCCTACGGTTAGTAAGCGGAACTGCTACCTGAGCCACGTCGGTGTATTTATGTTCTTCTGGTTTTATAATTTCACAAGTTTTTACCAATAGAGAGAGAGTCGGTTTCTAACAGACACAAGACTCTCATTGGAATTTACACAACATCAACTAGGTAGATATGTATGCATGTCTGCATGCATGCAAGTGTAGATATGGATGCTATTGTATGTATGGATGTGTATGTTTTGAGTTGTATGTGTGCATGCGTATATGCTTTGTATCTATACATGTGTATATGCAGTTATTAGATACAAGACGTTTGGAATGTTTTACATATTTTTACTGTTCTATTAATGGATTGTACTTCTAATTTCCTAAATAGTTGTGTTCTTCCTGTTCCTGTGAAGCCAAGCTTCTCAAGATTTGTATTGAGGCAGTTACTAACATATCCCAGTGCCACAATAATTACTGCCATCAAATTCCATATGTATGTATGTATATATATACATACACGCACATGTGTGTATCCGAAACTCCCGGTAAATGGGAGGGGAGAAAGTGAGAGGAGGAGATAAGGAGAAGGAGATAAGTAGGAGATAAGGGGGAGATAAGTAGGAGATAAGTAGGAGATAAGTAGGAGATAAGTAGGAGATAAGTAGGAGATAAGTAGGAGATAAGGGGGAGATAAGTAGGAGATAAGGGGGAGATAAGTAGGAGATAAGGGGGAGATAAGGGGGAGATGAGGAGGAGATAAGGGGGAGATAAGGGGTAGATAAGGAGGAGATAAGGAGGATATAAGGGGGAGATAATTTGAGGAGGAGAGACAGAGCTATTGAGAGAGATTAAGGAAGTTTCGACCTCAATATTAGACTCTTAAATTTTGTATCAATCTTGAACGAATGAAAGTCAAAGTTGAATTTGTTGGAATGTGATGGCAGTGTGCAGAGAGCCGAAAAGAATATTGCAAAGCATTGTATCCGATATTCTATTCTAAAGATTTTGTTAACTTAACGCCCTATAATTATCTTCATTATCATTAGAAAGCGAAATTTCATCAACTGTGTAGTGCACAGATTTAGAAACATTTTTCAAGAAAATAATTTTCTTCATTTTAATCACTGGACTCCGGCTATTTTGAGCCATCACATTCAACAATGAAGCCAATCGATTTGTCGTTAATAGAAATGTATGTCTGCTAATGCTTTTATCGATTTTTAATACAACACCGGAATTACTTACAAATATCACAAAGTAAACACACACACACGTACTCATATATACAGGGTGTCCTCAAAAATGTATACACACTTCAACAGCATTCTAATAAATATTGCCTGCACAGTTAATCAAAGTGTGTATACACCTTTTGGGGACGTCTTCTATATAGTCTTTCTCAAAACTTCAATCATTAGATTGTAACCACGCTCGACCACCGTTTTGTAAGATACAATCGATGATATTGAACACAATACTTATTAAATCAACTTCAGTGAGGTGAAAGTAAGATAAGTATTTGGGCATTATCAAAACACAGTACATAAAAGTGAGGACATAACCTGATACCACAAGTTATTTCTTGAATGCTCCACCTATTCTACCATACTAAACCTTTGTATTATTGCCCCACCCCGTAACCGCTGCTAGAGAGGTAAGGGCGGGGTATTGACATTCGGCGTTTCTTTGGCATTTTAGCCTATCTCTCTCCACGCCTGAGTACAGCAGATTTCTTCCAGACAAAGATAGAAAGTCAGAGAGGAGAAAGAGATATACAGGAGGAATCGACCCCAGTACTAAACTGGTATTTTTTTTATCGACCCTGAATGAATGAATCCAAACAGTTATACATAAATATGCACATGAATATGTATACATATAAAATTAAGTATGTATGTGTGTGTGTCTGTGTATTACCTATAGGGGCCTACATCTTACGACTGATTTTCATGAAACTTTACAGGCTCATAGATTAGTCATCGGGGAGTGTTTTCTATATATCAGCGTATCGTTTTGTTTTATACCGGGGTGATTCTGCAGATAAAAATCGATAAGGGGGGGGGGGGCACCTTTTTTTTAGGTATCGAAAAATAAGATGTTTTGGCTCTAGCTCCCACATTTTGCAACCGATTTCATTCAAATTTTAAAGCAAAATAGAATTTATCATTGCACATCCTGTAATGGGTTTATATCTTGCATTTGTTGTTCAGGGACGGCGTGGCAGCCGCTTAAATATTAAAAAATACCGCTTTGAGACTGTAATTTCCACTTTTTCGGCTCTAGCTCCCACATTAATCAACCTACTTTGTTCAGATTTTACACTACGCTAGATCTGATTATTTCACGTCTTAAAGTGGCTTTACATTCTGGATTATTTGTTCAGGAACGGCGTGGCTTTACATTTTGGATTATTTGTTCAGGAACGGCGTGGCAGCCGCTAAAATATTCGAAAATACCTCCTCTTCGCTCAAATTTCCGACTTTTCGGCTCTAGCTCCCACATTTTTCAACCGATTTCGTTCAAATTCGAAACTTCGGCTCCACCTCACACATAAATCAATTTATTTGGTTCAACTTTTATACTACGATAGAACCTATCATTGCACATCTTATAGATGGTCAAAGGCAACACGATGGCCACTGATGGCGTCTGAGCTTTTAGTTATGTATTTAAGAATTCATCGGTTTACAATCAAGTAGCGTGAGGAAATTTGACTTAGTGTTAGAGGTCATTACTTCCCTCCCCCAGCATGCCCTTTCGTCAGTCACCCGCGTTTCTCAGTGATAGAAGTCATCACCACCCTCCTCCGCATGGCCTGTGTATGGCCAGAGATGAGTCATCGAGAAGCAGTCGCAAAGATCAACACCTTTTCATCAAAGCAGATATTTTACCTACCCAGGCAACGCTGGGTACTGCTGCTAGTATATATATATGATTTTTTTAGTTTCAGAAGATCCCGTTAAGGGTGAAAGCAGCGATTCTTTGCTTAAACTTTAATCTGTTATTGTAACAAATATATATATATATATATATATATTACAGTTATACTTTGGTAGGGTCATGTTGCCAATATAAAACTCACGCACCTCTGGTTTACACTTCAATTTATTATAAATTTAGGGTTGGTTGGTTCGATACCCGGATGGTTGTTTATATATTACCAAAGCTCTTTCGTCACACATTATGTGACCTCCTCAGTCGCTAGGTTTTTATTTTGTGTTCCTCCTTTGTTCTGTCCTACACCAAGATTGTGTAGGGACACAAAATAAAAACCTAGTCACTGAGGTGGTCCCAGAATGTGTGACAAAAGAGCTTTGAAAATATATAAACATCCATCCGGTTATCGAATCAATCAACCAACCAAACAACCAACCAGCCAATCGGAAATTTATAATAAATTGAAGTGAAAACCAGGTGCGTGTGTTTTTATTGGCAGCATGACCCTCCCAAAGTTTGACAATAGCTGTTTCAACAGACGTTTTCAGATAAGAAATCTGGCAAAACTAATTCAATAACGAAATTATATATCTGTATACAAGTGTGACATATACGTATATAGTGCACAAATTACATGTTCTTCTTAAAGTCATTTATTACGACACTCAGTACTCAGTATAGAAGATATATGTCACAATTTGATAAATAACCCAACGAAATGTCGTTGACATTTGTGAAATGATATCTATTAGGCTGTAATATTGTCTATGTTGATATTGTGTTGAATGGAGTGATTTACAGTCTTGTTTATTCCTCTGAGAATATTGGAATGACACCAAATTGATTTTGAAACTCAAGTTCTTATCGTAAATTGTTGTTTCAGATTATCTCAGAGAAAGATATTAGGTATTTCTTTTATGTTATTGTTACGTAAATCATGAATGACTTTAACTGTTATGATCTAGCTTTATATTTCCATAAACTCGTGCTCGTGTCCTCGTAATATTATGATAAGCAGTCATATTATGTGATTAGAATTATTTCATAGGATGAAGTAGAAACAATTATTTTAATATGGTTTATGTATGTAGATATATTTCTGTGTTCTATTATTTCGTTTGAAATAATAAATATTTATTGAGTGGTTGACACGGTATCATCAAATACAATTTCTATTTGTATCCTTTTGTACCCTTGTTAGTGCAGCGAGAAGAAAAGAAACATGGTTCCGTGGTCAGTTTGAAGGCCTATCCAGGCGTAATTCCAGGTGAGATTTGGGCTTCAAACTGACGACGGAACCATGGTTCTTTTCTTCTCGCTACACTAACAAGGGTACAAAAGGATACAAAATAGAAATTGTATTTGATGATACCGTGTCAACCAATCAATAAATATTTATTATTTCAAACGAAATAATAGAACACAGAAATATATGTACATACATAAACCATATTAAAATAATTGTTTCTACTTTTGGCACAAGGCCAGCAACTATTCCAGTGCATTACTGGTATTTTATTTTATCGACCCCGTAAGGATGAAAGACAAAGTTAACCTCGGCGGGATTTGAACTCAGATCATAAAGGGGCGTAACTGTGCTGCAACGCATAGCGTCCGACCCTCTACCGATACTGCCAATCCAACAATATCACATGTCACGCGGGAGATAAAATAAAAGCTGTCCAAGCATTTCTATTAATGGCGTTTTGCTGAATTGCGGTGACTTTTGCATTCAGTCCTATTGTGACCATTCTTTGGAATATGATCTTTATTCTTTGTCTCTTTAGTGACCTCCTGTTAGTTGATGTAGAAGAAGACACTCAGCGTGGAAGTTTTTATTTGGATGCCGGATTTGATGACAAATCAATGTCAATCGCCAGTTTCAAACCTGAACATAGAGATGCGCTATACATTCTGTTTAAATCAGGGATTCTCAACCTGGTCCATGTAGACCACTAGTGGTCCACAGGAAAATTCAGGTGGTCCACAGAACATTTTCAATAGCAAATTATTTTTTTATCCATGCATTTGACTTAAAGCGCTGTTCTTATTCTTCGCATAAGTACGACTTCAGCTGTTTGTTTGCGTAGATTTTTAGACACTGCGACATGATAATAGTATTTTCTAATTCATTGAAAAAAAACATCTACTGATGCTTATAAGTAGCAGTTCTATTACAAAAGATTTAAAAGTTTAGGTGGTCCACAGGAAAAAAAATTACTTATTTTGGTGGGTCCACGGTGAAAAAAAGGTTGAGAACCCCTGGTTTAAATCCTTCTATTAACATCTGGATAGAGAATTCGTTTCCGAACTTCTTACTGTAACAACATTTATGAGATTCCTCAGTTTAATATTAAACATATTGTTTAATATTAATATTACACTAATTGACTTAATTAAAAACAACTCCGGGAATATAATTGATGCATTAATTGTTCATAATCTTAATATTGTTTCTACTTTTAGCACAAGGCCAGCAATTATTACAGTGCATTACTGGTACTTTATTTTATCGATCCCGTAAAGATGAAAGACAAAGTTAACCTCGGCGCGATTTGAATTCAGACCATAAAGAGCCGTAACTCCATGCTGCAAAGCATGGCGTGCGACTCTCCCCTGATACTGCCGGTCCACTGCCCTCTTCATAATCTTGAGTTACCTAATAATCACAGATCTTGTTTAAACTTATGTCTAAAATGCTGCTGAAGTAATTTAGACATAAGTTATACCTATACCTATAATTCAAGGGGCCAGCCTTATATACTGTGCCATGCTGAATCTCCCTGAGAATTACTTTAAGGGTGTGGTATTGTCAACCACTTACACGTTATTTTCACGAGCAGGTTGTTCTGTTGATCCAAAAGCTGGGACATTCATCGTCGAAACCGACGTAGGTTCATGCTATTCCTATTAGAAAATGTCAGGCTTAATATATTTCAAGCTGGCAAATGTCAAAATATTTTCTTTTTCCTATATTTGACTTTCATGAACCCAACCAAAATAACATTATTGATTCGGGGCATATTTTCATCCTTTCTCGTAATATATAGTCAATCCCTTTTCTTCCCAAGTAACATTAATGAAGACATTTTAGACAAGAAGAGAAAGTGTTTTTGTTGTTCTATCATGGACTTTGATTTCTTCTCGTTTAATGTTACATAAAATGAATTACTTGTGTTTTATTTTGTTTATCTATCTGCACTTAGTTCCGTATTCTGCAATAACCCGTCCTTTAAACATTTTTAGAAACATAACTCCATTGTGGAACTGACAACTATTAAATGCCTTTGGTATTCACATATAAACCTCATATTCCTACTACTAAGATCGATATACTGACATATTATACAAAGTAATAAAATCTACAGATAACGTATATATTCTAACTTTAGATAGGATACTTACTGTTGGAGATAGATGAACAAGGCGAATGTGTTGCTACTATCGGTTCAAATGTTGATGTACTGTACATATACTATATATGCGAGACAGAATTTAGAAAACACCTGAAAATGTTAGTCTTGCTCATACGTTTAACGACATAAATAAATAATTGTTTCTACTCTAGGCACAACGCCAACAATTTGAAGGGAAGGGGAAGTCTATTAAATCGACACCAGTGCATTAATGGTGCTTTAATTTTACTTGATCTGAAACTATGGTAAGAAACTCTCAGTAGTGCTGGACAGGGGTCTTCAGAGAAGAACCCCTCCCGCCCCCATCAAGCGAGTGTGTCAACTTTAGGCACAAGGCCAGCAATTTGAAGGGGAAGTCGATTAAATAGATCCCAGTGCATTACTGGTGTTTTACTTTGGCTTGATCTGAAACGGTAGAAAGAAACTCTCAGGAGATCTGGACAGCAGAAGGTCTTCAGTGAAGAACCCCTCCCCTGCTCCATCAAGCGAGTGTTTCGGCTCTTAACCTCTCAGCGCTTCTTAAATATAAATATTTCTGAGTTGGACCTGTTTTGCAAGTGACTTGATCTGAAACCGTGTGTTGAAGTTAAAGAAATTAAAGTATTGAAGAGTAATTTTAACCAGTCAAAAGAACATACACAAATTATTAACTTCTCTTTACATTTATCGTTTATTTCATAGTGTCACCACTTGTTGTTGCCCTGTCTTTGAGCTGGTCACTGCTGCAGTTGCACTGCAACTCAGTGCAAAGAAAATATTTTGCACCAATAAATAACTGATTAATGTAGAAAGAAGTTAACAGATGTTGTGTGTTTTTGAATGACTGACATGATTCCTCCATAAAGTAATTGATTTATAATATAATTATTATATAATTGATGTCATTCTTTTAGGAGTTTTCATTCAGTCCATTAAGCAAATTGTTATCGATTATAGAAATTAATTAATCAGATCAATCTAACATACATTGGCACTGATTAAATCTAGAATCAATGAAATTCTTCTATTTATGGTTAAAGGTCAAAAATGGTTTGGCATGTTGAAATCGAGTTGGAATCACTTTTAGTATAATTGGAACATACTCTTAAATAGCATGCCTCTACATACCCTACCAATAATTAATAAACTTTACTAATTATGAAGAACTGTATTTCCATTTACATCTATTATTTAAAATTGCATTAACAGTTTATAATATATTGATTTATGATCGAAATAATATTCAGCTTTAAAATCAAGTACTGGAAAATCGCCCAAGACACTGGACAGAATTGTTTCTACTTTGAGCACAAGGCCAGTAATTACCCCAGTGCATTACTGGTACTTTATTTTATCGACCCCGTAAGGATGAAAGGCAAAGCTAAC
>OZ024754.1:7576989-7609489 GCA_964016885.1 Eledone cirrhosa | reverse complement strand
CACAAGGCCAACAATTACCCAGTGCATTACTGGTACTTTATTTTATCGACCCCGTAAGGATGAAAGGCAAAGTCAACCTCGGCGGGATTTGAATTCAGATCGTAAAGGGACGTAACTATGCTGGAAAGCATGGCGTCCGACCCTCTACCGATACTGCCAATCCACCGCCCAAAAGATAATGAAGGAAGGAGCCAACTACACCCGTAGCAGGGTGATATATCTTAGCTGTGCTGCAGATAACAGCCAGAGACACCCACTGCATCAGATATTCCACCTTACAGGTCTGGGTCCACCACTCCTTACATTGTGGAAGAAAAACGTCAGTCTCTGGAACGAAGAGACCAGAGATCTTTACAAGATAGCATGCATCACAAGGAACACCTCCACACCCCGTCAAACTATTGGTATGGGGTGGCATATGTCATCATGATGTACCCTTTATATTACCTGGTTTCTGTATGTTTCTGCATTGATCACTACACAGCCACACACAAACAATTTTACGATTTTTTGGTAATATATCTTTAAAAAGCCCTTATAAAGATAACGAGTCTAGCCCGTCTCTCAATTGATATATAGATCACGAGTCTAGCCCTTCTCTCAATTGATATATAGATATATAGCTAGATGGGTGGGATTGGAAATATTCGACTCCCTTCGAGATATATTCTGTATACAATACATGGAATTAAAATTGTCAATAGGTAGAAAAGGCAATGGAATTCACCACCATAAATGAATAAATATATATATATATATATATATATAGCAATCCAGAAATAGCCGTCGAAACTGCTTGAGCTCTGCCGTCGGGCTCTTGAACATTTTCCTATTACCCACTCTACTAGCCAAAGTATCGAGTACCATGGTGCGTTATGGTCCACCTGGTTCCTTACCACACTTCCTTCGGTCGGTATGTCGGTATGTATGTATGTATGCATGTATGCATGTATGCATGTATGCAGGTATGCAGGTATGTAGGTATGTATGTATTGTTATACTTGGGGAGGGCCATATTTGTGTAATAATATTGCCAGAATTAATAACAGAACACACTCACTGTTTGGTTGGTTTTCGCTTCTGTGTCTTTTATATCGGTAATCTAATATACTCGGTCCTCAATGTTGCCATTGACTGACCGACGGTCAAAAATAATATAGACACAAATACGCGCGTGTGCGTGCGTGCGTGTGTGATGTTTTTTCATCATTTATTTTGTTTTGACCTGTTTAGCTTGATTTGCTTTTTGGCTTAGGTGGTTGAAGCTTTCTTGACCACTTTTTCAGTTTTGTATGACGTCTTAACATATTGTTTAGCTCTGGTTTTTTAACTATCGAGTGCTTGCCAGCATTATTTCTGATTTTTGCGTTTCGTTTCGGCTTTTCTACCCGCCGAAATGCGTTTCTCGCTATATATATATATATATATATATATATATATATATATATATAACATGTCTAAATTTATGTATATATACAAATAATATTAGGCGTATAAGTTGTTTGTTAAGTAAATAACTTTAAACTTACAGAAAACTGAATCAAGATTGAAATCAGCACGAAACGTTTGAACAAAAAAAAATTTATCGGGAAGAATCCATCTATGTAGATGGTTTACCTGATGAATAATCAATTATTTACTGCACTGTTTCTATACTTACTTATCGACTCTCGCTGCCCTTCTTTAGATTAACATCCAGAGTTTTCCTATAAATACCTCCAGGTATTCTTATTTTTCGATTATATTAAGTTGATAACCTTTTGGCTAAAAACAGCAGAGAGAGTTTCAAAATTGTAGTTGTTGATTCATTTTCTCAGCAGCACTCAAATACATTTTTAATTTCATTTCTAACTTCTACTTTTTTCTTTTTTTTTTTTTTCAAAGTTAATGTGATATTTTAAAATGTAATATTTTTTGTCTTATTCATTGTATTTTCTTTTATGGAGCAGGCAGAGAAAAACATGGAAATGTTTGCGATGTTCATAACATACCTTCGGGTATCTTATCCGAGTAAATACCGATTTACTAAATTAATTCCTTATTTTTCTTTTCAGAGTTATTGAAATATTGTAGGGAAAAATATATAATAATTGTTGCTACTTTAGGCACAAGGCCAGCAATTACCAAGTACATTACTGGTACTTTATTTTATCGACCCCGTAAGGATGAAAGGCAAAGTTAACCTCGGCGGGATTTGAACTCAGACTGTAAAGGGACGTAACTATGCTAGAAAGCATGGCGTCCAACCCTCTACCGATACTGCCAATAATATAAATCAAATAGAATTTCGCAACTTTTCATGCTCTTTTAAACTATATACTTAAACCTCATATTTAAACTGTATACCTTTCTTGCGACTCTGGTTTCAATTCATAGCGAACATACGAACATACATACCTGATGGTTGCCCCCTCGTTATCGAGTATTGCCATTGCACGATATAATATTAATAATTATCAATAAATGCTATCGTGCAATGCCTGTACGTGAAGATTTTTTTAAAGTGAGAAAAGACTGTGCACTGAGCCAATCCCACTCTCTGAACAACAGTAGCTATAACCCGAAAAGAAGAAAAAACCAACATCATCGGTAACTACTTAGCCGCAGGGTTTATGTCGGAGTTATTCCAGTTTCCCGAGTTGTCTTCTCCTAGAATGTCTATCTAGGAGAATGTCCTTCACTCCTAGTGATTTAACCGCGCGATCGGGTATCCAGCCTGACTATTTCTATGTCCCTGTGCATATACTTACACATGCACATATACATACATATGTACATGTTTACATACACATTTACAAATTTTTGGATGGCCGTTGACTCTTAAATACACACACATACATAATACATACCTGCAGATACTACACCCTGACTATATCTTCAGATTTATGCCTATGATTATTTGAACGGGGATATGTTTGTAACGGCCTCACAGAAACAGCAAGTACACGAGTAGTTAGAAAATTACAAGTACAATCCAGTAATGGAACAGTAAAAATATGTAAAACATTCCAAACATTCTGCATCTAATAACTACATATACATTTGTACACATACAACTCAAAACATACAATAACATTCATATCTACACAGACAGACATGCATACATATTCTACCTAGTTGATGTTGTGTAAATTACAATGAGAGAGTCTTGTATCAATATTAGAAACTGGCTCTCTATTGGCAAAAATGTGAAATTATAAAACCAGAAGAACATAAATACAATGTATATATATATATATATATATATATATATATATATACATATAAAGTGTTAAAACGATCTAATTTTAGTTTAGAACATTTATTTGCTGGCAATTGTTTCTTCCAGAGGAAAGTCTGGAATCATCGGAGCATAGGGAATATCGAAACGTGTGACTAAATTCCTAGTCATTTAGAACATTTAGAGTACATAATTGTTTTTAGTGTCAAAGGCTATACAGTGAATATATATAAATATCCATATTACTATATATATATATATATATATATATATAAAATATTTTGGTCTCTCTGAGTAACACAATATTCAATTTAGGAACATTTTTCACCCAAGAAATTCCAACATGTTTGTGACCAAATATAAACCAGACAATCTGTCTGTCACATGACAGGAAAAGAGAACGTAGAATGATGGGTATATCTGGTCTTTCTATATGTATTTTCTGTGAAATATTTTGATATCCGATTATCAAATATTCTTAGATGACATTTTAATGAGGGCTTCGAAATAGTTGAGACAAATATCAGTGAACGATAAAAAGATATCCTCAGCAATTGCTTAAAATAAAATAATTATTAGATTCCAAAACTGGATATTGATCAAAATTTCTTTTTTTTCTCTTCGGAATAAGCTTGAAAAATTCTATTTTAATCATCCCAGAAGTTGAGATTTCCGTTCATATTATATATATATATCCATATGTGTGTGGTCGTCTGTGTATGTATGTGTGTGTATGTGTGTATGTATGTACGTGTGTATGTATGTACGTGTGTATGTATGTACGTGTGTATGTATATATATAATTGTATCTACATTTGGCACAAGGCCAGCAATTACCCAGTACATTACTGGTACTTTTATTTTATCGACCCCGTAAGGATGAAAGGCAAAGTTAACCTCGGCGAAATTTGAACTCGGATCGTAAAGGGACGTAACTATGCTGGAAAGCATGGCGTCCAACTCTCTACCGATACTGCCAATCCACCGCCTATATATAATGAAAATGTATTAAAATCGATGACAAGGTCCCACAGATTTGCCTAGATGTGGCCCAATTCCATCTATAAGATCTCTTCTTTTGCATAAACCAAAAGGGACTTTCGGTCTTGAAATTATGAGGATAGTTATATCTGATTTAAATATATTTTACTCACCTAGTATTTATATTTACGCGAGACACTGTGTACATATATATATACATGTACAAAGAGAGACAGAGAGAGTGAGAGAAAGAGAGAGAGAAAGAGAACGATAGAGAGAAAGAGAACGAGAGAGAGATCGTATATAACTAACAATCTAATCTTATGCTTTTTCTCTTTGCCCCATTTCATTTTTACTATCGTCTGTTTTCCTTTTTCTCTCTCCTTTTGTTCTGTTTCGATGAAGGAGAAACGTTCGAAACATTAAGAATAGTTTCCAAATATATCAAGCCTTTAAATAGTATATCAGCATTGTATTGTTTTTATTCTCCTGTGCTGCTTTTCCTTGTTGCTGTTTCATATATATATAACGAAAGAAATATGGTAAGGAACCAGATGGACCATAACACACCAAAGTACTCAATACTTAGGGTAGTAGAGCGGGTAATAGGAAAATGTTTAACCGCGACGATAGAGCTCAAGCCCTTTCGACGGCTATTTCTGGACTCAAAATAGCTGTCGAAACGGCTTGAGCTCTGCCGTCGGGGGTTAAACATTTTCCTATATATATATAATATACACACGCATATATATGTTGTGAGTGTATACTATATATAAACACACGCAACATCTATATACGTGTGTATATTATACATATATATATATATATGTGTGTGTATACACACATATATATGCATGTGTTTACATAGCTAGATTAGACTAGTGAATATGCTGATAGCAATACATGTCTAATATAATTAGTCTCCAAATAACTGTTTCTTTTCCACGCTCTTAAGTGTAGGGAATGTAGCAAACAATACCGGAAAATCATACGGAGAGAAGATTATTCCTGATTAAATGTCTATGTCTTCTTACCTACAAAATTAATGTGATGCCCACGGGTAAAATAACCGTCTTTGATCTGTACATTATTCTGTTCGTGGGTAAACTAACGAAAGAAAAACCTGATCTTTTTAACTCTTCACATTATGCTACGAAAATGAAATTGAAAACAAAATATAAACACAGACATATTATATATATATATATATATAACAGAGTTGTGTGGCTTGTTTGAATATGAAACATTTAGATTTTAAAGCCAAAACAATGCGTTAGGAAGACTGTTAAATTGCCAAGATAAAATAATCTTACCTTAGCAAATTTAACCTATTACCATGGGGGTAACCATATGAGAGACTTTAAAAAAAAAAAAAAATCGATTTTTTTTAAGTCTCTCAAAAGCTTACTCCCTTGTAACTCCGAAAATATTTGGGATCGTTAAATTTGCTTATGTAAGATTCATTCGTTATCTTGGCAATTTAAGGGTCTTCCTAACGCATTATTTGATTTTCAAAATTTTAATTTGTGTTTCACATATTATATATCGACAGTCGATCGACTTTCGTCAAATCGGACCGAGGAAACAATGTTTCCGTTGGTCTTTCCAATTGCTAGTACTCTCTATCGGTCGCAACTCCAGGTAGAAGGAGCAACGTGAAATAAAGTGTCTTGCTCAAGGACATAACGCATCGCCCGGTCCGAGAATCAAACTTACAACCTCACGATTAGGAATCCAATTCTCTAACCACTCGGCCACACGCCTTCACATATTATATATATATATATATATATATGTATATATATATATATATATATATATATATAAACAGATTAAAGATTAAGCAAAGAATCGCTGGATCCCGTTAAGGGTGAAAGCACCGATTCTTTGCTTAACTTTAATCTGTCATTTTAATAAATATTTGCTGTACGGTTTTATATATTTTTTATATATATATTTTCCTTATCGAGCCCTCTTCGGATTTTAGTCTTCACACCTATTATTATTACTATATATATAAATAAATGAATAAACAAACAGACTAAATAAAGATGGCGTAAAAATACAATGCAATGGGAGGAAACATAATAGCACCACTGACGATGTTGCAGATGTGCAACGAAAGAACTTTGATAGACTGTGTTTGTGTCTATATTGTATCTGTATTTTTGACCGTTGGTCAGTCAATGGCAACATTGAGGACCGAATAAATTAAATTAACCGATATAAAAGACACAGAAGCGAAAACCAACTAAACAGTGAGCGTGTTCTGTTATTAATTCTGGCAATATTATTACACAAATATGACCCTCCCCAAATATAACAATATTTGTTTCGACACACGATTTCATATCAAAAACCTCGCAAAGCTAATATAAATATACACACACACATATATATATATATATATATATATATATATATATAACGTATATCTCTAAGGAATATTTATCTATGTTCTGATAATATTCCAAAACGAACTTATTTGTATCGCCTCACGATACAAATAACCAGAAAAGCCTCACGAAAATAAGGAAATATATGCAAGTATGAAGGAGTTGTTAAGGATTTCGTCTTTCAACAAACGTGGTTTTGGGTTCAGTCCCCATACGTATTGACACCTTAGTCAAGTATTTTTGTGACAGATGCCTTGAGTGACATTTGACAGAATTGCTGGCCTTGTGTTAAAATTAGAAACCAAATAAACGTAGGAAATATTGTCTTTAACAAGCGTCTTCTGCAAGAACATACCGTATTTGTCGGCGGCGAAGACGCTTCATCCTCGAGGACGCACCTTAATTTTGACAACCAAAGATTTGAAAAAAAAAATTATTATTTCTACTTTTGGCATAAGGCCAGGAAATATCCCAGTGTATTACTGGTACTTTATTGTATCGACCCCGTAAGGATGAAAGGCAAAGTTAACCTCGACAGGATTTGAACTCAGAACGTAAAGGGTCGTAACTATGCTGCAAAGTCTGGCGTCCGACCCTCTACCGATACCGAACCGTCGGCCTCCCGGACGCATGGTAGACTTTTGAGACGTATTTTAGGAAAAAGGTTGCGTCGTCGACGCCGGTAAATACGGTATGTGAAGTGATAGAATAGACATGGAAAATATTCCAGTCTGTGTTAAGTAATGAATATTAAGATGTTTCCAGTGAAAATTACTGATTTAAATAGAATTACTATTAGCAGACAGAATGAACGAGAAATACATTAACTTAATGGATATAAATTAAATGTAGTATATGTCCTTTAACACACGTTTACAGCAAAGAAGTCGGCTATTCTAAAAATATTTCATAGAATCTATTTTCTTTCTACTTTGTGTAACTTTAGAATTTTTTTAATCTTTTGTTTTATGCTTCACTGAAATTAATACAAACAACAAACTAAGAAAACTTAAATATTTCACAAGTATAAATTACATAAATACAATTTAAGAAAAAACAACAAAATACTGAACGAAATTCAATCGATGGAGATATACTAGAAAAACGTATATATGAGTAATTACAATAAGTTGAATATGTTTATTGAAAAAATTGAACATTTATTTTCAAAGTCTAAATCAACTTTGATAAAAAAAGAATAGTTTCTATCGTCTTTATGATTAATTTATTTCTGTCTTTTATGATTGAATGCTTTATTTTAATTCTAGTTTTTAGTACAAAACTATTTTGGACATGTTTCTTCATACTTTTCAATGATTAAGTACTTCAAAGTTAATATAAATCGAATGATTTGATGGTCAATATTCCATTATTGAATAAAAGTAATGTGTGTGTTTTAATCACATATCAGAGAGAAGAGATAAAATGTGAGAATTGCATGAAGGAAGAAAAAGATACTTCAGAGAGCTCGGCATTAAGTGAATTGGATTTTAAATTATAATGTAATAATAATTTCCACATTATTAACTTCACTATTACGAAATTACAAAAGAACAGTCGTGTATTTCCGTACAAAGGTGTTCGATATAATCTAAAACTGAATATCTGAGAACAACTAAATATAAAGATGTGTTAAAATACAATAGTATATTATAGTTACATTATTAGAGATGTGGGTTTAATCTAGTGTATTACGAATAGGGTAAGACTGCCGGCAACTTTCTCGAACATCCTAGTTAAATGCTCGATATAAATATACAAAGTTGAGGTGATTTATGTTCATCCTAAATTTCCTTTTCTATTAGTTGATGAGGGACTGTGAGAAGAAGGTAGAAAGAAACTGAGTGCATGGATAAATTAAGAAAGTGATGAAGAACTGGGTGTGATATATCGGCAGAACACATCAGATCAATATGCCTCCAGTATTGAATGTTGATCATATATAGATCAGTGAAGTTTCTGGTTGGATGCTCAACCGCCTAACGCCATCACAGGAAAAAGAGACTTTACATAGTGCTCTCTACAAACATTAAAATACACTAAGCAGTTTATATATATATATACAATTCAAACGTTCGTATAGAGCTAGTAAACCACGACAGACTAGAGAAAGTATCGAGTACTGCTTAGAGTTGGTAATCAAACAGAGCTAGTGAGACAAGTAATATTTAAAACCTTATTTTTATTTTATTTTATTTTTTCCCATTTAAATTTTTTATAAGGTTTTAAAGATCAATGCATAAGAAAAGGAAACAGAAAAGGAAAATAGGAAATAAGGGAACGTGTAAAATATCTAGAAGGTTATTTTTTTTTTAATACTGTCGTAGCTTCCATGTACTCAAATATTTTGTTTATATTTGGTAAACCTGTAATCATATATTTAAAATTCATGTATTGATGATACCATGTGCGTTTAGCCACTTTCGACCCTGTATTGTTTGAGATTAGATGATTTTGAAATTCCCTCACTGATGATCCGTTTCAAAATATCTAATTTCGCCGTTATTTGGTGAAATTTAATAAAATACTCAACGAATTATGTAATCTTACTTTGTCCAGATTGTCTCTAGCCTTAGGGCCCGATTTTTTTTCTCTGAATTCTCTCTTGACAAGACGTATGTTTGATTTTTGTATTAAAAAAAAAAAGAAAATTGTGTTGTTGTTGTTGTGCTGTGTGTTCCGTGTATAACATAACAACAATAAGTGTGTGTCTGTGTGTGTGTCTGTGTGTGTGTGAAAAAAGGAAAAAACGGTAGAAAATGCTAATGGGATTTTCTCAAAGAATAACAGCAAAACATTTATGTTTTTAAAGGAGAATTTAATCGTACCGGTTTCAGCCACGTGGGCAACTTCATACTACAGTGTGTATAATAACATTTATAATGGATTTAAATTGTATGTTAATAAGAATACGTCATATATATTATATATATATATATTATATATATATATAAATGCGCCATACGTCAATATAAAGAACGTCGCGAAGTAGAAACGAACACAACGAAACAAAACCCACCTGCAAAAGCTCTACATAGCTAGAAGTTAGTTTCTGTTTGTTTAAAGAAACTGGCGATCTCCACGAAAGAGAAATCTGTTCGTTAATAACTGGTATTTATTTAGCTTTGGTTGTCGTAGTTAAATATATTTCATCGGATTCAGCCCTGTGATATGGAAGTAAAACTATCACCACCAATGTAATTTGAACTCTTGATGTTGCAGCTCACAACTGGTTTTAACTTCTATGCTGTTTATCAGTCCATTAAATGTTATATTCTGAATTAATATTACGTAACTCCGGATTTCAAAACTAATTCAAAAACAAAGATATGTAACTATGATATTTGTGAAAGATTGTTGTGATTATTTATTTTAAAACAAGTTATCAGAAAGATTACCATTTATTAAAATGACAGTGGAAAGAAATGTCAGAGACGCTATAATTAACTCTGAATTCTTTTGTTTGTTTCTTTTCTTTTCTAACTATAATTTATCCTGCAGCACACGCAGAACACGTGGAATGAGAGATGTGATATATAATCTACTACAAATCGCTCCAGACATTATTGAGAGATAGAAAGGAAGATACATATATCGTACTTTGATATTAATACACACGTCTGTAATCTACGAGACTTCAAAGTTGTTAATTGATATATAGGCATCACGCTAACAAAAAGTATAGCTAACTTATTCAGACTTAGAATACGTTAGTCTTTGTTTAAAATTTAGGCATTCAATTAGTTTCTACTAATTGAAAACTTGTTATTCCATATTTCCTACATTACAAAGCACACGTTTTGTGTCCTTGTCTTTGTTGTTTTAGAGAGAATTTAAATATGACATTACCATTTTTATTTATTTATTCCGTTTTCCTTGATCCATGTAGAAAGACGGACAACACAACATAAATAACCTACGAGTTGTGAGAATTTCCTTTCATCATGACAAGTTAATAAATGATCTAGAAAAACTATGGAGTTATTCCTTGCAGAATGACAAACCTATTATGTCTTGTTTTTTCGCAGTAAATTAAATATTCAAATATATTATTAGAATTATTTCTGTTCTACTTCTGTTCTGTTGTATCCTCTTGACATATTGTAAACTTTACAACTTCATGTTGTATTTTATTATTTTCTTTGTATTCATATATTTTGTGAATCACTATACGAAATATTTCGTTTGAATAACTATTTCTAATTGCGGTATAAGACTAGCAATTTGTGGGGAGAGGAAATACAATGGTATTCACACTAGTACTTTACTTGTGTGAAGGCGTGTGGTAAGGGTATTGGCCTTACTCTCATAATGCCGTGGGTTCGGTTCTTGGGCTGGGTTGCGTGTTGTGTACTTGAACGAAACACTTCATTATAGATTAAGCAAAAGAAATAGCGAAGGACTGTCAAAAGAACGATTAAAGATCCAAGTATATGCCAGTGGAAGTTATAGTCGCGAGTTCGCTGCTCGTTCTGTTATTATAAAGCTCACATAACTCTGACCATCACGAGTGTCAGCAGGAAAGGAGCTATACAAAACAGAAGGCATCCAGATGGTTCTAGCTGAAATAGATGACCTATGAGTCAGTAGTATGTATGTCAGTAGTATGTATGTCACGTGGACACGAACTAAAGCATGATCAACCTCAATCTGGTTATCTGAATGAGGAGGGGGGTGCATATTTTAAGACCCGAAACACTGAGTGAGACCAGTATACAATACTACTGATGTGTGCGAATATCAGTATCTGTAGATGTATGAATAATAATCTTGAAATGTTTTAAATCTTTCTAACTTTCTCATATTTATATTTAACACACCCCACTAAAACTCTTTATTTTACATACTAACATGTGAATATCTTCGTTTGTGGTTAAAACAGTGTTGGGGATCGAATCGGGCCACATACATAGAAAGGGACACGCGAAGATTTAAATCATTTAATCACCTCAGAAATATTACTGTAGACGTAAACACCCTGATAAGTTGAGTATTCTGGAACTTAGAACATATGAAAGTTATGATTATTTCGTTATAAAACTATTTTTTCGCGTTAGAAAATATAAAATAAACATATTTATTTAATTATTTATAGATGTACTGAGGATCGGGAATCAGAAATCTGATATAAGCTCCGAAAACTCTTTTGTTCATAGATGTTACCGTTAGTCTTTGAGGAGATTAATTTTGTTATCAATATTATATTTTATCTAGCAATATTTTATTATATTTTCACAACGGTTTTTATATTAATCTTTTGTATTACAACAGTGTAATCTATGATTTAAAACGTATAAAAGGAAAAGAAAATAATTTTGTTACTAACTAATAGATGTTTGTTCATATTTTATCTGAAACAACATCATGTGTATACAACAGTATAATGTAGAAAAACACGTATATCTCAATTACCCAGAACTTGACTTAGAGACTACGATTCCATTGCGGATTTTGTTTGTTTAAACCGGCCCTATCCGGTCAGAACTCTCTCGCCTCTTTCTATTCAAACCAGCTGTAACTAGCCGCTCATACCTACGTTAAGGTATTGTTCTCAAAATAAATAACATCAAAATCTTGTAGATTCTATATTGAGAGATAATTATGTGAGATAATTATATAAGATAAAGTCTTTACTGTGAAAGTACAATAGTATATATAGAATAATGTAAATGCTAAAGGGTTAAGAATATTTTAATATAATTCAATTTTGTATTCCCATCGAAAAGCCCTCGCACTTTTTGCGTGGACTGGTAATCTATAGATGTTTAAAATTGTTCTCTCTGGTGTTGAACTCAGAATCAAAAAGCCAAAACAAATACTGCAAAGCATTTATTCGTTACCTTACCTACTCTACCAATTTACTGTAATGTTTTTTTTACAGAAAGTAGTTTAAATTATCATACTCATGTGCCTTACGTGAAGTCACATCGATGAAAATGAGAAAGTCATATTTGTGTCTGAATAATAATTTTCCTTCTTCAGTCACGGGCGAGGCTATAATTGGTTTATTGTCGAGTATTTAATTGATTATAGACTCTCCTTCCACTTCCATTCAGACTTCTGTCAAATAGAAAAATAAATATTAAATGTATTTAAAATACCCTTAAAATGGCCAAGCCTCTTTAAGTAAACATACACCAGTTTTCAGTGGAAATCTTCAGGATATTTACAGAAAAGCCGTAATTACTGACAGTAAATGTTTCTTGAAGAAATATGTTCTCAAGATTTAAAAAATAAACATTCAAAATACTATCGGCCTACAGGTCGATACTAATTACTATGAGACATAAAAAAAGTTAACGATCCCTAGATCTCTTAATGTAAGACGTAAGTATTGTATTTCTATTTAAATACAATAAATTAATACGGTTTGGAACTCATGGAAGTACAGTAGACTCTCTCTCATATATATATTGGGTCATCAACTATGAAATTTGTAGTAAGGCATATGGTCATAGGTTTTTTCTACAAATTTCATACTTGACAACTTTGTATGTGTGTGTGTATATATATATTTTTTAAGCAAAGAATCGCTGCTTTCACCCTTAACGGCATCTTCTGAAGATTCAGTTAAGGGTGAAAACAGCGAATCCTTGCTTAAAATATGTTCTCATATATATATATATGTATATATATGCATCACAGCTTAAATCCTTTCAAGGCAATATGGGAAGACTATCTACACTCTACTTTCCTTAAGTGTGGTGTACCAGTAATATCTCATCCACTTATTTTTCTGCTTACTCTTCTATATGAATATATATATGTAAACATTTATCCAGTTGTTGACATTTAGTTATATATCGTTCCTCATTGTGTAGCTCTAATATTGAAAGCATTCCAATCGTGACCATGCTACATATTTAAGATTATTTAGGACTATATTATTTAATGTATTATCTTCATATTTACGATTGTAGGGTGTTAATTAGTGGATATTATATTTCGTTGCTCTTTTTAGCAGGTCGTACGACCATGTAGTGCTCCCTGATGATTACGACAAGTTGGTTGGCAGAGTTAACAGAACTAAGAGACAACTGGACTAAATATTTTTTAAAATTTAATTCCGTTGCTTAAATTTCTAATAACTGTAAAACAATGCAACGTTTGCTATTAAGTAAGGAATTCCCAGTTTACTGATGATCAATATTCTGTCATGACACCAGGTCCTCTGTGGTCGAAATAATCCATTTCCTGAATTACATGTGCCTTCTTACTCCACATAACAAGGACATCTAAAGCTACAACTACTACTACTACAATATTTAGCAGTTCATGCTCCATTTTCCTCTCATGACAGTTCGCCTTATGCAATCAATCTATCTGAATGGATTAATCCCTGCAGTCTGCCATCTGTCATTAAATATATTACCTTACTTGCATGACATGTCTACAAATATCAGTAACTTTACTATGATCCTGTAGACGTAATACTCTGTATGGATAGGGTACCTCAGATGGGGATGTAATGGTTCTGTCATGGCATACCTGAACATTTAAACCCGACAGGTCTGAACACAGCTGATTTCTTCCGGAGAAAGAAAAAGGAAATTAGATAGAGATATAGAGGAAGAATCGATCCAAGTACTATTAGTATGGTATTTATCGACCTTGAAAGGGGGAAAGGCAATGTTGACATAATCATAGTTTAAAATAAACACAGCGAAACGTAGCAGACCTGCCAATCTCTAAAAACCCAAACAGGAAGTACTATGAAAAAAAGGTGCCCCAAAAGGGGAAGAAATGAGGCAAAATGAGGAGAGTTTACATAATGAAAGCTATACCCATTTTCACAAGAGAAGACATCTCTCACCCAAACCAAAGTGGGTGGGAGATCTCCCCGTCGGACTGGAAGAGTTGACACGTCTGTGTAAGTACGCTAATCATACTTAAACATATTCTTTATACTTTCATATACGCTTCTTCCTCTAGGGAATATACCAGCAGCACCTAACGGTATGTTATACATAGCATGTTTAATTAATGAGCGAAATCTGTTAATTACCAAAATTTATAACTGTGTAGGTGGAAATTACCTCACATATAACTCATTAAACATTGATCTATGAAATATATATTGACAGGAATAAACATATATTTTATTTATTATTTGTTTAAAAATCAATTATGTTTAGCACTTCTATTCAATATTTTAATTAATGGTCTTTAGACAGAAATAAACAATTATCTGTTAAAAGAATTAAGAAACAACAGGAATATGAAATATATAAGTAAATTTATATAAATAAACAACACATTATCTTGGCAAGAGGCTGTCAGGAGTTACTTTCCTTAGTTGTTCATGTCGTGTGTGTAATTAACGAAGCAGCGTTGCACGAATATTTATATTCCTCAGAGCTTTTCCCATGGAGCTTAGCTACATTTATATATATATATATATATATATATATATATATATATATATATATATATATATACTGTAATATTGAGAAAGAAATAGGATATATTTAGAAGTAATTACCTCTGTGAACTTATTTGAAGTTTAAATATACAATCACGAAAAACGAAGTGATAGGAATTTAATTTCGTGTTGATAATCGTCGTGAATGGATACCAGATAATTTTACGTGTAACTAACTAATTGATTGATTTTAGATGAAAAGAAAACAAATGAATTGTAGCAATGGATATTTAGGTGGAGCAATAAGTCACTTGGTCACACATGATTTTAATGTAAAGACTATATGGACCCAGATACATGTAGATATATACTATATATAAGCGTTGAATTGGCAGAGCCGTTAGAAGGTCGGATAGAATTCTTTGCTGTATTCAATCCAGCTCTGAGTTCAAATCCCACCAAGCTCATATTTGCATTTTTATCCATTCGAGGGCAATAAAAAAAATTACCAGTCCAATACTGGGGTTCAATATTCCTCTCTCTACCTCTCTTTGGAAGAAATTGGCTGTATTCAGACCTAGGCAAGTGATTGACTCCAACAGGTTTAAAGTGCCCAAGACACGTCATATATTACGACGGCACCCTTTACACCCCCATCACGAGATATTGGTCCATATCTACACACATTCTGTACTCTTACTAGATTAAAGTGTAAGAAGAGTTCTTGGGAAAAAAAATACTATTGAGGAATTACATGAAGAGTAATTGTTTTAGAAAACTAAACTTTCTCTAGATATTCAAATATTCTAAATTTAGAATCGCCATCTTTATCTCTTTATCTTCATCTATACCAAATACAAATTTAGTCCGAATCATTCTTAATATTAAATTCTAGAACATGGAGAAAACATTGATTTCTGTTGTAAGCAGTGAGAAACCATTATATAAAAAAAACAATATATCTACAACTTTTTATTGCAGTATATCACGTATACAACAACAAACTGTATGAAAGTTCAAATACTTGTTTGCCTCTTTTATTTTTGTTGTTTTGTAGTGTAGATATATTTTTTTACTATCCCTTTTTTGCAGTTTTTAATGATCGAGGCAATATATTCATCATGACTTTTTTCTCAGAGAACTTTTGATATTAGATTTGTAAACAGCCGTCGGGTAGTTGTAGGACTACATACACGCATATATACATACGTACACACACACATATATACATAATAAACAGATGTATGCACACATACATGCACATACTTATAAATACTCATATCCACACACACACACACACACACACATAAATACATGCTTACATATGTATGTGCATGTGTACGTACCTATACGCACATACATACATGCATATATGCACACACATACGCGCGCACACATATATTTACATGTGTATATTTGTTGTTTCAACTTTGTTCCTTTTAAAGATAAATACTTTCTTTTGTGTTTGACGACTTACTTTCTTCATTTTCTTACTTTTTTGCCGACAAATCTTGTACTAAATAAAATTGGTTGCTTTCTCATTTTGCTCTTATGTTATTTTTTGTAGTTTGCTAACATATATATCAGTCATTTGAAATTCTTATTAAATGTTACTACATCCTTTTTTTTTTTAGATTACTCCATGATATAATCAAAACTCTGCGCTCATCTCATACTGAAAAGCGTGGATTTAAATATGAATGTCAGTTGACTAGACACAATGTCTGTACAATTTATAGGGAAGAAATGAATTAGAACTTGATATAGCTTTGTCAGAAATTAATCACTTAAGTAGAATTGAATGGTTTCAACTTTGAATCGGTAACAAGCCGTATATTCGTATCACGAGGAACTTAGGGTTAAATATTAATTTCGTTTTACTTAACTAGAATGTAATATTTGCATGGGAGGGGATTATTAATTCTATCGAACCCAATATATTCACCATCATCATCATCATTAACACCATCATTCTCAACCAGTATTTAACAGCCTCAAGTTGGTCTTATCCTGCGTGAAATAAATTGTCTTGATCAACGATATGACATGTGGCCCGGTGCGAAATTGAACTGAGCCAAACATACTCACCACTAAGCCACGCGCCTTCAAACTAGCAAATATCCAATTCGAAATATATGTCCATCTGCGAATTTGTGTAACTCAGTGAATATATGTTAATGGTTCATATATTTTTGATAACACTCTCGTTGGAGTTTAAAGCACATTTTAAATCTATAACTCCATCGTTTCCTTGTTACAGCTTTACCATAAATAGTAGTATGAAAATATATAGATGCAATATAAAATATTATATACATCGTATTATGAAGATGGTCGTAACAACTGGGAGACTAAATGTATAGAATATGTATATTTATTTATCTTAATGTGTGTATAACTTGACTTCTGTTCATCGTGTTAACGACATTCTCATATTTTTACATTTTTCTAGTTTAATGGCGAGGAATATGGAGTTATCCCATTCCTTGGCGTTGTGTGAATGCATTAAAATAATATTCTCTTTGTGTCAAAGAAATTGTTGTCAATATCACTCATATGAATGTATATATATATACACACACATGTACACAGAGGGTGCGTGTGCGTGTGCGTGCACACACACGCACACACACACTAATATATTTATCTATACAAGTTCTGCTTTACCAGATATACATCAACGTTATCGAACCAGTTCAATACTAACGTCCATCCATTTGGCATCAATAAATGCAATACCAATGCTGAGGTCGATTCTTCTTCTGGATGACATCGGCTGTAGTCAGGCCACGGCTTCTACAGGACTAAAACTGTTTCATTCGGGAGAAATCAGCAGGAAGCCGGCTGTCCAAATAATATAGTGGTATTTATATTTTTTCTGGTGGTAGGAGAGGGTGGTGGTCATTGGGACGGGTGGTGGTCATTGGGATGGGTAGTGGAACGGGTGGTGGTCATTGGGACGGGTGGTGGTGATTGGGATGGGGAGTGGGACGGGTGGTGGTGATTGGGACGGGTGGTGGTGATTGGGATGGGTAGTGGAACGGGTGGTGGTGATTGGGACGGGTGGTGGTCATTAGTTGATGGATTTAAAGAAAAGGGAAAAACAATTTCTAGTCCTGTAGAAGCCATTTCTATATTAAATATTCATACTCTGCTATGTATTGAGTACCTTACTTACTGTGGTTACCCCCGATTGAACCCGCGATAAACATATATGTATATACATATGCATTCAATGATGTATCGAAAATTCTTTAAGTTTTGGAGGGCTCGAGGAAGAAAAGATGAACAAAGCATACCACAAACACATGTGTGAGGGGGCGAGAGGGTGAGAGAGCGAGAGAGGGTGAGCGAGAAAGGGTGAGCGAGAAAGGGTGAGCGAGAAAGGGTGAGCGAGAAAGGGTGAGTGAGAAAGGGTGAGCGAGAAAGGGTGAGCGAGAAAGGGTGAGCGAGAAAGGGTGAGCGAGAAAGGGTGAGCGAGAAAGGGTGAGTGAGAAAGGGTGAGTGAGAAAGGGTGAGCGAGAAAGGGTGAGTGAGAAAGGGTGAGTGAGAAAGGGTGAGTGAGAAAGGGTGAGTGAGAAAGGGTGAGTGAGAAAGTGAGAGGGAGCGAGATATGATATTTTCCCTATATTTCATGTTGAAATATTTGCAATTTATTTACAATATTGTAATGGTGTTTTGCTTTTAGTTATAGCAGATATTTGCGGTGGTTTGTAAATTAAGTTAACAGATTTTCAATAAGGTCACAAAAATAAAGTGTGCATCTTCTTGACAATTATTTAATTTAATAAATATTCGTAGATGGAGAGATTGCTTTGAAGTCTTCATATTTGTCTTTGAGAATGTAAGATACTTTTCTCTTTAAAAATATGAGAATTTTTATATTTTAGTTCTTCAAACGAGAAAATATAGAATCTGTGTTTTCTAAAAGTTTAAAACCAATAAAATGAAATATGAAACATAAGAACATTTTCTGAAAATTTAGAATGGACATTATAAGCTTAATAGCAAGGCAGTAGAAGTTTGAACGCCGATATCTTCTGCTAAAATATGGATGTTGGTGTTAAGAGAGGAACTGAGCTGTCAACTGATCACCATCTAGTTATCTGCAGCTTGAGACTACCTAAAGCCAAAGAAGCCCACAAAACTGGCACCTTAAGAGTGACTTTCAGACGCGTTGGTAGATAAGGATATATAAAATTTACTATCATCTGAATTACTGTATAACCTGCGAACAATATTCTAAAGTCATACCTGAATTCCATCTTCAGATAATCTATTAATGTTCTTATTTCACTGAACCCGAAGACATATCCTAAAGAGTGTAATAGAATTGACTACGTTATATGTATCGTTCTATTTAGTGATTTGGTGTGGAGATAAATCGGAAGACAAATGAAATATACCAACCATGTAAGACAGGGCGAGACTTGAACTCAGAATGAGAAGAACTATATAAAGAAAATATAGCACGATATCTCATCCGACATTCTAATAACTTCTGCAATTAAGGGAATTCGACTGATTATTTGGTGTATCGATCATGAAAGGACGACATTCAAATATGATATCAGAACACAGGGAGCCGTAGTAATTATAGAAATAATTCTGACAATTCACCACCTTTCAATATTCTATCCCTTATATAATTATTTTTTACTGTTGGCACAAGGCCAGCAATTACCCCAGTGCATTACTGGCACTTTATTTTATCGACCTTGTTAGGATGAAAGGCAAAGTTGACCACGGCGGAATTTTAACTCACATTGTAATGGGTCTTAACTACGCTGCAGAGGATGGTGTCTGACCCTTTACGATACTGCAAATCCACCGCTGAGAATTGATAAACAAGTATCAACAAAATCTATATTTCTATACAGACTATATTACTTCTCTATAATTGACTTAATGAAAGACAGTCAATATTCAATAATGAAGTAGGTTCAATTTTCTTGCCATATGTTTGCTGTCTTGGCGTTCTACTTCTCTGTGGTCGATAGAAAGATCAGTTCAGTAAGTTTAATTGCAATGGGGAATTTTCTCACCCACAGTCTTATAGTGAGACAGAGAATGATATTGACAGTTGTGGTGTGTAATATATAGTCTAGCAACTGCACACCATTGAACAATTGGCATTTTGCCTATGATGAATAACGATTATTTAGTTTTAAGTTGTGTTTATAATTGCAGACGATAAACGATTCACATTTCATTTTGATCGAAATTTTATTTTCGGTAATTTGTATTTTTTCCCCCTTTTCTTGTTTTTTACGGAGTAGGAAATATATTTGAAGACTGGTGACAGTTCTTAGAATCGCTAACGACTTACGAGTCGTTGATGACCAGTGTTACCAGTAAATGGGTGCTTTGCTGTTAAAATGTTTTATGAATCTTGGACTTTGTTAGTAAGTAAGATATTATGATTCACCTATATTAGTTGTTCCAGCTGACGCTGAAGCATAGTCCAAGGTTATATTTATCCCCTATATATCAACACTTAGGATTCTACTCCTCGAAAATGGGAGACTGACCTGCCAAATCTCCCCGTCCGACGGGGAGATTTCAAATGGCCTTTGGGGTAGTAAAAATGGATATAGCATTATGTAAAATGCCTCCATTTTGGGGCAACCTTTTTCATTCTACTTCCCGCTTTGGTGTTTAGAGGTCTGCGGGTTTGTGTGTCTGTAGAAAATACAGGGAAGATAAAAAAAAAAAAATCACGCTACCATTTAAAAACCGAATAGCTGTTGTATCTATTCACTGAATGTATAAACATATTTTTGTTCTACCCTGTATAGATACATCCTCTGTTGTATTTCTGTTTAATCAACTGGGCCTTCCACAACTTTGACTATGATTGTTGTAAATGTTCTGTCCCCTGAAGGACTTAGTTAAATTAACGTCTGATAGGCTGAGTATTTTTCAAACGTATGTACGTACCATTGTGTTAATTCTAAAAGGTGCATACACTGTGACTCAGTTTAACAAGGCTATTCCATTGAATTTACAGATAAAGCCCATCCGCCATGCTTCACAACAGTGTTTATCTACTTAGATTCACACACAAGACGTGTGGCAAATCTAATATCAAGTGATTTTCTACTTAGAAATATATAACTACTAACTTAAAGTAAACTATTATATTTGCTTTATACCATTACAGACGCATGACTGATCACATTCCAAAATATCACAACTTATATTTACAAAAGCATCACACACAAATAGAAATCCAAATCCTGTAAACAGCTTGAAATCACTTATCTTTCGATTGTTTACATGGTCGTTAGACGTCTTTCAATATTCCAGACAATATTAGTAAAGGAGGAAAGAAATAGTGATAGAGAAATATAAAAGAATGTACAATATTTTAACAAACTCCTAAGGCTATGTTAAACAAACTACTAAAGCTATATGATAAAAATTACATCCATTTGTATGGGTAAAAATTCTTAAGTGATACTTTAACAATGTATTAAGAGAGGAAATTAAAGATTATTTTAAACTTTGTTATTTTTGGTGGGTTTGTTTTTTCATATTATATTAGTGTTTTACTTTGGAAATGATAAAGATCGTGTTTGGATTCTGAATGTGGAATATATTTGTCGGCCAAGTATTTAATTATGAATTATATTTTGCTTTATCACATTTTATTACATTAACAAAATTGATTTTCCTCTAATAGTGTACGACGTAATTTCAATTAATTTGGATGTACTAAATATTTTTTTTTTTTTTTTAAACACAGTCATAAACCTTACCATTCTGTAAATTATTGATTTATTTTTAGGACATCAAAATAATAAACATTCTGTAAGACAACATATCTCTGAATAATAGAATATTTTTTTTAATCTCACAGAAATATTATTTACAAACTATGAAAACATCTAAACATATGAAAAGAGATATCGAATATGTATTTGGAGATATATGTATATACATTTATCCTGATCAATAGCGAAACTCGCGTCAAAAATCAATAAACCTAATGAAGGCTTAACAAATCGTCCTGGTATTATATATATATATTGCTGCCATGTCCTGCGTCTCCAACATGGCAACGATAATGAGGGACAGAGACTGCTGGAGAGAACTCGTCCATGGATCTCGGGAATTTTACCCGCCCGAGAGAGTGAGTTTGAATAAAACTGTTTTTACTACCGACTCAACTCTGGAACACACACACTCTCTCTCTCTCTGCGAGAAATTTGATTAATTTTAGCATGTCAGGTTACGACATAAACATCTGCTCTTCCCTCTTTTTAAAGTATCTTACTGTTTACCCCACACAATAATACATTTTACTTTCCTAGAATGTCACCTATATAAAATGCTTAACTGCTAAGAGCTTACTTCTGAACAATTTAATTGTACAAGAAATCCATTTTTAGATTATAAAAAAAAGAAATCATTCGTATATCATTAGAAAGAAATTCAATATTCGAATGTCAACACCAGACTAATCAAAAATATGTGTAACATTGGTGAAGAATAAGATATCTTAATATCAACCTGAGACTACTGAAAGATAATATGTATACCATAGGTGAATAATTTAATCTTAACATTGCATCTGCCTCGTCATTCAGTGAGTCGACGGATTCGTAATTTTCTTTGCCAAGATCATGAAGAAACCGCCTGTATAAACTTACTTAAACACACACTTCGTACTATATATATATATATATATATATTATATATATATATATATATATATATATTCATCAAAACATAACGGTTTCTGATTTAGACACAAGGAAATCAATTTTTGGGTTAGGGAAAGTCACTTAAATCGACTCCAGTACGTTACTGGTGCTTTATTTTAGAGACTCCGTAAAGATGAAAGACCGAACTAACCTCGGTGAGATAGTAAATGGCCGTAACTATGCCACAAATCATAATGTCCGAAGCTCTAACGATACTACCAATCCACCAGTCTTATAGTTCTATATCATTTTTCTACTTTTGGCACAAGGCCAGCAATTACCCCAGTGCATTACTGGTGCTTTATTTTATCGACCCCGTAAGGATGAAAGGTAAAGTTAACCTCGGTGGATTTGAACTCAGAACGTAAAGAGGCGTAACTATGCTGCAAAACATGGCGTCCGACGCTCTACCGATACTGCCAATCCACCATTTATCTAAACAATGACATACGAATATACATCCAGGGTTGCATGGAGAACGTATTGATAAGCCGGGGCAAACAATCTTTCATTTAATAGTTTAACCAATGTTGTATGATAGAGCATCCATCGTTTCAGCATCTAGCTATTCAGTCTCGTAAATTAACGTGCAAGTTATTGGGTGTTTCACGTGAACCGTCTACGCAAATCATATATAACGCAAATATAACCCTCACTATATTGTTTGTGAGCTAAACTTCGCCCGTTGCAGACTGTACATTAACACGAGATATTTTTCTCCGCAAAGTTCGATCACCTGCAGCAGAGTTTAAAGAGCAAAGATCAAGTCCAGTCCATAAATTGACATTATCAAGCCATCGTTTTGGCTGCCAACCTCTGCTTCTCTTACCAGCAAAACCAGGAATATATAATACCTTTCGATCACCAACAGCAGAGTTTAAAGAGCAAAGATCAAGTCCAGTCCATAAATTGACATTATCAAACCATCGTTTCGGCTGCCGGCCTCTGCTTCTCTTACCAGCCAACCTTCCTTCCAGGCATAACCTAATCACACCGCGAGTTAATTATTTTATATGACCGTATAGTTTGAGTACTCTTGACTTGACAATTGATGTAATTGGTCTAAACTTGGTAATGTTGAGCAGCTCACTGATACAGATACAGTCGCTGAGCTGCTTGCCAGTCATAAGTCTCATGATGTGGTTCTGGAAAGTAGAGAGTTTCTGAAGAGACCTTGTCATCCAATTGACACAGTCAAGACCATATAACACAACTGGTAGGATGTAAGTATCAAAGATCCTAGCCTTCAAATGATAGGAAACTCGTTTTAATGCTAGTATTTCCTTTTCTTGTTGAAAGCTGCCCAACCCAGAGCGATGCGATACTACGCAGCAACCCTTCCATTGTTATTTTGTGATAGTTTGATTACTCAATATTAAATTACTAGATCTTATCTAAACATAAGGGCGGTCCATTGGCAATATCGGTAGAGAGTCGGACACCATGCTTTGAAGCATAGAGTTACGCCCCTTTATGATCTGAGTTCAAATCCCGCCGAGGTTAACTTTGCCTTTCATCCTCACGGGGTCGATAAAATAAAGTAACAGTAATGTACTGGGTAATTGCTGGCCTTGTGCCTAAAATAGAAACAATGAAATTACTAGATCTTATATACATAGATCCGGGATAAGAGAGTCACTTCAGGTAGAATCGCTACTTCTCCAAATTGAGAGAGCACAGCTCTGATACTGTAGACATGTGTTTAGAATAACTCAGGAAAGAATCGCTAGAGAGATTTTACTGGTAAATCCAACCGACAGGAGACCCAGAGGTAAAACTCAAGCAAGATGGTTGGATAACATCCATGCCCTCGGTTGGTTTCGCTTGGGGATCCAGCCAGATCTGTTAAAAACAGGATCCGATGAAAGATTTGTTTGAGGACTGCCGACACGACAGGAATACGTGGATGGCGGTTAAGGAGATATAAAACAATAAACTTCCAGCATATTACTCGTATTAAGTAGTTATTAATAAAAGATCTATCAACGCCATATTACACAATACACCTTTAATTAAGAATATAGTGTTAAATATAATTTACTACAGCTGAATATTTCTTTGATGAGACTTCATGTTGTCTTTATGTTCTCTCTATATATATAGAGAGAGAAAGAGAAATGTAGAGAGAAAGAGAGAGAGGTGAGGGAGAGAGAAATAGTGAGTTAAAGAGAGAGAGAGTGAGGTGAGAGAAATAGAGACAAAGAAAGAGAGAGAGAGATAGAAAGGGAGAGAGAGACAAGCTCCTACTTCTTTAGTTAAGCTTTCATATTATCTGTGTTTTATACAGAGAGAGAGCGAGAGAGAGAGAGAGAGAGAGAGAGTAAAAGAGAGAGAGCGAGATATTTCAAAGGAAACAGAACAAACATCTTATTTAATTGACTCAATAACAGACTCTTGATTACCTCAATTCTACATCCTACACTTTCATTGAATTTCATTATTGCTCCTCCTTCCCCTCCCCCATCTTCCCCACCCTTATTATGACTATCATCATCATCGTTATGAATCCTATCACCATTATAATTTTCAACATTATCACTATTATTGCTATCATTATCATCGCTATTACTATTATTATTACTATCAATATTATTATTATTATTATTATTACGTCCCTTTGTGGCCTGAGTTCAAATCCCGCCGAGGTTAACTTTGCCTTTCATCCTTACGGGGTCGATAAAATAAAGTACCAGTAATGTACTGAGTAATTGCTGGCCTTGTGCCTAAAGTAGAAACAATTATTATTATTATTATTATTGGCAGTATCAGTAGAGGGTCGGACGCCATGCTTTGCAGCAAAGAGTTACGGCCCTTTACGGTGTGAGTTCAAATCCCGCCGAGGTTAACTTTGCCTTTCATCCTTACGGGGTCGATAAAATAAAGTACCAGTAATGTACTGGTATAATTGCTGGCCTTGTGCCAAAAGTATAAACACATTATTATTATTATTATTTTTATTATTATGGGGGGGGGGGGGATTGGCAGTATCGGTAGAGCACCGTGAACTATGCTTCGCGACATAGAGTTTAGGCTCTTTTCGTTCTCGATTTCAAATCCCGCCGTGCTTAGTAGCTTTGCTTGTCATCCTAACGGGGTTCGATAAAATAATGTACCAGTAACACACTAGGGTCGATTTAATCGACTTCTCTCTAGAAATTGCTGGCCTTGTGCTTAAATCAGAAACCATTATTATTGGTGACATATGCCAAAAAGACTCCTGTGCAGATTACTCATTTTGTATATAACTTCTCGAAATTTCTACGCAGGTAAAATTTCAATGGCCGAAACCACTTCATAATATCTTACACATATTTCGGCCATTGAAATCTTTACGTACATATACATATCACTGTATATATATCGATCGATAGAGCGATTGAGTATGTATGTGCGTGTAAAAAGTAAACAGAAATAACAATCGGTACAGTATATAGAAGGAATATATTAGGTTAACGCTTGAAATAGCAGGAAGAGGGTCAGAAACAGTGATAACTATTTTATATCTAAAACAAACAGTGATTATATATATATATATATATTGGTAAACGGGATAGAAAATGCTGACAAATTGTTCACAGTTAAAAAAAATGGTTTAATTAGGAATAAAAGAGTATTAGTGATTGTATGGGTTAGTATTCAGTTGTGGTTTTAAGTTTTTAAGTTTTTACCGGTTGCGCATTTCTAAATGCTTTTCAAAAATAATTTTGAGATAGAGTGTCCGTGCTGTTTGCTCTGATCGGACACTCTATCTCAACAGCACGGACACTCTATCTCAAAATTATTTTTGAAAAGCCTTTAGAAATGCGCAACCGGTAAAAACTTAAAAACTTAAAACCACAACTGAATACTAACCCATACAATCACTAATACTCTTTTATTCCTAATTAAACCATTTTTTCAACTGTGAACAATTTGTCAGCATTTTCTATTCCGTTTACCAATATATAATAACTTGTGTGTTACACCTCTATTCTTTTAACTATATATATATATAATTCAAAATATTAAGAAATGAAAAATATCCTCATAACCAAACTATATATTTTATTATACATATTTCAAAGATACATTGGTGTTTCAGTACGTTTTCATCAGATAAAATATATGAGAGATTGGATATGCGATTGGTTATTTATATATATATATATATGCAAAAGTTCTATTTAAAGTTGTTGGGATACAACAAGTAAATATTTTTATAACTGATATAAAGCACTCGACAAGTTTTTGGAGTAGATATACGATATTAATAAATGGAAACTATATTTATAAAACCATATTTATTTCATTATACATATTTCAGGGATACCACATTAAATTATGGTATGCCTTCATCAGACAAAATACAATATATAACAGTTTTACAAATAGCTTTGACGTACCCTTTTAATATATATATATATATATATATCACCTTTACGTATAAAATATTTATCACTGTTTATATTATAAATAATATTTCATACATTTTACAAGACATTTTATTTCACGTTGCTCCTTTTACCTGGAGATGCAACCGATAGAGAGTATTAGCAATTTGAAAGACCAACAGAAACATTGATTCCTCGGTCTGATTTGACGAAAGTGGATCGACTGTCGAACACTTGGAATGAAAAAAAAAGGGAACTGAAAAATATTAGGATCAGATACCTGGAAAGCCATCTCTGCAAGAGATGCAGAAAATAGGGCTGATTGTTCTCAGAAGGACATTATCATTTGAAATACATTGTACATACATTTTCTGATGTTTGCACCCCTGTGGCATGATTTGTATGACAATTGATTGTAAAATATGTCTAATTAAATTTTGTCTTGTTCGGTTGATACTCAGCATGATTTGGGAAAGAAGCAGAATTCAAAGGAAGTTTCAAATAATAATAATAATAATAATAATTGTTTCTACTTTTGGCAGCAATTATCCCAGAGTATTACTGGTACTTTATTGTATCGACCTCGTAAGGATGAAAAGCAAAGTTAACCTTGGCGGGATTTGAACTCAGAATGGCAAGGGTCGTAACTATGCGTCAAAGCATGTGGTCCGACCCTCTACCAATACTACCAATCCCCCGAATAATAATGGTTTCTTATATAGGCACAAGGCCAGTAATTTGGGGGGAGGGGAAAGTCGATTAAATCGGCCCCAGTGCGTGACTGATACTTTATTTTATCGACCCCGTAAGGATGAAAGGCAAAGTCAACCTCGGCGGGATTTGAGCTCAGATCATAAAGAGCCGTAACTCTATGCTGCAAAGCATGTCGTCCGACCCTCTACCGATACTGCCAATTCACCGCTAATAATAATGCTTTCTTTATTAACCACAAGGGTTTACATAAAGTAGACATTAAGCACAGTACAGGACAATGCAGGACGGTACAAATGGGCATTTCTGCGTGTAAAAAAAACAGAGGATGTAATAAAAAAAATAACAATGAAAAATTCCCCAATAGGGGGGAGACTTCCGAGGGACATTTGTGGAGAAAGCCTATTAAAAGGCCACAGTGACCCTGACCACCAGGGCAAGTGCCCTCTCCCAGTTTTCCACAATAATAATAATAATAATAAGAGGAAGAAAAACATTGAAGACGTTGATCATCATCATCATCAACGCAATTTTTATAAACCTAATCATTTCATCATCCATGAGTTAATCAGGTTAAACATCTTTACCGCTGAAATTTAACAGAACCATTTCTGTTGACATCCAACAACAACTACGAAGACAACAACAACAACAACAACACTAAACCCTCAAAGAAAAAAACAACAACAAATAAAAGAAAAATATTATCAACACACACTAGGTTCTTAATCATCATCATCACCATTATTTTGTTAGGAATCCTTACGGGGTCGATAACATAAAGTACCAGTAATACACTGAGATAAATGCTGTCCTTGTACCAAAAGTAGAAACAATTATTTTATTAGGAATATTAGCATAGAATCATTAAAATTTGAGTTGTTTACATTCCTATCAACAGTAAACAGGTCATATTTTAGCTATGTTCGTCATTAACAAGAACATTGCTGTTTTTTTTCTTGATAATAGTATATAGGTTTGATTAAGATATTGATTTCTTCGATCATTAACAACATTACTGAAGTAAGAGGTAACAGTAATTTCTAGTGATTAAACATATTTTTACAGATATTCTTTCCAGTCGAAATGTTTCCAAGCATAGGACGGACTACAATAACCACATTTAATTGAGTTTCTATATAGGATTTATGGCGAAAGAGGTTGTATGGTGGACAAGGTTGAAAGGGCTGAGGTCAGACACCTTTCTCTCGGCCAACAACTGATTCTTTTTTTTCAAATACCACTTTGGAAGAAGAATCAGGATGGAGAGAGAGGTGCTGTACCCCAGCAAGTTTTATGAAAGGTGGTTGAAAGTGGCGAGAATGGCCCGAGTGAATGGGCCTTCTCTCTATATCAGCCTGTAGGTTGAGGAAAAGGAGGAGAGGAAAGGAGTACAAACTCTTCGTACTCGTGGAGATGAGGGTTGCACATTGTTTCGGGGGTATGTGTTACCCATATGAACTGTATCCCCCTATTGGGGAAAATCGACTAATTGTTTTAATTGCATTTGTGATAATATTTTACACGTTTTTATTGCATGTAAACTTCCCCCTTTGTATTTGTCCTCTTCTTTTGTGCCCCTGTGGCTAATAAAGAAACATATATAAGGTTTCATATTAACAACAATGACGTTTAAACTTTGTTACTACAAGAATCACATCAGCGTAGGATAAACTACAATATTTATGTGACGTGGTGTATAACAGTCTTTAGCCGCCGTGGTGTATAACAGTCTTTAGCCGACGTAGTGTATAACAGTCTTTAGCCGACGTAGTGTATAACAGTCTTTAGCCGCCGTGGTGTATAACAGTCTTTAGCCGGCGTGGTGTATAACAGTCTTTAGCCGACGTGGTGTATAACAGTCTTTAGCCGGCGTGGTGTATAACAGTCTTTAGCCGGCGTGGTGTATAACAGTCTTTAGCCGACGTGGTGTATAACAGTCTTTAGCCGACGTGGTGTATAACAGTCTTTAGCCGACGTGGTGTATAACAGTCTTTAGCCGACGTGGTGTATAACAGTCTTTAGCCGACGTGGTGTATAACAGTCTTTAGCCGACGTGGTGTATAACAGTCTTTAGCCGACGTGGTGTATAACAGTCTTTAGCCGGCGTGGTGTATAACAGTCTTTAGCTGGCGTGGTGTATAAGTCTTTAGCTGGCGTGGTGTATAACAGTCTTTAGCTGACGTGGTGTATAACAGTCTTTAGCTGACGTGGTGTATAACAGTCTTTAGCCGCCGTGGTGTATAACAGTCTTTAGCCGCCGTGGTGTATAACAGTCTTTAGCCGCCGCGGTGTATAACAGTCTTTAACCGACGTGGTGTATAACAGTCTTTAGCCGCCGCGGTGTATAACAGTCTTTAGCCGCCGTGGTGTATAACAGTCTTTAACCGACGTGGTGTATAACAGTCTTTAGCCGCCGCGGTGTATAACAGTCTTTAACCGACGTGGTGTATAACAGTCTTTAACCGACGTGGTGTATAACAGTCTTTAACCGACGTGGTGTATAACAGTCTTTAGCCGACGTGGTGTATAACCTTCTTTAGCTGACGTGGTATATAACAGCCTTTAGCTGACGTGGTGTAGAATATTTTAAAACAGTCTTTAACAATACCAATATCTTTTACACTTCGTTACAAGACAACACAACATAAGATAAACTACAATATTTAGCTGATATGGTGTATATCACTCTATATGAGTAACCGTTTTCGAGAATCGGGCCGCATAAGATATGGCTCACCATCAGGCGGGCTCGTACACGCTGTTTTCCTCGATCGCAAAAATGATAGAAAGATAAATTACAACTGAAAAGTTGGCGTTACAAAGTCAGAAAGATTTCACTTGGGTGACTTATGCGAGCCATTGAGAAAGACACCGCCCAACATAGGTAAACATCAATATTTACCTTCACTTACGGCGGTGGATTGGCAGTGACGGAGAGGACCGGGCGCCATGCTTTGTAACATAGAATTACGGCTATTTATGATCTGAGTTCAAATCCCGCCCAGTTTAACTTTGCCTTTCATCCTTACGGGGTCGATAAAATAAAGTACCAGTCACGCTCTGGGGTCGATTTAATTGACTTTGCTCTCCCCAAAAATTGTTGGCCTTGTGCCTATATAAGAATCCAATGTTTACCTGCACTACCTTATCTATATACTATAAATTCCTTCAAATTGGATCTCTTACTGAAACGAAGCTATGTTTGAAGTAAATACTTGGTCATCAAGTTTGTTCTACTTGTAGCTTCTTTTCTGGCGCTAAATTAAAGATGAGAAGGTTTTATACACTTTATTTTTTAAATGAACAAAGTAATGAAAATAACACTACTAGTTATGGCTAATTGGAGATGAAGAATGAAGAAACATATCTAAGAGCTAAAGATATATTTATATTACTTGAAGTAGAGAGAAGATAAAATCTATGGATATAAACATGAATACTTGAAATACCTTGCAGATATATATATTTAATGATTAACTAAGCAGAAAATATTTGCATAAGCTTCGATGAAAGAAGGAAATAATTCGTGTTTAAACATAAAATGATTCACTGAAGCAAAAATAAGTACACAGATACAATATTGTTGTAAGTTAATTGTTGTATGAAGATCTGGGAAAATAGTGTCGTGAGATATAGAGTATTTGAAAGATTGTATAAAGATAGGAAACGTATTATGACGACTTGACAAATTATATGATAGGCTTAGTAAATTGTTTGAGATAATTAGTTATCGTTTAAGTATCTCTGATTGTATGGAAAACTCATCAAGGTGAACGAAAAATAATGGAATTTTATATCTATGCTGTTCATTCCAAAGTTTGGGCGATGCTATCTAGTTAAGAATGCTTTAAGTCTTGAAGGGAAAAGAATTGTAAACGTACTGACTGGACAGATTTGTCGTTTCAATATAAAGATTTGCGTTCAATAGGAATCATGGGCCAGCACAGCTTTGATGCAATGAGGATATTTATAGAGAAATATAGATGAAATATAGATAAATCATGAGAAAAGTACGACACTTGGAATTATTAATTGTAACAACCAAGGATAATTACTTTCCTGTACATTCTTTTAATTTTCGCTATTTCTTTAAACCTAAGTCAACTCTGAGCAGACCAATAATGGTTTCTTATATAGACACAATGCCAGCAATTTTGGGGGAAGAGGAAAGTCGATTAAATCGACCCGAGTGCGTGACTGGTACTTTATTTTATCGACCCCGTGACGATGAAAGCCAAAATTAACCTCGGCGGGATTTGAACTCAGATCATGACGGGCCGTAACTCTAAGCTGAAAAGCATGGCATCCGACTATCTACCAATACTGCCAATCCACCACCCTTGAGCAGATCAATAATAGAAACATACCCAGCTATGATCATCCTGTCTGCTCTTGTATCTCTCAAGTGGTACATAAACGAATGTGTCCTTGGGGAAGAAACAAACAACTCCTGTCATTCGATATTTCTAGTAATTTTATCAATTTCAAGAAGGCGACATACGATGTGTAAATACGGTTGATCAGTTTCAGAAACTTTCGAGTCGCTAATTTTGGGATAAACAGTCCAGTACATAAGGGGCTGAGAAGACCAGGTGTTGATGTATGTATTAGATATTAGTTTAATGATAATAACTTGCCTTCGTTATTATCATTGTTAAACTGATATAAAATATATCAGACTCTGTATCAGAAGGATTGACTCAGCAGCAAAACACGGAACGTTTTTCATGATCTCACTGAACTATTTG
>OZ024754.1:7541989-7571989 GCA_964016885.1 Eledone cirrhosa | reverse complement strand
AATAATGATACTATTATTGTGTCTTCCGATGTAGTGAATCTCTACACAACGATCCGACACCAATACGGACTAGAAGCAATAGGATTCTGGCTAGAGAAATATCCCAATGAGATTCCTGACAGAATAGAAAAAAGATTCATCTCCGAGGGATTCAAATTTATCTTACAGAACAACTTTTTTTGATTTCGATGGCAGTACTCACAAGCAAATATCGGGGACTGCGATGGGTACAAAAGCCGCGCCGACTTATGCCAACTCAGTCACGGCATACTTAGAAGTCCAGATTTATGAACAAATCAAAATACGGATTGAACTTCCACAAATATTTATCAGAGAATTGGAAACGCTACTTGGATGATTGTCTCATTCTTTGGCCCCACACACTCGACCAACTGAATGATTTCAAAAATTTAGTAAACGCCATCAATAACTACATCCAATTCACAATGGAATACAGTCAAGATCAACTCCCATTTCTGGACAAAAAAAGACAATCTTAAAAAAAGACAAAAATATTGAAACTGACATACACTACAAACCAACAGATTCCAAACAATACCTGCTATTCACCTCCAACCATCCTAAGCACACGAAGACGAACATTCCTTTTAACCTAGCAAGAAGAATTTGCACAATTGTCTCCATTTATGAAACGCGAAATAAAAGACTTCAAGAATTAAAGGAAATTCTACTCGAAAGACATTACCCACCATTACTAATAAATAATGGAATAGAAAGGGCTAAAGTAATAGGCATTGATGAATTACGAAAACAGAAACAAATTCAAGGTACGTCCAATATTCTATCATATATCTCAACACACAACCCAAGAAATGCGGAAGCTTACAACACTATTCACAAGAACATCCCACTACTGAAACAAGACAAGAATGAAAAAAGCCCTTGAAACACACAAAATAATCAAAAGCAAAAGACAACCGAAATCACTGAAAACATTACTCAACAATGCCAAATTACCTACCACAAACCCACAACCAACTGTCAAAAAATGTGGTCGCTCTAATTGTGAAACCTGCACTCACCTCATTGAAGGCAACACGTATACATTTAAATCAGGACAACATTTTGCTGTAAAAAAATCACTTCACTTGCTCATCAAAAAATCTAATATATGCCATTAAATGTAAAGGATGCAATGAAGAGTATATAGGACAAAACTAAACTCACACTCAGAAATAGAATGACAGTTCATCGCCAACAATTACGAGATCCAAACCACGAGACAGATACCACTAAGCGCACATCTAGACATTTGCGCAAGTAATAAGACACCCAAATTCCAAGTCTTCCCATTTTACCTTTGCGCTGACATTACAACAGAACAAATACGAATAAATAAGGAAAATATGTTTATTCAAAATTATAGACCAGCATTAAATATGGTTTAATATACATTATGTCAACACCATAACATGCTAACCATACAAACAGACTCATACACACACACATAACACCTACTTTAGAAAATAAAGACCCGAACTAAATAAACCTTAACATACGTTTGCGCCGACAATACAACAGAACAAATACGAATAAGTAAGGAAAATATGTTCATTCAAAAATATTCCTCCTAACGGAATCATTTTCCTACACACAAAATATATATTCTCTTCATCTTAACATGCTAACCATACTCCCACACACACATAACACCCATACACACACACATAATCCCCACCACACACACACACACAATTCCCTCCCCCATTTCTACTAATAGAATCACTTTCCTACACACACACAACATATATATTCTCTCCATCTTAACATACTCCCACACACACAACACCCATATACATACACACACAAACACACAAATAAACATACATATGTCTACTTTATTTCAATAGAAAATCTGAACTCTGACACCCCAGCGAACAAGCCATATTCACTGAACCAGAACAATTCTCCAATCCAATTTCTCTTGGCCATTCTTTTGCTTGTCATAAAATTCTCTAAATGGCTACAAAATAAATAATACGGGCGCGGAACTTGTGCACGTGACAGTCATAATTTCATTTATAACCAATCAAATTGCATTTTAAAAAAAAAAAGCCTTTGTGAGCCACTTTTTTTTATTGTTATAAAATTCTCTAAAAGGCTACAAAACAAATTCCGAAATACGGGCGCAAAATTTAATAAACTTGTTCACGTGACAGCCATAATCTCATTTATAACCAATCAGATTACATTTTTTTGGAAAAAGCCTTTTAAGTAAAAAGTAATTCAAACACTCATATATAAAAAAACAACCTGAGCACCCCCCCACCCATGTTTGCAGAACGTTGTAACGCGAACAGGCGTGAAATTTATTATACTTATTGACCAACCAATCAAATTACTTTTCTAAAAACTTGGCGTTTCGAGCCACTTTTTTCCATATAAAACAAGTAACATTCAAAGACCAACCAGATGTGAGAAAAACTATAGACCCTCCATCTCAACTCTACTTTTGAAAAGCAGAAGAACAGCGAAACCGGTAAAGGAACCAAATAAATATATATATATTTTTTTAAATAAGACTCCAGTTGCATTTTCGATTTCATCTTTTTTTCTTTATACTTTCACTCGTGTAGGACACCTCGGTTATTTTTCATTTTGTAAAAAAAAACCCTCACTTTCTAATATATATATTTATATATATATATAAACATGAATGGATCTGTTATTTTCTCTAAAAACATTTTTTACAATTTCACCCCGCCCGTCCCTTCAATCTATCTAATTACCCATTCTTTCTTCTGATGAAGAACTAGCGCCCGAAACGTTAAGACCCTCTTCCTGCTATTTAAAACGTTAATATATTCCTTCCATATACTGTACTGATTGTGTTGTTATTTCTATTTACCTTTAATATGCATGAGTTCCACTCAGGTTTTGGTCAATCCAAGGTGCTGTGTAGTGGACTTAATCCAGGATCACATCCTTGCGAAGCGAACTCCTTAACCAAACAGACGAGACTTGCTCTCCATTAAATATTTTTTTCATAATGTAACTTAAGTTTCCAAAACAATGAATTTTGAAAGATTTTGTCAGATATATACGTTATCATTGCTGTAAGTATATATATTTCAAGAAGGAATTTAAATTGAACCAATTTTTGCGTGATTGGGTGTGTGCTCACACGCACCTAGTTTTCTGTTTATATATAAACAAATATACATACATATACATAAAAACAGACAGAAACCTAATCAAACAGATAGATGAGAAAACGAACACATTATAACACACAGCTATTCAAAATCTGGTTTTGAGAGTGAAGTAAATTAACAGAACAATTTTGCTTATTCAAACAGAAAGCTTTTAAAGATAATTATTTCAATAAAAAATAACAATAAATGCTTATTTGTAGAAATATCCACAAACATAATTCGGGATAATGTAGGAAGCCGAATGTGTGGCTTTTGAATCGCTCAGAATATATATATATATTTATATAACAGAGAGACGTCATAGAAAGAGGCCACTGGTAACTTCTAGATATATCTAATATTATAGTTTTATTACACTCAGATATTGATTCCATTTTTCCTTTAAGAAACTTTGATATATCTTAAACATTTATTATTGAGAATTTATTATTGAGAATTTATTATTGAGAATTTATTATTGAAAATTTATTATTGAGAATTTATTATTGAGAATTTATTATTGAGAATTTTTCACGTTTTCATGGATTAAACCTCACGCAATAAGAAGTGCAACAAACCAAACACGTGCTTAAAACAAACATGTATTCATACTTATACACATATATATATAAATATTCAAACATGCATTCACACACATATAAATATATCTACATCTATTTATCTATATATAATATATATATTGTTATATATGTGGAGGGTCATATTGTTATAATATTGCCAGAAATAATAATAAAACACACTCACTGTTTGATTTCGGTTACTTTTCGCTTCTTTATCTTTTATATCTTCATAGTTAATTTATCTGGCAATCAATGTTTCTCATTTGTTGACCAACGGTTAAAAATACAGATTATATATATATATATATATATATATATATATATATATATGAGAGACATAAAATAAGAAAATTATAAAATTAACTTACTTTGAACCACAAAGTTACTAAGACAAAACCTATATATTTGCTAGCATAAGTATGCATCTGTGTATATATATGTTACTAGATATACTAATTCTTTATATATATATATAGTCTATGAAAGGCCTTTCATCACACATCTGTGTCATCTTCAGTTGTACTATTATGCACGTGTTTTATATCAGAAACCTTGCAAAACAAATATATATAATTATACATATAATTTGTATAAGCTGTCAACCGACTAGAGTTAAGAAATTCACAATCGCACAACTTCACAAGGCCTTCGCTAATATTTACATATATTTACATTATATATATATATTCAGGTTGAGTTTGTTGTTGATAGAGTACACACCTAATTTGAATTCTCTGGTAGAAACTTTTTTTTTAATTCACATGTAATAATAGCCACAGTATTAAATTATCATATCCTCTGTTTGGTTTCTAATATACAGGATAGAATATTCGTTTCTGTTACAATCTAAGATTTCCCAATATAATACTGTCTGAATTAATGACACATAATTTGAACTTGAACTATACTAAGGAGTCTTAGTCACAGACGCAAGACTGATAGTAGATAGTGAAAAACTGTCTGCTTTGCTATTAATGCGATATCATATCGACGTTTCCATCAGAAGTTCTAGACAATATATTTACTAGTAACTATGAAACAGTGTAAAGGGAATATCAAATTGAGAAGTTGTCATAGTGATGTTTATTAAGAAGAGTGAAATGACAAAAGATCAGTGTTTAAACTACAGCATTAGAATTCTAATATATTCATTTGAAAATCCTACGAAGTGTTGGAAGAATAAAATAATAATTAGATGAGAATATATTAAGATTTCCATGAGTAGCAGAATCTTGCGTAAACTGGAGAAATGCCAGAATCAGTGATTTCTTAAATGTAGAATAGTTTTCCTTTTCTTTTCTTTTATAGAAACACGTAGCAGAAGACGAGACAAAAACCAAAAGTGACATAAAGGGCAAATGGTAAAAACATGAACTTGAGACATCAATAATGAACGAAGATATTGTCTAAGTCTACTAAGATGTTTATTTCTACTTATTTAATAAAAGAAGTATTAGAAGATACAGGAATAGAAGTCTAATCACATTGATAATAAAAGATAAACCTGATGAGATGAATTATTTAGTGTTTATGTGGTCTATTCCTTCAGACTACACAGCGTAAATGGTTCAAACAGTTTTGCGTTGTTTTTTGTATGATATAATAAACATATTAGTGGATATATTAACATAATAACCACACCTACACAGTTCGTTTATATCACATTATTCTAGTACATACATGATGAATAATTTACAATATATTAACTGATGCACTGTCGGTCAAGTCTATACTATTGATCTCTATATTGTATGAATATTTAAAATAACATCCATCTATATCATATCATTTTGTTGTGTATATATGTTCCTAGTTTAGCACATACAAATAATCCGGAATACAAACATCTACGTCTAAGATGGTATTATTTCAAATTCCGTCGAGAATCCACTGGTTATCTATTAATAATTGCCAGTGTGTGCTGGTGAGTGTGTGTTCCTGTGAGTGTGTGTTCCTGTGAGTGTGTGTTCCTGTGAGTGTGTGTTCCTGTGAGTGTGTGTTCCTGTGAGTGAGTGTGTGCCTGTGAGTGAGTGTGTGCCTGTGAGAGTGTGTGCCTGTGAGTGTGTGTGTGCCTGTGTACGTGTGTGCCTTTGCGTGTGTGCCTGCTTGTTCCCAATGATTTCAAACGTATTACATTCTATGATACTGAAATGATAGTGGCCTAACGTTAGTGATGGTGAAATGTTTAACAGACGATAAATATTGAAATAAAACATTGACGTCTCAAAACTGTTGGTACATTCAGTACGACTACGATTAGTTGCACCAATCTAGTCCTGGATAGAATACACAGTCCTTGATTTTATAGCATATAAAAATGAAGAAGATATGTCAATAAAAACCCTGTCTTTAATAACAATAAATAAAATGGTTATTTTAGTTACTCCTGACTTCGACATTTATTGCGGAAATGTTCGTATAGTTATATAAAGAAATATATATTATTGTTATTTTGATGTTTGTTTATCTAATGTCTCGGGAATATTTCTCTAAGTTTAACATAGAAAATGTTGATGTGACCGTCGTAAATCAACGATAAAATAGAATGTATTTGATAGGGACATCTGTCGGTTTCGAGTTTCAATGTTCCATTTATTCGATAAACGGTGTCGCTTGTTAATGAAATTAACGTGTAGTTAGCTGAGTATTCCACAGACACATGTACCCTTAAAATAATTATCGCGATGAATCAACGTGAAACATTATTTGGCTAGCTCGGCCCTTTGTAATATAGATCCAGTACATCCGACGAGCTTAATGTCAGTTTCAGTCTACCCAACGTTACTGACAATTCATAGATCGACTCGAGGTTATGGTAAACATCACTTATAGTACAAGGTGGAAATCAAACTTGGGCCTAATGATTGCGAAGCAAAATCCTTAACCATTCTGCCATATTGCGCCCACAAGAATATATACAACATCAGAACTTCCCTCATATATGGTGGCGATTTGACAGAGAAGAGAGAACATCGGATGTAATGTCCTTTCCAGTTATCTGTTATTTATCCTTTCATGGGAAATAAAATAGCAGATCAGGGCAGTGAATTGGCGAAATAGGTAGACTGACCGATATGATATCTCGAGGTCTCACTTTCGGCCATTTCTGAGTTTGCTTGAGACTTCACTGGTGTCAAAATGCAATGTTTCTTGCTTTTCCTCTTGTATACGATTTTGGTCGCGGAGAGAAGAGTGTTACATGTATGAATGACTGCTGCACAATTTCCTTTACCTCTTCACATACCTTAGAAATGATCTTTTCAAGTGAAAAGCCATTATCTCATGAGATATACAGAAACCTCTGAGCATAAATTCACGTCCTACGAGCTAACAGAGAGGGATTCTGTACTGCCGTTTGACCTGCCAGAAATAACATCCAAATCTACAAATTATACCACAATATCTTGAAGTAAGGACACAAACTAAAGGAGTTATTAAGGTCACAGTCACAACGCATTGAATTATTTGATGAGGATTGACATGGGGCCAGACAATAAAAATAGTCAATATTTTAAAACGTTATCTGGGATTGTGGTATTCGGAATCAAATTTCCAGTTAGCCTCCAAAGAAATGTAAAATGAAGAGTAAAATAAACACCAAACTAATTAGTGGATATTTCAGATCAAACACTTTTGCCAGACGCGTATTAAAGCTGGTAAAATCCCCCATAGTAATAAACCTCAGTGTTAAACATATTTTTAATCAGTTCTCATCTTCATATTAATCAATAGCTTCAATAAACCGACTGCAATACCATCGTTGATTAACAAGAATACCGAATATAAGAGTTCAGTATGGAATAATTATGAAGTAAAATATAAAGATTGTGTGAGATTAATATTGCAGGTTATAAATGAAGCGTTATATGTTGAACAATGCAGTAATATATGTCATATATATGTCGGTTTCAATGGAAGAGTGATTACCAGAAGCGAGAAAATAACTGAGGACCTGGCAGTTTATTTAAAGTACTTATTGACTCTTTTCTTAAAAGGTTAATGTTGTTGCCGTAAGGAAAGCAATTCCTAGATAGACATACGATTCCAGGAGTGAAACTGTTTCCATGAAACCTATGTTTAATGTTTGCTATACGAATAAAGAGTGGAAAGTTTTCCTAAATGGACTTAGCGAGACGGGTCCGGGGTATTTGAGAGTGAATTCACCAGAGAATTTCCCATGGAAATAACGATAGAGTAATGACAGGCTTGCACCGTTACGTGAGAGAGAGATAGAGTGGTTGGAGAGTTGAAAAGAGATCATCTTCAACACGTAATTGAACTTTAAGTAGACAGGACGAAAGAACCTTAGAGCCATTAATCACCGTCTGTACAGAAACCTTGCAATTTAGAAACTTGTTTGTAATACTCCAAAATTTACGGGAGCCATGACTTTCACCTTCTCTTCTAGACTAGATTGATCGATCATAGCTATCCTTTGCATTCTTCAAAACTCTCTGTATTGAGTACAGTTTTCACATTTGGTCTGGTGCTCACCTCCACAGCCTGGATACAATTCAAAGAAGTATCATTAACATTATTTGTCCTAACTTATGCCGGCTTCATTCACTATCACAGCGTCGAAATGTTGTCGTTCTGAACCTTTACTATAAATATTCTCATGGCTGGTCTTACCTTTATGTTGCTTCATCTTCATGAATAAACGTAGTACCAGACTTACAGTTAGATCTAATCTAATTTCTAATTGTAATCGTAAATTCTATTCTGATTGCTTCTTCCCTCGCACATTTCACCTGCAGTATTTTTATCGGCTTCTTGCTTTCCTGATCATTACAATATACAAAAAGTATATTTCTCTCTCCCCTTGAATTACGGTCCGAGTCTTGACCTTTTCCCTTTTCAGTAACCCGTTGAAACTTAGTGGCTTTATTGCCTGGCTTGGAGTGAAAGAATGAAATAGCAACACATATATTACATGCTCCAAACAAAGGTTCACGACATTCACGTCTCCCTTCAACAAATAAATATGTTAGTTCGTTGTATGTATCATATAAATCTATATTTTACTTCCAAAGATCCTTCTAAAGAGATTTATGTCCCCGATTCACACTCTGATATTTACAGCTCAGCTCTTTCAAAGATTATTTCAATAAGATATTTATAGATCTACTCTCGATATTTACAACAACCCAAAATAAATCCATTCAGCTATTTCCTTGCTTCCTGGAGCATACATAATTTGTTCATCTCTGCTCTACAAGTTTAAACCATGCATTACATATGTTTCTTTCTGGCAAACTATAGAAAAGTATGATAAAATAATTTTCCAGCAAATCATTGCCAGAATAAAAAAAAAAGTTATTCCCATCCATTTCTTTACCAATAAAATACGATGTTTGAAATGTAATTACATTAGAGGAGATTTCATTGTTTTGTCTTTCTTTGCTTTATTTTTTATTTTTGCCATCTTGAAAATTTAGGCAGAAACTGAAATCAAAGACATCAAAACAAAACAACAAACATACGGTAAAAATAACATCAAAACAAAAACCAATCACTATGATTAAAGAAGTGCTATTGATTTGTGTGGATATTATTGGTGTTTATTTCTGACTAGCATTAATACACACGCATTATATACATACATACATACATATATATATATATATACTTGTTATATTATTCATCTTTTTCCATCTTCGTAAACAAGACGTGTTTTGAAATCAATAAATGTGTTTACACACATTTCACACAGCTTCTATTAACTTCTTCACACGAATTTATAATATCTTTCATAGGCGGGTAAAATTTCCAGATTTAATGGGGAGGAGGGCAAAAAGGGCAATTTCCTTGGACCCTCTGCAGTGGGATGGGGGGGTCAACAGTGGTAGCCGTAGCAATTTATTTGTGCCCTCAGCTGGACGTTTTAGTTTTAGGCTGGTTAGAATTTTTGAATTTAATATCTGTTTAATACCAATTACTTGAACCAAGCCAACTTTGGTATGTAAAGTTTGAGGGTTTGCTATGTATTCTAAATTCTTGTATATGAGGGGCCCCGCAAACCTGAGGGGCCCCGCAAACCTGAGGGGCCCCGCAAACCTGAAGTGCCCGTTTCCACTAACTTCTAAATCCAGCCTTGGTCACAGGCAATTAATGTTCATTTTGTCTGGTATTTTGAAGGAATGTTCTCACTGTTTGCATTATTTACTATTTCTGAGTTCAAAGAGTTAGCTGTAAGCCGCTTACCAAATTCTTTAAGCTATAATACATTAGACAATTAAAAAAAAAAACACACGTAAAGGCGGATCATGTGTAGTAAAGTCTTCCCATAATAAAATTCCTGCTCCAAAGATTGTGTTGCAGATTTAAAAAAAGTTTTTGCTTCAATATTAAATCTAATCGTTTTTTAATTTGGTGAAATGGAAATGACAGCTTGATGTGTATCATTAGATTTGTTGACAGTTGTTTGTTGTTTCTTGTAAATGTTCATTTTATTTCTAGATTATATTTGATACACTTGTTTGTGGAAATGTCTCAACTGAAACGAAACACGAGATGCTCCTAAAATAACAAAGCTCTAAATTTATTGTATTAATTCGTCTTTCTCTCATCTAGAATCAAACCCATCGGTATAAATGTTGCCTTTAATCTATATTCTATTAATCAATTCCTAAAGAATCTAGTATGTGGGAACAATAGCACAGCAACTAGGAGGAAATGCATGCATATATACAAGTATAGAGAATATATATTAATAGTACGTACTCTGTAAATCATAATATAATAAAGGGAGTGCGGGACTGCATCCTGATATATTTTCTGTATCCAGTTTGTAAAATAAGATGTATAACTTTGAATAAATCATGAATGAATATTACATAATTTATGTACTAAATTTTGAAACTCCTGATTAAATATAAATAATGTTTGCTTATTTCAAGATTCACTTCTTTTAAAATTTTCAAATGTCAATACTTCCGGTTAAGATATAATGGATTATGTTATACCACATATATAAACGATCATATATTTGTATCGTTATATAACGTTTATTTTCTCCTTTTTCGTTTTCATTACATTTCACAGTAATGTAGTTTATATATAATATCGTCTTTTTTTAATGTATCATGAATTATTTTACTGATTACAGAAGAGAGTATAACACAGTCTCTCTTCAATTTCTGTTTATATATATATATATATATATATATATATATATATTTATTTATTAAAATAACAGATTAAAGTTTAAGCAAAGAATCGCTGCTTTCACCCTTAACGGGATCTTCTGAAACTAACAAAGTCAATCTGTAAACGCAGAACTGGATATTTCAAAAAACGTTGCAACCGGAGGAAGACAGGAAGACGATATTTTGGTTCGTGGTAACGAATTTTATTATTATTACTATATATATATATATATATATATTCATTAGTTAAGCAAAACATGACCACACATTTCACAAGGAAGACATTATTAAAAGATGGTGGTCTTGTTTTGCTTAACTAATGAATATTTCCAGCTCTGCGCGCCTAACTTCTGCATGAACCCACACATCTAGCTGCGTTCCACTGCATATTGCACATTGAGCACATGCCTTTACGCTTTGGCCTCTAATTAATTCACCAATCTCTCCTCTCCTATCTCTCTCTTTAAGATTAGTTACTCTTGGACTTATATATATTGGTGAGGAGTAGTTTCTATTTAATCATAAATTCCAATATCTGAGTTCAAATCTAACATGAATTACATTTAATTTTCTTCCATTTCTTGGTGGTAAAATGTTGATTACTGATTAATATTTGATTGGGTCTCGGTTGAATTTCAAATCCGTAACGCAATACAGGACTGTTTGAGGACTCTGCCCTCACTACTCCCTCAGGAATAAGTGGTCGAAGAAACAAGAACTAGACCAATATATTGCTGTAGGAAGAAGCAATGGATTAGCAGAAGTGGTAGACGATCGGACAAAATGAGATCATGGTATTCTTCTAGCCCTCAACACCAAATTGAACTGGTATAAGATTTTACTGTGAATATAAAATGTATTAAACTACAAGGAAGTCCTTACGGCAACACATATACAACCATACAATAACACAGTTCCCTTATTACTTCATACCAAGCCGTTTCACGTCTATCCGACGTTCTAAGAAGTCTACCAATTTGTCAGCTAATAAGAAATGGAAGATATACCTTTGTGATCAGAAACGTTTTAGAATGTTGCTAACGCTAATAAAATAAGTTTCAAATAATTGTTATAGGGTAATCAATAGTTCTAATACATTGACCAGTCTCCAAATATTCCATTAATCATCATCTAATTGAGTCTCACACGCTCACTTGCCTCCACATACATAATTAAAGATGCGTTTGTAACTAAAGCACGTGTGTGTGTGCGTGTGTGAGTGTGTGCATATATTATATATATAGACACACACACATATATATACAGACACATACACATACACACATGTATATACAGACACATACACATATATAGACACATACACATATATATATATACATATATATGCAGACAGAGAGAGAGAGAGAGACACACACACACACACACACACACACACACACACACACACACACACATATATATATATATACAGACAGACAGACAGATATACAAACACATACAGAGAGAGAGATAGATATGTGATTTACTCAAGAGAAGCTGTTCCCTCTGGTAATATAGGATTAAAACCAATTTCGCTTTATTTCAATTAGAAAAGTCAACGAACTTTAAAGAGAATGTTTAATAACAGGATATGTTGTGGTGAGTAATAGTGAGACGACAGTAAGACATAACATGGCCTGGTCCCGTTGTGGCTATATATATATTGATTTGACACACCCGTGTGTGTGTGTGTATAAAGATATATGTAAATACATATATCTATATGCGTGTGTTTGTGTGTGTCTATATATATATAAAGATATCTATATATATCTATATATATAAAGATATCTATATATATCTATATATATAAAGATATCTATATATATCTATATATATAAAGATATCTATATATATCTATATATATAAAGATATCTATATATATCTATATATATAAAGATATCTATATATATCTATATATATAAAGATATCTATATATATCTATATATATAAAGATATCTATATATATCTATATATATAAAGATATCTATATATATCTATATATATAAAGATATCTATATATATCTATATATATAAAGATATCTATATATATCTATATATATAAAGATATCTATATATATCTATATATATAAAGATATCTATATATATCTATATATATAAAGATTTCTATATATATCTATATATATAAAGATATCTATATATATCTATATATATAAAGATATCTATATATATCTATATATATCTATATATATAAAGATATCTATATATATCTATATATATCTATATATATCTATATATATAAAGATATCTATATATATCTATATATATCTATATATATAAAGATATCTATATATATATCTATATATATACAGATATATATATATATAAAGATATATATATATATAAAGATATATATATATATATAAAGATATATATATATATATAAAGATATATATATATATATAAAGATATATATATATATATAAAGATATATATATATATATAAAGATATATATATATATATAAAGATATATATATAAAGATATATATATATATAAAGATATATATATATATAAAGATATATATATAAAGATATATATATATATAAAGATATATATATAAAGATATATATATATATAAAGATATATATATATATAAAGATATATATATATATAAAGATATATATATATATAAAGATATATATATATATAAAGTTATATATATATAAAGATATATATATATATAAAGATATATATATATATAAAGATATATATATATATAAAGATATATATATATATAAAGATATATATATATATAAAGATATATATATATATAAAGATATATATATATATAAAGATATATATATATATAAAGATATATATATATATAAAGATATATATATATATAAAGATATATATATATATAAAGATATATATATATATAAAGATATATATATATATAAAGATATATATATATATATAAAGATATCTATATAGATATTTATATAAAGATATATATATATATATATATAAAGATATCTATATATATATATATATATATATATAAAGATATCTATATAGATATTTATATATATATATAAAGATATCTATATAGATATTTATATATATATAGATATCTATATAGATATTTATATATATATATATATAGATATCTATATAGATATTTATATATATATATATATAGATATTTATATATATATTTATATATATATATATATATATAGATATTTATATATATATTTATATATATATATATATAGATATTTATATATATATTTATATATATATATATATATATATAGAGATATTTATATATATATTTATATATATATATAGAACCTAAATATCGAGTGCTCACCCAGGTGAATCTACAGTCACTCCAAGTTACACTCCCTGGAGAGAGAGAGAGAGAGAGGTTTGTATATATGTATATGCTTGTAATGTGATAAATATTCAGGAATAAAACCGTATGTGTATGAAACCAAGCATACGAATAAAATACATCTGCATTTTTTTGTTGAATAAAACAGATGTGGCCACGTGGGAAAATCAAGATTTTATCAAACAATCTATTGTTTTGATCTTGAAAGCCTGAAGTTTCTAAATCATTGTTTGGCAAAATATTTTGTTCGTCTATAAATTTTGACTTCAGAACCATAAATAAGTGTTTCTCTGTTTTTTTTTTTTCTACAACATTTCTCTTAGAATCCCAAAGAAATTTAAAATATTTTCTTCGATAATAAATTTAGCAACATATCCAAAACATTGGTATATATTGATCCGATCAGGTTTTTCTCGGAACTATACATACATAATGTGAATTATCTGTCACGCGGCCTGGTGCTAATGTGACATCTGTTATGCTAAAGGTGAAACAACAGTTCCATACTGGAAAGTTAGCATCATACTTTGGTATAAATTTTGTCAGAAACTTGATAATTTATCAGCTAAACTGGAAAGAAGCCGAAGATCAGATCGATTTAAGGAAATATTGTTTCCATTGGTCTTTCCATTGTTTATATTATCTTTCAGTCACTGCTCTTGGAAGAAGGCAGCAGGATTTGAAATTAGATTTTCTCTTCCATCATTTTCTCTCTTCCTATCTCTCACACACATTTGTGTGTGTGAGTGTGTGTAAATATAAATGTGAGAGTGTGTGTGAAGACACACGACTTATCCCCCGCTCCCACACACATATCTAAACTTTCCTTCCCCACAAACACACCTAAACTTTCCCCCCACCCACCCACCCACCCACACACATATATAAACTTGTCCCACACACATACACACCCACACAAACCTAAATTTGCCCACCCCACACATATCTAAACATGTCCCCCCACACAAACACCTAAACTTGTTCCTCCCCACACACACATATCTAACCCCCCCCCCGCACACACAGAAACACCTAAACTTGCACCCCACCCCCCAACATAACTAAACATAACTAAACATAACTAAACTGCAACAACTTGCCCCCACACACAAATACCTAAGCTGCCCCTACACACTCTTAAACTTGTCCACCCCCCACTCCCACATATCTAACCCCCCCCACACACACACACACAAACACCTAAGCTCCCCCTTACACACACACACACTCTTAAACTTGCCCTCCCCTCCACGTATCTAAACTTGTCCCACACAATTCTTCATTACATATTTCTCTCCTACGTATTGTTTTTTTTTCTATCTCGCCTTCAATCAGGTCTCTTTTTACTTCCCTTTCATCCCTCTCTCTACTTTATCTGTTGACTCATGTTTTATGTCTCCTGTGTCTTAAACCGTCCCATTCTATCCTTTTCTCTTTCTATATCTCTTCCTCATCACCAGCTGTATCATTTTCATCGATGATACGACTAACAGTTTTTTCAATCAAATTATTTACCACGCCACTCATTCGCCTGTTTGTCGCTTTCTCTTCCCCCCCCCCTCCTTTTCGCTCTCTCTCTCTGTTACTCTTTTAACTCCCCCCCCCCCCTCACCATCATCTCTTCTTACTCACTATCACATTATCTCCCAACAATTACAGCCAACAACTAGTTCTGTCTCCTCACTCCATAACAATACCATTTATTATTTTTTACCATCAACCTAACTTCTTCAACAAAACATGGAATAATAAAACAACTACAATTATAGGAACCATTCAATATCTTTCAGTGACAGCCATTGTATGTGATATGTGTTAAAGTAAGTTAAGCAGCTGTTTGTTTCATTTGATAAATGCTGTACTATATTATTATTTACAGTGAAAGAGATATGTATTTACCATTCCAACCAGCTGAAATATAAGACCAACTAATAGCAACCCTGTATGACTTCAGTAATATTCTGTTTATTTTATCATCCATTAATTAATTAATTAATAAGCGAATCGTTATTGTTTGTATTGGTTGTTTTTCATATACTTTAGGTCGTCAGCCGAAAAACTATCTGGTATATATATATATATATATATAGATATATATTATATATATATATTTATTTATTTATTGTTTCCGTAGAAAGGTAAATGAAAGGAGAGTACTCTATGTAAGCTACAGAGCTATTTAGTTATGTAATAAACAACATAAGACAATTATTCGATTTTATATTATGTATCAACCTCGCTTTCAATTGTTTTAGCTTTTGTTTTTAAATCAATATCTTACATCCACATCAAATAAAATAAAATTTCATTCTGATGAGCGATTTCAGACGTCTGTGTTGAGCTCGTCTGTCTTCGTGAAACCTTTGGTAAATGGAATAATTGTCTTATGTTGTTTATTACATAAATATATATATACACACACACACACACGAGTTTATGGCCAAGGTGTCAACAACTATGTTTGGCACTTGTCAGTGATCTGGTTTGGAAGACGCATGCAGGTGCCATATAGAAAAGATCCATTCCGAACAACCCATATCTTATACGAACAATATAGAGAGATTGATAATTGTTCTACTTTCGAATCCAGACCAGCAATCTGAAGAGCAGTGCAAAGTTTAACTCGACCCCAGAGCGGATATTATATCGACTCGTATATTTTGCCGTTATCCCCGCTTTTTAATTTTGTTAATGTTTCTGTTTAGTGCAAACCTTATAACATTTAAAATGTAGTTAAATGTAAATGCAATCCCAAAGAAAAAACCGGAACATTATTCTCTGAAAGTTTCTTATACTCTGAAGAAGGGGATTTTAAGCCCCGAAATATCATGAATATTACGTTTCCGGGATCAATACCTCAATGTGGCATCAAGAACCACTATGTGGCATCTTTTATCATAGCTTTCGAGCGACGTACGTCTTGTAAAAGAACCTTGATCGTCAGAAACTCAACATAATCTCATCTAATGCATTGTTCCTGTAACTCGAAGGTTCAGCATTTTCATACACAGTATGGCATTCATTCTGCCTGTGGATTATATTGACATTTCGCGTGTTTCTGGAATACTCAACCACTAAAACTTTAACCCATATATAATTCTGTTGTACGAACAAGAACACTCATCGTCAAAACCAACGCTGATTTATTATTTTACCTTTGTGTGATTGTTACTAGAATAGTAGAAACAATATGTTATAAATTAATATATAGATGTTTGCAATATGATTAGATCTTAAAGATATACTGTATTTCCCAGCGTCGAAGACGCTACATTTTTTCCTAAAATAATTCTCAAAAATCTACCATGCGTCCAGGAGGCCGAAGGTTGTTTCTCATACTTTTTCAAATGTTTGGTTATCAAAATCAGGGTGCGTCCTCGAAGACGAAGCGTCTTCGGCGCCGGGAAATAGGATAGTCTTTTCATTTTATTATGTGTGTGTTTTGTTTTGTTTAATTTTATGTATAGAACTGGTAATTTTTTTTATATAGAACTCGTCTGTTTTTCTATTTAAAACGCTATTATTTAGATTTATTTCTAATAATAGAAACAACTACACAATTTATTTCCTATAAGAAATTGTCTATGTAATTAATTGCCACTAATAATACTAATTGCTTTGGTAAATTCTTGGTAAATTGTTACCATTTATTTTATTTTTATCTAACATTGTTGAAAATGAAACAAAAAATTACATTGTTAATTTCATGCTTATATTTATCTCAATAATTGTTTCTACTTTTTGGCACAAGGCCAGCAAATACTCAGTGCATTACTGGTACTTTATTTTATCGACACCGTAAGGATGAAAGGCAAAGTTAACCTAGACGGGATTTGGACTCAGAATGGCAAGGGCCGTAACTATATCCGTCAAAGCATGGCGTCCGACCCTCTACCGGTACTGCCAATCCACCGCCCTTTAATGAGTTGTATTAATCAATTATTTGCTTAGATGAGATTCTATGTTAAGTTCTAATTTTGGACAATTCATTTATTTTTCCTAGTCTTCCATTCAGTTCCTCATAGACTTCCATTAAACGCTATTTTCAGTTAAACATTTCCTGCTTACCTAACCTATATACAAGTTTGTTGACCTCATTCGCTTAACGAGTGTGGTGGAGCTCGACAAATCTGACCGAGGAAACAATGTTTCCTTTGGTCTTTCCAATTGTTAATACTATCTATCGGTTGCAACTCTATTACCGATTTCCCCCGATTATTCCAACATACCCGCTTATGCCAATGCCCAGATTATTCGACCCCATCCATTATTATTGTATGGTTCCGTAACTCCTGATAAAGTTGTAGGGGTGGCGTATTGACATACGGCGTTTCTTGGGCAATTTAAGCATGGCGGAACTCATTCCTCTCCAGGCCTAGGTACAGCAGATGTCTTCCAGAGAAAGATAGAAAGTGAGAGATAGAAAGTGAGAGAGAGGAAATGAGAAAGAGATATAGAGGAAGAATTGACCCCAGTACTTGACTGGTACTTTTTATCGACCTCGAAAGGATGAAAGGCAAAGGTGACCTCATCGGGATTTGAACTCGGAGAGAAGAGGGCCGGAACGAATACCATAAAATCATTCTATCCGACGTTCTAACGGCGGCTAATTCACCGCCTATAACCGTCAATAAATGTTCTTCACATGTTAGTTAATTATTCTCATCACGTTATATAACTTGCTCATCATTTAAAACATTTCCTGTTATTTATGAAAAAATTATGGTATTACACATTTCAGTTTAATTGACACTATAGTTTTATTGTAAATATTTACTTTGTTTTCAATATTTTCATTTATTTATCTAATTATATATTTAATTGATATTTATTTATTGTCTCGCTCTTTTTTGTTGCAAAATAATTCAATTGTTGAATTATATTTTCTTAATTATGACAGTTTGTGAAACGATTTAAAATATTATTTATTTAATTTTATCTCATTTTACTTAAGTGATTAAAGTTTATTCGCGACTGAAATATGAGTTAATGATTTTCTCAATATATTTCTTCCCTGACGACAAAACGTTTACGATGTTTGACGAACTTCTTTAGTTAAATATATATAGTTGCAGGTGTTGACAAGACATAGTTCGGATGTCCGATTCCCTTTAAATTAAATATATACAGCTGTAGGCGTTGACACAGTTAGGATGTCTGATTCACTATTAGATTAAATATATACAATTGAAGGTGTTGACACAGTTATGATGTCTGATTCACTCTAAATTAAATATATACAGATGTAGGTGTTGACACAGTTAGGATGTCTGATTCACTATTAAATTGAATATATACATTTGTAGGTGTTGACACAGTTAGGATGTCTAATTCACTATTAAATTAAATATATACAGATGTAGGTGTTGACACAGTTAGGATGTCTAATTCACTATTAGATTAAATATATACATTTGTAGGTGTTGACACAGTTAGGATGTCTAATTCACTATTAAATTGAATATATACATTTGTAGGTGTTGACACAGTTAGGATGTCTAATTCACTATTAAATTAAATATATACATTTGTAGGTGTTGACACAGTTAGGATGTCTGATTCACTATTAAATTGAATATATACATTTGTAGGTGTTGACACAGTTAGGATGTCTGATTCACTATTAAATTGAATATATACATTTGTAGGTGTTGACACAGTTAGGATGTCTGATTCACTATTAAATTGAATATATACAGATGTAGGTGTTGACACAGTTAGGATGTCTGATTCACTATTAAATTAAATATATACATTTGTAGGTGTTGACACAGTTAGGATGTCTGATTCACTATTAAATTGAATATATACATTTGTAGGTGTTGACACAGTTAGGATGTCTGATTCACTATTAAATTGAATATATACATTTGTAGGTGTTGACACAGTTAGGATGTCTAATTCACTATTAAATTGAATATATACAGATGTAGGTGTTGACACAGTTAGGATGTCTGATTCACTATTAAATTGAATATATACATTTGTAGGTGTTGACACAGTTAGGATGTCTAATTCACTATTAAATTGAATATATACAGATGTAGGTGTTGACACAGTTAGGATGTCTGATTCACTATTAAATTGAATATATACAGATGTAGGTGTTGACACAGTTAGGATGTCTGATTCACTATTAAATTGAATATATACATTTGTAGGTGTTGACACAGTTAGGATGTCTGATTCACTATTAAATTGAATATATACATTTGTAGGTGTTGACACAGTTAGGATGTCTAATTCACTATTAAATTAAATATATACATTTGTAGGTGTTGACACAGTTAGGATGTCTGATTCACTATTAAATTGAATATATACAGATGTAGGTGTTGACACAGTTAGGATGTCTGATTCACTATTAAATTAAATATATACATTTGTAGGTGTTGACACAGTTAGGATGTCTGATTCACTATTAAATTGAATATATACAGATGTTGGTGTTGACACAGTTAGGATGTCTGATTCACTATTAAATTAAATATATACATTTGTAGGTGTTGACACAGTTAGGATGTCTGATTCACTATTAAATTGAATATATACATTTGTAGGTGTTGACACAGTTAGGATGTCTGATTCACTATTAAATTGAATATATACATTTGTAGGTGTTGACACAGTTAGGATGTCTAATTCACTATTAAATTGAATATATACATTTGTAGGTGTTGACACAGTTAGGATGTCTGATTCACTATTAAATTGAATATATACAGATGTAGGTGTTGACACAGTTAGGATGTCTGATTCACTATTAAATTGAATATATACATTTGTAGGTGTTGACACAGTTAGGATGTCTAATTCACTATTAAATTGAATATATACATTTGTAGGTGTTGACACAGTTAGGATGTCTGATTCACTATTAAATTGAATATATACAGATGTAGGTGTTGACACAGTTAGGATGTCTGATTCACTATTAAATTGAATATATACAGATGTAGGTGTTGACACAGTTAGGATGTCTGATTCACTATTAAATTGAATATATACAGATGTAGGTGTTGACACAGTTAGGATGTCTGATTCACTATTAAATTGAATATATACATTTGTAGGTGTTGACACAGTTAGGATGTCTAATTCACTATTAAATTGAATATATACAGATGTAGGTGTTGACACAGTTAGGATGTCTGATTCACTATTAAATTGAATATATACAGATGTAGGTGTTGACACAGTTAGGATGTCTGATTCACTATTAAATTGAATATATACATTTGTAGGTGTTGACACAGTTAGGATGTCTAATTCACTATTAAATTGAATATATACATTTGTAGGTGTTGACACAGTTAGGATGTCTGATTCACTATTAAATTGAATATATACAGATGTAGGTGTTGACACAGTTAGGATGTCTGATTCACTATTAAATTGAATATATACAGATGTAGGTGTTGACACAGTTAGGATGTCTGATTCACTATTAAATTGAATATATACATTTGTAGGTGTTGACACAGTTAGGATGTCTGATTCACTATTAAATTGAATATATACATTTGTAGGTGTTGACACAGTTAGGATGTCTGATTCACTATTAAATTGAATATATACAGATGTAGGTGTTGACACAGTTAGGATGTCTGATTCACTATTAAATTGAATATATACATTTGTAGGTGTTGACACAGTTAGGATGTCTAATTCACTATTAAATTAAATATATACAGCTGTAGGCGTTGACACAGTTAGGATGTCTAATTCACTATTAAATTAAATATATACATTTGTAGGTGTTGACACAGTTAGGATGTCTGATTCACTATTAAATTGAATATATACATTTGTAGGTGTTGACACAGTTAGGATGTCTAATTCACTATTAAATTGAATATATACATTTGTAGGTGTTGACACAGTTAGGATGTCTGATTCACTATTAAATTGAATATATACAGATGTAGGTGTTGACACAGTTAGGATGTCTGATTCACTATTAAATTGAATATATACATTTGTAGGTGTTGACACAGTTAGGATGTCTAATTCACTATTAAATTGAATATATACATTTGTAGGTGTTGACACAGTTAGGATGTCTGATTCACTATTAAATTGAATATATACATTTGTAGGTGTTGACACAGTTAGGATGTCTGATTCACTATTAAATTGAATATATACAGATGTAGGTGTTGACACAGTTAGGATGTCTGATTCACTATTAAATTGAATATATACATTTGTAGGTGTTGACACAGTTAGGATGTCTGATTCACTATTAAATTGAATATATACAGATGTAGGTGTTGACACAGTTAGGATGTCTGATTCACTATTAAATTGAATATATACATTTGTAGGTGTTGACACAGTTAGGATGTCTAATTCACTATTAAATTAAATATATACAGCTGTAGGCGTTGACACAGTTAGGATGTCTGATTCACTATTAGATTAAATATATACATTTGTAGGTGTTGACACAGTTAGGATGTCTGATTCACTATTAAATTGAATATATACATTTGTAGGTGTTGACACAGTTATGATGTCTGATTCACTATTAAATCAAATATATACATCTGTAGGTGTTGACACAGTTATGATGTCTGATTCACTATTAAATTAAATATATACATTTGTAGGTGTTGACACAGTTAGGATGTCTGATTCACTATTAAATTGAATATATACATTTGTAGGTGTTGACACAGTTATGATGTCTGATTCACTATTAAATTAAATATATACATTTGTAGGTGTTGACACAGTTAGGATGTCTAATTCACTATTAAATTAAATATATACATTTGTAGGTGTTGACACAGTTAGGATGTCTAATTCACTATTAAATTGAATATATACATTTGTAGGTGTTGACACAGTTAGGATGTCTAATTCACTATTAAATTAAATATATACATTTGTAGGTGTTGACACAGTTAGGATGTCTAATTCACTATTAAATTGAATATATACATTTGTAGGTGTTGACACAGTTAGGATGTCTGATTCACTATTAAATTAAATATATACATTTGTAGGTGTTGACACAGTTAGGATGTCTGATTCACTATTAAATTAAATATATACATTTGTAGGTGTTGACACAGTTAGGATGTCTAATTCACTATTAAATTAAATATATACATAGGTGTTCACTAGACATCGCCTTGGTTTTTGACAATGTTGTATTTGAATATTTAGTCACAGTTGTTAACTTGTGGATAACGTCAATAGAAAAAATACATTACTTATGGATTAGTGATCCGATAGTTCGTGCCCTACACAACAACGTTAGTTTGCATGACTGAAATATCAAGATATTTGAATTATACATGGTTCAGAGCACTTAATTATAAAGCGCTCCTGTCGGCTGGAACACCGAGACAATCAACATATTAAGGCAGGAATAGCTTGGCAGACTTCCGACGAAAGTATAATAATTGTTTCTACCTTTGGCACAAGGCCAGTAATTACCCAGTACATTACTGGTACTTTATTTTATCGACCCCGTAAGGATGAAAGGCAAAGTTAACCTCGGCGGGATTTGAACTCACACCATAAGGGGCCGTAACTCTTTGTTGCAAAGCATAGCGTCCGACCCTCTACTGATACTGCCAATAATAATAATAATAATAATAATAGTAATAGCGATGATAATGATAGCAATAATGGTGATAATTATAATGGTGATAGGATTTATAACGATGATGATGATAGTCATAATAAGGGGGGGGGGGAGAAACAATAATGATAACACAAACTAGTCAACGCATAAATAAATGTTTGTTGTACCAACCAGAAATTGTAGCCTAATATATTTTATAGCACACCCTCCTCTTATAAAATCTACATAAACATGTCTGATATTGTAGGTTTAGGTACATTACATCTGGAAACGAAGAGTTTATATTTGTGAATCTCATTGCAGGAACGCTGTATCGATTTAAAATAATAGTCTAAACTTTCTTCTATCAGAACATATTTTTTATAAAATACAGAGAGGTACATTTTATAATATAATTCCAGATATATTACATCTGAAAACCAAAAACTTACCATATATCTGAAAACTAATAATCTTAAATATACTATTATCTATAAACATATTAATTTTACCTTTAATATTACTTACCTCTACACTTATTTGTTTATATTTTTATTTAAACCTTCTTATAAATATATTTATAAAATCATTTTATATAATAAAAATCAATAAAGTAAAAATAAACCTTAAATCAATTATATGTATTAATATAATAATTATATTAATCTTTATCCCTATATCTGAAAACAAAAATAACATAACGATAACTGACGATGTGGTTACTGTAAGGAATAAATCAAATAAACTGACCTTTCATTTCATGACATCGTGGGAGAGAATATGTTTCGATGAATGGCTAGGGGAAGTGGACACGGTGTGAAAAATTATTTAGCAGGTCAGGAAGTAAAGATGGAGGTAATCGCAGTGAGTGTAAGATATAGATGAATTGTGGGATTGAGGAAAAAGGACTGGGAGAGGTGGTTGGTGGAAGTTTTGGCGCGAGGCAGACAGAAAGAAAATGTATAAAACCTTGCAACTATTGGTGTAAAACATTTCTGCTAAATTACCACTGTATAATGCTTCACGGTATTTATCACCTTAAAAATAAAATTAGAATTTATTTAAATAAGTCCATTGGGACAGAAAAATAGATAGATGTGCGTCGTTCCATTTTCTGTATCTAGAGGATTTTATTCTCAGATTTTTCGGTCTTATAAAAGTTAAACATGCTTAAAATAAGCTAACATACTTTTAAAAATTTAACTTCCCTCAACGCTTCGTAAAACCAATGTTTATTCATACATTGAAATTTATTTAGTGCCGTTTCAGAATAATACAAAACAATTCAATTATCGAATTAAATTTCTCTGATTATAACAGGTTGTGAAGCGATTTCATACATTTGTTAATTTCATTTCATTTTAATTTAATTTAATTTATTTAAATGAGTTTAGATCATTGTCAACCACAAAAAACTTTGTTAATGGTGTTACTATTATATTTTTTCCCTGTTGACAAGACATTATAAGAGTGTGCGTCTCTCTAGCCTGTACACTGGGCCCCGCGAGGCGGCCAGCGCATGAGACCCTATTTGCTCACAATAGTGAAATATAGGGAGAACGGGGGAGATGGAGGCAGAGACAGTTGGAGTTTGGTTCTTTCGTGTTTGGACCTGGTGTAAATATATTTTAGGAGTTTGGTTCTTTCTTGTTCGGACCTGGTGTATATATGTGTATATAGGAGAGAATGAGTATTTGGTAGTATCTACAGATAACACGTTTTTACCAACAGTTGTGTAGATGTTTTCACCACAGCTTCTGAAGAAATATCAAGTCTGTTTAGCTGAACGTGTGAGACTTTATTTGAAAATACACAGTTATAGATTTTGACAAGACACAGTTATGGTGTCAGACAGAATGCTTAAACTGAATATATACAGTTAAAGATGTGAAGTCGCAGATAACAACGGCGAGAGAAAGGTCACATTGCCCGACCTGTCAACTCTCCTCGTCCGACGGTGAGATCTGCCCGTTTTGGTTGAGTGCGTAAGAGATGTATTCTCTTGTAAAAATGGGTATAGCTTTCATTACGTAAAATCTTCCTACTTTGCTTCATTTCTCCCCGCATTGGTGCCCCTTTTTTCATTGTACTCCCCGTTTGGATTTTTGAGGTTGGCAGGTCTGTATTGCATGCGGTGCACTGCTTCTATAGTTCGTATATCAGACTAAACTGTTGCTTTACATAACTGATATTTCATAATCATAAACTAGTCGAGCGTCTCGAATTCTCGCCCCTCCCCTACCCCCACGTTTATTTATTTTTTAAATCTAGTTTTTTAAAAGGCAGGAGCTCAGCCACCGGGGTCCTTAATTGTTCATTTATATATATATATATATATATATATATATATATATATATATATATATATATTTATATATTTATATACACAAACACATAAAAAATATATATATCAACGTAATTAATATGTGTGAAGATTAATCATATTTTGTAACATATATATATTTATGAATAACAATTGCTATAAACCGATTATAATAGATATTGTCAGTTGGAAAATGGCACAGCTGATCTGAAATCAATTAACCAAATCAATAATATGGTAGGCGATCTTAGAACAATGCGATGGAAATGATTAATTCCTAAATAGAATATGTTCTATATGCCAGCTGCTCTTCCAATACAGAGATTCTCCATTACCACTCGTATTGTAGTGGAATTTCTAGAGAAAATTATGGATGGGTGGTTAATGAGTTTGGTATGCAACCACTAGGTTTCAGAATCCGGCCCACTGTGTGGTACCTTCGACAACGTATGACAAAGCGATGTGAAGTAAAGTTGGTGGAATTAAACTAAAAGAAAACCTACCGTATATATATATATATATATATATATATATATATATATATATATATATATATATATATATATATATATATATATATATATATATATACATATATATATATATTGTTATACTTGGAGAGGGTCATATTGTTGTAATGATATTCCCAGAAATAATAACAGAACACACTCCCTAGGATATAAAAAGAATCAATATGTTGACCACAATAGTATATGCAATTATTTAGTTTCTACTTCTATCGATCTATCTCTTCATGACTCATCCCTTCAGATTCGCTAAAATAATTATAAGTACTTTATTGAAAATCCTCCCTGTCGTAGGGAATGATCGAACTGATCGAACGGGCGTGTGGAAAGCGGGACAATATATAATTGATTGGTTTGTACTTTTACCATTGGGCATTACTATACATATATACATACATTAGCACATACATACGTATGATAGGTGCGTACATACATACATAGATACATATATGCAAACATACATACACAATTAGATACGTAGATACATACATATAAACATACACATACATATATATATATAGATACATACATACGCACGTAGATACGTAGATACACACACATACATAGATATATACACACATACATAGATATATACATACATACGCATACATACAGATACACGCACATACATACATATATAAAAAGATACACATATATAAATACATACACACATACATACATGCATACATACATACATGATGGATGCCCCTTCGTTATCGAGTATGGCCATTGTACGAAAAAAAAAAAAATATATATATGTATATATATATATTAACAACAATAATAATATATATATATATATATATATATACATACTCACACGCACACACACAAACATATCTATACACACTCACACGATAGCAACTAACAGCGCTGCGATCGAACGTGGCTTATACATACATACATACCTACATACATACATACATACGTACGTACGTACATATCCAAGATACACCTTTAGCTTCCTACCCATAATTATTGGAGCTACGGGTTATATACCAACCTGTTTGGACCAAAGTATAACTGAACTTGGATATGCGGACAAAGAGCGCAGCTCCCTAATTCATAATCTACAAATGGCTGCGAGAGCTGGCACCTTCAAAATTTGCAAAACATTCTTGCGATTCAAGGGATGACACTTTCTTTTCTTTTACAACCTTGCCACCAGGAAGGTGGCCGGTCAAAAATATATACTCGAAATTAAGAGAAAGAGATAACACACATACATACATACATACATACATACATACATACATACATACACACACACACACACACACACACACATACATACATACATACATACAATGGTGGCTGCCAACTCGTTTTCGAGTACGGCCACTACTTCATATCCATGTAGGAGAACCCCTACCGATGCGCTGAACAAGTGTGACTTTTTAGTCCAGCCAGTGACTTGAAAACTCTGGTACAAACACTACACTTGTGACAATTATTGACACATAGTGCAGGGCCCATGGTACCATGTGATGACAAGTGCAGAGAGATCTCCAGATATAAAGCAATGCCTGTGCCGTGAAGCTTTTATAGTGAGCAAAGGCACTCCACAAAGCCAGTCCCATTCTCTTAACCAAGATGATATCTACCAAAAAGAAGCATACATACATACATACATACATACATACATACATACATACATACATACATACATGTATGCAGTTACAATTTAAATGATAACAGCTTGAAGTGAACTGAATATTCGAATAAATCTATAGAAAATTAAATATTGTAATTTTGTGGCTTTCCATCACTGTCAGAAATATATATTTGAGCAATAATTATATTCTTATGCAGCAAACTGGCGGGGGAGTTGCTGCAGCAAAAATAGAAATATGTTGCTGTACCTGTCTGGTATTGTGTGTTTCTAGTTGTAAAGTACGTAGCTTACAGGTTAACATGTTCAGTTCAATATCTTCAGGCTATGAAATCGATTCCCTCCCTGGGTTAATCCAGACATAGTCATAATTGTTTCTACTTCTGGCACAAGGCCAGCAATTATCCCAGTGTATTAATGGTACTTTATTTCATCGACCCCGCAAGGATGAAAAGCAAAGTTAACCTCGACGAGATTTGAAATCAGACCATAAAGTGACGTAACTCTTTGCTGCAAATCATGGCGTCCGACCCTCTACCGATACTGCCAATCCAGCGCCCTTATAATTGTTTCTACTTTTAGCACAATGCCAGCAATTATACCAGTGTATTACTGGTACTTTATTTTATCAACCCCATAAGGATGACAGGCAAAGTTAACCTCGGCGGGATTTGAACTCAGACCATAAAAGACCGTAACTCTTGCTGCAAATCATGGCGTCCGACCCTCTACCGATACTGACAATCCACCGCCCTTTACTACCAATCCACCGCACATAGCCATAATGAAACGAAACCTATAATAAAGTAATTTTCAACCATAAGTAGATTAAGTGAATTAAATTGAAAGAGATTTAGACTAAAAGGAACAAGACATTAATTTACTTGAAACAACAATATGGTTCAGCTAAATTGTTTCAACCTTTGGCAATGTACGTATGGTCCCGTAACTTCTGATAGAGTCGTTGTGGCGCCATATTGATATAGGACGTTTCTGGGGTCATTTTAAATCTGGTGGAGCCCATCTCTCTCCAGGCCTGAACACAACAGATTTCTTTCAGAGAAAAATAGAAAGTGAGAGAGAGGAAATGAGATAGAGATATAGAGGAAGAATTGACCCCAGTACTAGACTGTTATTGTTTTTTTATCGACCTCGAAATGATGAATGGCAGAGATGACCTCGGTGGGATTTGAACTCAGAGAGCAGAGATACGGAATGAATAACATAAAGACTTCTATACGACGTTCTGACGACTATGTCAATCCGCCGCCTATTGGCCAAGTAGCAACATATTTTATCACAGGTTGCTCATGTCCAGTCGGCTCATAAAAAGGAGCTCCCTTTTTATTCAATGTCACATTCAATCTAGTTGACAATTATGCTTAAGGCACACGTGCCTGTGGAATACTCAGCAATTGCTTGTTCAGTTCATGACACGGCTGTTTCTTTGCTGAAATACCTGAGAAACAGACCGATAGTCAAAACAAACACGTTTGAATTAAATTAAAAAAAACTGATGGCTTTGAAGCACAGAGTTACTACCGTTTACTATCTGAGTTCAAATCCTGCCGTGGTTAGCTAAACCTTTCATCCGTATGAGGTCAATAAAGTACCAGTAATGCACTGGGTCGATTTAATCAACATCCGCGCCCCATAAAAAATTGTTGACTTTGCAACATAGAGTTACGACCTTTCACTACTTGAGTTCAAATCC
>OZ024754.1:7500034-7541789 GCA_964016885.1 Eledone cirrhosa | reverse complement strand
TATTGACTGACAAACAGATCTTGATATATGTATAGACATTTTATATATACACATATACACAGACATATATTATATATATATTATTAGGGCGGTGGATTGGTAGTATCGGTAGAGGGTCGGACGCCATGCTTTGATGCATTGAGTTACGGCCCTCGCCATTCTGAGTTCAAATCCCGCCGAGGTTAACTTTGCCTTTCATCCTTACGGGGTCGATAAAATAAAGTACCAGTAATACACTGGGTAATTGGTCGCCTTGTGCCAAAAAGTAGAAACAATTATATATATATATAATATATATATATATAATATATATTATATATATATTATATATATATATTATATATATATATTATATATATATATATTACATATATATTACATATATATATGTGTGTGGGTATATATAAGATGTTTATACATATATCAAGATCTGTTTGTCAGTTCATCTGTCTGTATGCATGTGTACGTATCTCTATGTGTCTATTTATGTGTGTAATTGCAAGCAAAGCTGACAATTTGAAAACATGTTTACTATGCTAACACGTAAATGTATTTATGACGAGAAGTGATTGTGAATACTGCTACAGGGGTTTTGTAGATCGATAGATAATAGGTTACTGAGAAGTAAACAATATGACAGAAATTATCTTCAACTACCAACTTAAGACTTTGTCAACCATGGTTACATTTTTTATCATTATCTATTCTTTGTTCCAACTCAGTAACTTCAGTGTTCTATGTCTCATATGAATGATTAACCTTAAACATTGTTTAGTATTTCATGAGTAGGGGAAAGAGTTAACTTGATGTACAGTCCATTTGATAGCTTTATCTGAAGAAAGTACGTTTCATTAGTCAAATTTCCAATCGGAGTTTCTCGTTCGTGTCTCTTATGAAAAATGAAGCTGAAATTTACAGAGTCCTTAGGACTTATGATAAAATAAATAGGGTTAATAGTTCTGGTGAGAATTATGGTGTTAAATGATCCTTTGACAGTTTTATCAGAAGAAATACGTTTCATCAGTCACGTTTTCAATCTGGGTTTCTCGTTCGTGTCTCTTTTGTTACGAAAATGAAGCCCAATTTTATAGAGTCCGAATGAGAAAACTATTTTGTGTTAATAGTTCTGGTGAGGATTAAGATGTTAAGCCATCTATTTAACTGCTTTAGCGACTCAAAATATGTTTCATGATTCAAGGTTCAAATTTCAGTTTTACATACGAACAATGAGGCGCAAATTCATAGTGTTCTTGGAGCGTATGACAGAGTAGCTTTGTGGCAATTATTCCAGTGATGGTTAAATGTAGTAAACAATCTATTTGACAACTTTATCTGAAGTTAAGGTTGATCAATATTCTAATTCGGACTCTTTCCTTAGTGTATGATATATTTTTTCGGTTATTTTTTTCTTGCAGTTAATGAAGCGACGAATCAATAGCATCGTTACGAGGTTGAGTTATGAAAGGCTGGTCATTATTTCAAGGACGGTGGATTGACAGTATCGGTAGAGGGTCAGACACCAGGCTTTGCATCATATATTTATGGCCCTTTACGTTCTGAGCTCACATTCGGCCGAGGTTAAATTGCCTTTCATCCTTATGGGGTCGATAAAATAAAGTAGTAGTAATGCACTGGGTAATTGCTGGCCTAGAGCCAAAAGGAGAAACAATTATTTCATCCTTACAGGGTCGATGAAATAAACTACCAGTAATGCACTGGGTAATTGCTGGCCTTGTGCCAAAATTAGAAACAATTATTATTATTATTATTATTAGGGCGGTGGATTGGCAGTATCATTAGAGCGTCAGACACCATGCTTTGCATCATAGAGTTATGGCCCTTTACGTTCTGAGTTCAAATCATGCCGAGGTTAACTTTGCCTTTCATCCTTACTGGGTCGATAAAATAAAGTACCAGTAATACACTGGGGGTCGATAAAATAAAGCACTGGTAATGCATTCGTGTCGATTTATCGACTTACCCCTCCCTTTCCAACTGCTGTATGTGTTTCTCTCTCTCACTATCCTTCTCTCTCTCTTTGTGTGCATATGTACATATACATGTGTATATAAATACTCCAAATGCCTTGCGCCTGGTGCAGTGTGGTAAAAGAGAAATATAATCACGAATATTTTGTTCCTTTTCAGAATAAAATAAAATCTAAGACATGGAATCAAAAATATGAATACATAAAAAATGCATTAAAAATATACATTTAAAAATACATTAAAACATATACAAAATAAATAATTATATATTTTTTAGATTCTACAAGCGAAAATGTAGAAATAAGCAATTCATTATATTTAGCGGAATGGTAAAGTAAAGTGCTAAGAATATAGACACCTGAATAATAAAGAGAAAAGATAGATTTCTACACATCTTTTGTGTGTCCATGTTTGTGGATGTATTTTACATTTTATTATGTCGAAGTTATTTTAGTACAACGCAAAATTGATTTTCGTTGCAATGTGGAATATACAATAGATTTGCTTCCAGATAACTTATAAGTACACGATGGCTTCTTTTGTTTCCAATCTCTCGACAAGCAAAGCAAATTATGCGGGACTTTTTTGCAATGAAATAAATATTATAGTTGTATATGTATCATCCAATGCTACCAGTATATCAACGTGGATGAAATACAATGATGCATAATAGATTGGTATGTGTATATGTATTCGTAGTGTGATACACACATGTACACACACACACACACACACACACACACACACACACACACACACACACACACACACACATATATATATATATATATTTATATATATATAGTAAAACCTTGATGTAATTCAATTCGAGGACTCAACGAGCATTTTCCACATAGGAATGACGGAGTATTTTTAGAATAAGGAAATACAAAGTAGTTTAGATGTTAAAGTCCTTTATTGATAAGGCCGTGGTACATATTTCGATTCGGCGCAGGACCCGGTGCCATGATCTCATCAGACAGCTTCTTACATAATAAGGTTACAATGAAGGAGGTAATCCAAAATTGAAGCGACATGGGAGCGGACAAACAGCGATGTTCATGAAGTTCATGAATCGAATGCCCGTTCCCCTGTGAGCTTCAATTCACGCCAACAGGTCTGCTCATGCGTAAAAGTGGGGTAAGGAGCTGATTATTATTGCAAGACAAAGCAAACTATCCCCAACAGCTACAATTAATGTATAATCAAGTATGATGATAAATAGATACGGTGCGAGGGAATCACCTTGAAGTACACCTGTCATTACCTGAAAGAAGTCAGTTTCTCCTTCTGGTCTCAGTACTATAGAGAGGTTGTATTCGTACATGATCTTAATCCTATTCCGATTAACGTGCTTGAGAGGAATACCGTAGATAAGTCGAACTTCAAACATATGTTCACGGTTACCGTTAATGTTATCAAACGCCTTTGAAAAGTCAATATATGTTATTACAGTTTCGTTTTGATGATATATTATTTCTTTGCTTAGACTGCGTGGAGTGGGAGCTTGATCACTGATGATATAGATATAGAACAGTGGGGCCCAAAGTGGGTTCCGTGGAACCCAGGCTTTCCCCAAAGGATTGTCTGGGGTTCTGGGTAAAAACGTAGAGGAATATATTTATATTACGACCATATAAAAGTATTAGACTTTGGGATTCCTCCAAAATTTTCTGAACCAAAAAAAGGGTCCCACATTTGAGAAAGATTGGGAAACCCTGATCTAGATGATTTAAATCCATTTTGGTTTGGACGTAGTTTATTGACGATTTCTGATCGAAGCCTGTTCAAGATAAGGTGATTATAAATTTTGGCAGCCACCTAATATCACCATTATTGGGAATAGGAACCATCACAAATATGGCGCATTCTTTTCTGGTCGGTTTCCATTAAAGGTTTCATAACAAAAATGCAATAAGATAGTTTAGAGATTTTGAAGTTTCTAGCATTCTATCGGAAACCCATATAGGCCTGGCGCCATATTGGTTTTCATCTGAATGTTGCTTTATCATGGAATAAAACGAAAACATTTTCATAAGAAAATAGCAAGAGATAATAAACTGTAGCTGACGAATACGGATCGAATGCAAAGTGAGAATCAATAGCATTGGTTCTATCTGCCTTGGTCTGACGGAATGAGAGTATGTATATAATCATACGAGAGTTGAAGGGTTCATATACTGAAATCAAAGATTGCAGTTTTGAAAATACGCAACGAAAAGATTATATAAATATTTACTGCAGAAAGTATCAGAGAAGGACAAATTGATCTTATATAATAATGTATGGTTATAACTTATCTTATCAATCCTCCTCAATATGATGAAGGACAATGTTGATTAAGAGAGATTAAAGTAATTCATACTGTTATTATTGTTGTGAAATGTAATCAAGGGAATGGAATATCTCTTAATCGATATGTCAATACAATCTGAAGGCAATATATCTCTAAAGACAATGGAGAGGTTATCCAAATACCAACCAATACAGATATACACATATTGTGGATTGAAAACAGCAACAGCGACGATAATCTCTTATGGTATTGATAAAGTAGATAGAAACGAATATATGATCAATATATAGCCACATATATATAACCATATAGATATAGCCACATTTATATAACGACATTTATATAACGACATATATATAGCCACATTTATATAACCACATTTATATAGCCTCATATATATATAACCACATATATATAACCACATATATATATGGTTATATATGTGGTTATATATAACCAATATTATTGCCATGGTGGATTGGCAGTATCGGTAGAGGGTAGGACGCCATGCTTTCCAGCATAGTTACGTCCCTTTACGATCTGAGTTCAAACCTCGCCGAGGTTGACTTTGCCTTTCATCCTTACGGGGTCGATAAAATAAAGTACCAGTAATGCACTGGGTAATTGCTGGCCTTGTGCCTAAAGTAGAAACAATTATTGCCATACGCAACAGCAGGAATAAGGCAAAATCAGGTATATATATTAGGTAGAGTAACCTTTTGATAACTCAGAAAAACACGATTACAAATCATGACAATTATTTAAGGCATATGAAGATAGACGTAGTTGAATTTAAGGTCCCTAACGATGAGAAAAACTATTAGGCTGTCAGTTTTGTGGTGTTTAATTTTAATAGTCAGAAATTGAATATCAGCATAACACTACAACCACATCATACTGTAATCACACAACACTGGGCATAGGAAATAACTGTACAAGCAACTTCAAAATATTTTGACTTCAGACAGTCACAGTCACGGGTCTCGAATAACCACCCCTCCCCCGCTTATTAATTTTTCAGATGTTTCCAACACCTCTCCATCCGCTTTTTTTCTAAACAATCCGCTTATTAAATTTTGCTAATTTATTTCCTGCGAAATTTTATTTTAAGTGGTAGAATTCTTGCAACAATTATTTTCTTTACACATAAAAAAAAAAAAAACATTATACATGACCAAAGAAGTACGTTATTAGAAATCCCATACGTTAGAAAATAAATAGAATGTGCTGGAGTCTCAATATATAAACTAAACCATTAATTCTGTTTTTTTTTATAAAATCAACAGAAACAACCTAGAACAATTACAGATCCCCACCTCATAGTCCAATCCCCTCTCGCTTATTCCAACTTTCCGCTTAACCTCCCCCACTATTATTTGGGACCCGAGAGTAATTAATCCACGTATCTATACGTTACAAAATAGTGTATTCGATGCTGTAACGCTTTTGTCAATCGAGTGCCATAATCTAGGAATGGAATTGCTTCAGTTTCGAAGGAGAGTGTTCTAGTTGTTTGAATACACTAACAGCCTGCTCATGAAATTAACATGTAAATGACTGAACATTTTATAGTCACGTGTTCACTAACCGTAAGAGATTTCGTGCCATACAGAGTGACAGTATGAACTACAAGTATAGTATATCCGACACCTTTCTAAAGCCCGCCCCCACCCCCAATGTCATTTGCAAGGCAATCATTCGATTCTATGATAAATGACACTTGCCTATGTTACAACTCAGTCGCATCGAACACATGACCTAATATTTGAAAAAACTTAACTATTCTGCTATGCTCCATCCACCCTTAATGTAGATATCAACAGTCGATTGACTTTCGTCAAATCGGACCGAGGAAACAATGCTCCCATTGGTCTTTCCAATTGCTAATACTATTTATCGGTCGCAACTCCAAGTAGAAGGAACAACGGGAAATAAAGTATCTTCCTCAAGGATATAACGCATCGCCCGGTCCGGGAATCGAACTCACAACCTTATGATTGTAAATCCAATTCTCTAACCACTCAGCCACTCACCTTCACATATGTAGATATAAATAGTGTAAATACACATTCTAAATACGACTCATAGCCTGGAAACTTATAATGCTGGTATGTTACAGTTTTTCAGTAGAGATGTTATATTCTCAAGCATCAATTGAGATTGTTCTATCATCTAAACTTAGTTTGGAGAACGAATCACGGTATCTACTTAGACATTCATCGTCATATATTGATGCTGAACAAAATTGATGAAACAGACAAGAACTAATTCTTCATCGTAACCCAGTCTAGCAATAAAATTGGTCGGAAAAAAACCGGAAACCTTTTTAGAAGAATTCTTTAACCACCGTGTTACGTCCCGAGAGAAAAGCTGTATTTATAGAAAGAAAAATCCTTATTTATAGAACTTTTAATTTGTTTTCCACATTAATGATCCCAGGATGTAGACTGGAATCTTCCAAACAAATCTCCGGAACAATATATGACAGACCATTATGTCCTTCCATTCCCTGTCAATGCACTCACGCCACACTTAGACACACACATACACGCATACACTCACACACACGCATACACACACAAATATGTATACATAGATACACACACACACAGACACACACATATATGTATACATATATACACACACAATCTCGCACACACACACACATATATATATATATATATATATATATATACACAATCTCGCACGCACAGACACACACATATATGTATACATATATACACACACATAATCTCGCACACACAGACACACACACATATATGTATGTATACATATATACACACATATCTATCTCTTTATATATATATATATATATATATACACACACAGAGACAGACACACAAACACATATATGTATACATATATACACACACCCAAACACACATATATCTAATCTCTATATATAAACACACATACAGACACACACACATCTATATATACATACAAATACATACACATACACATACACAAATATATATATGCACAAGTGTATATATATATATATATATATATATATATATATATAAAGGGCGGTGCCCCAGCATGGCCTCAGCCGGATGGCTGGAACAGGTAAAGGAGTAAATACATACTTAATCTCACACATAAGTACATACACACAAGGTCACTCTGCCCTGTATCTTCCACCATCACCCCCCAATCCCTGATGATGTGATTCTACCTCATCCGAAAACCCAGTACGCCCTTTAGGATTTCATGTAAGTACATACACACAAGGTCACTCTGCCCTGTATCTTCCACCATCACCCCCCAATCCCTGATGATGTGATTCTACCTCATCCGAAAACCCAGTACGCCCTTTAGGATTTCATGTAAGTACATACACACAAGGTCACTCTGCCCTGTATCTTCCACCATCACCCCCCAATCCCTGATGATGTGATTCTACCTCATCCGAAAACCCAGTACGCCCTTTAGGATTTCATGTAAGTACATACACACAAGGTCGCTCTGCCCTGTATCTTCCACCATCACCCCCCAATCCCTGATGATGTGATTCTACCTCATCCGAAAACCCAGTACGCCCTTTAGGATTTCATGTAAGTACATACACACAAGGTCGCTCTGCCCTGTATCTTCCACCATCACCCCCCAATCCCTGATGATGTGATTCTACCTCATCCGAAAACCCAGTACGCCCTTTAGGATTTCATGTAAGTACATACACACAAGGTCGCTCTGCCCTGTATCTTCCACCATCACCCCCCAATCCCTGATGATGTGATTCTACCTCATCCGAAAACCCAGTACGCCCTTTAGGATTTCATGTAAGTACATACACACAAGGTCACTCTGCCCTGTATCTTCCACCATCACCCCCCAATCCCTGATGATGTGATTCTACCTCATCCGAAAACCCAGTACGCCCTTTAGGATTTCATGTAAGTACATACACACAAGGTCACTCTGCCCTGTATCTTCCACCATCACCCCCCAATCCCTGATGATGTGATTCTACCTCATCCGAAAACCCAGTACGCCCTTTAGGATTTCATGTTCTAAAAGTTTGAGCAAGCTGTAAAAATGTATGTTAAAGGACCCATAAATGTTTCTAGAATCCTAGGAGTGCTGTCTTTCTAGGGAAGTGTCTTGTGGATATTAAACGTGGCGAAGCCTTTTCCATTTCATATCTCAACTCAGCAGACGGGGCCGTTGGCCGGCTCGCACGTGGGACCCCATTTGGTCACAATACAGAGAGATGGGGAGGGCGAGAGAGATGGCGGCGATGAAAGTGGGAGTTCGGCTCCACTGTGTTCGAACACATTGCACGTCATGTGGATCATGTGACAGTATCATTTTACATGCTTGTATATAACATAGGAACAAGAGAATAATAATTCTTTCTACTTTTTGGCACAAGGCCACAATTACCCAGTATATTACTGGTACTTTATGTTATCGATCCCGTAAGGATGAAAGGCAAAGTTTACCTCGGGGGGATTTGAACTCAGAATGGCAAGGGCCTTAACTCTATGCGTCAAAGCATGGCGTCTGACCCTCTAAGAATAATAATAAATATTATCGGTTTAAAATAAAAAAAATTGAGCAGACCTCTATTGTTAAATACTTTTTTTAGTATTCTAGCAGATCCATGGTTATGTTTTCTGTAAAGTCGCCACCTCTCTATGTGCCATTGTTTATATATGTTTAAAAGTACCGTCAAATACGTCTATCGTTGTCTTATCAAGTGCGTGTGTATGTTGATTTTCTTTCTCTTTCTCTCACGGACTCCGTCTCTCTCCCCATCTCTCACTATCATAAGCAAACGGGAGCCCACGCGCAAGCAAACCCGCGACCCCGTCAGGCAGAATAGAGAAGGCGTTTCCCTGGAAAAGGGTAAGGGAGATAGGTTGGAAGAGCCATTCGAGCTCCCGAGGCTCATACCTGCGAATAGCCAACTCCGTACCGATGGTGGTGAGTAGGGAGGCAATCCTAGTGTAATTAAGACTGACATTCCTTCTCAATGTAGTGAGCAACATATACCTATAAACTAATCCCCGGCTGATATTATTCTCCCCTTCATTCGAAGCAGCAATATCTATAGACCATCTAAACCTAATATCGTAATAACCTGAGGGGCAAATCTTTAACGGGCTGATAGCTCAGATAACCACGAGGTTCATGGCAAAGAATGAACTGATTGATACATCCATCCAAGAAATCCAATAATGGTATATTTTTTTTATCTCAGACCAATAAAATACGTAACAGAAAGTGTACTGACATCAACATAAATTGATTATATCTTCGAGTATGTCAGCACTCCTTGGCGTCAGTCTACTGAATGAAATGCAGACGAAAGACAAAAAGAAAGATTAATAAAAAATAAATGCATAAAAAGGAATAGTGTTCTTTGTCAGACTAAATAAACCAGAAGATTGCACAGCAACGGCAAAGTTTTGACAAAAATATATCAGCAAAAAATAGAAGAAATCTTTCTCTCTCTCTCTCTCTCTCTCTCTCTCTCTCTCTCTCTCTCTCTATATATATATATATATATATATATATATATATATATATATATATATATATATATATATATATATATATATATATATATATATATATATATATATATATATTCTATTCTAAAAGAATTAAAGATGGTAATGATAAAAATAATACTGATTTTTTTTATTGGTGGCCATTTTATTGTCGCTTGTGTTGTTATTGCTATCAGAAATGACAAGACAACAACAACAACAATAAACAAACGCACCACAACGTCAACAACAGCGGCAGTAAAAAAAACAACAACATTAAAATGGCGACTATAAAAGAAGCAATAACCAAAATTACCAACAAGAGGTGTTATATTTATTTTTATATTTGTGTTTTATCGGAAATACTCGATAGAGATGAGAGCCAAATCTAAATGTCATAGCTACTTTAGAAACCATATCTCTTTTAAAGTAGACAATCAAATATGTTGTGGAAACTTAATTAAATTGAAATGGCTGCCTGAAAGTAACACATCTCTCTAGATAGTAAAAATAACCAAATGATGGTATATATTATATGTATAGATAAATAGATATATAAAATGGGGCTCCAGTATGGCCTCAGTCGTGATTCCTCAAAGGAAGTAAAATCTATCAATCTACCAACCTATCGAACTACATTTACACACATCTATGTGTGTATATAGATGTGTCAATCCTGCTAAATCAATGGGTGGTTGTAGTGACAGCTGCACGCATCGAAAGACTGGTGAAGTGGTTCTGAGAACAATGCGGCTTTGCAGATGATCAATGTAAATTAACAATGTAAAGGTGCTCCCGTTCGAGTTAGAAGAGAACTATTGACCTTCAGGAGAATCAGCGACCCCTGATTGTATTCAGCAACCGAAACAAATATGAAGTACACCAAATCCAATGCTCCTAGGGGTGGCCCTGGTTCTTCTTATTTGCCAGAGTAAACTTAGCCACATTAGATTAGAAAGCGTTATCGTATATATATATGCATATGTATGTGTGTGTGTGGGGGGGGGGGTGACTAGGGGTGCATGTTGAATCAGATATGAAATATCGAATCATTTACGAGACAACAAATGGGATGTGAAACATGACGAAAACTAATTCAGGTTAACTGAAAAATTATTCGCACTTTTGCCATAACATATATTTAGGTTTGTTACACTGCCTTCTGCTCATGTGTGCTTATAGTTGGTACTATTGTGGTCACGTTATCGACGTATGATCTTGATCGGGTCAGTTTTCTTACTGTAGTGTAAAGATGGCCGCTCCGCTATGCGTTATAAGCCACAGACGAATTTCAGCCTCTGAAACACCTTCCGACTATAGAAAGAGGGTCACTGCTCTTTGTTCTTACTTGATGCACAGTGCTAACAGAGCGGCGATCTTTACACCGTAAAAGCAGCAAGAAAATGTGTCCATTAATTTTCTCAAATCAAATTCCAGTGAGGTAAGCTTTGATTTTCTTCCTTACAAGTTCGATAAAATGAAGTGCCAGCAAAAGTCACGGGTTGATGTAATCAACCAATTTCCGCTCTCCAAATTGTTGGAATGTTGCCACCATTTTCCATGTATTATATACCTTAGTGGGGTTGTGCAGATAGGGAATATATTAATTTAGAAGTTATTAGAAATATTGATAGAAGTTAAAGGGTAATTTAATTGTATCATCGTCTCATGGCCGTTGCAAAAGAGATCAATAATGGAAAGTGATGTGGTTATTTAGCTAAAGATTATGGTTCTCTGAACATTGATGGCGTTGATAATAATATTTTCATCTTTAGTGCTATTAAATACATTTCAATAAAACTATTGAGGAGGTAGAATATAGAATATCTGATTCTTTACCGACTGAACTCTGTAGAAAACAGAAGAGACTCTATGCTGTATCCCAATTGAATAGAAATACCAATGAAATATACATTAATTACAGCAATACATCCTTTACAATTTGAAGAGCTCTCTGGAGCCGGCTGCTTTATATACTTTTTAATGTGATTATCTCAAGAAAGCAACAACAAAAATCAACAAAAAAAAACAAACAAACAACCGGGAGGGGGGGGGGGTCATGAATGGAAAGACTTTGCTAGTATGTTTGCTACATTATCAAATCTGACACGGGGTTAACTTCTGAACCAAAGAAACGGTTGTTAAAACTTCTCTCAATTGAATTACATTTCCTTGATTGATATTGAGTTTTGTTGTCAAGAAATAATTAAGAATGTTACAAAGTTAAAATGTAATAGAACCTGAAAAAGTCTCAGCAATTTCACTTCGTAGAGGAATACGATAATAAAGTGTTGTAGGACGTTTACGTAATGCTGGTTATTCAAAAGTTTTAAAAGCATAAAACACGTTTTGCAATCAATAATTTTATGTTCAAACGACTCCATATTTTTCGATTGCTGGAAAGACTGAATAACCACCATGATACTCAGTAATTCTGATGCCGTGACTTACAAATGATTTCACCAGGCTTTTGTGAGTGAAAAGCACAATTGGAGTTCAAAATAAACATTCATTATAAAAAAAAAATTCCAGCATAAAAGGCACAATTCTTGAACATTTCACCAAATTTTACATCAATTCAGGAAATTTTCGCTGAAAATTTGAACATGTTTCGTATTGCTGCGAAGTTTATCACGTACCATTCTTCAAATATTCACTTGATACATCCTTCTGTAACCTCACCATGTTCATCAAAATGAAATTGAAACGGACGCACACAGACATACACACACACACATACACACACACAGCAGAAATTCAACCATACATTCATACATATCATCCTGAAAACTAGATTTTGTAGTCGAATGGTAAAAAAAGGTTTTGTGTAAAGAGTAAAGAAATAAATAATCCAATATGACGGAGGCCAACGAACTGAAATGATCGATTCCAGGAATGGAATTGTATGCCAAATATCAACCTGACATTCTCACCTAGAAGTCTCATGGTATAGAATAATAATTTCCATAAAATTGCAGCTTCATATAGCTGATATAAACACAGGCTTCTTGTTCCACTTCGTCTTCTTCTTCTTCTTCGTCTTCTTATTGTTATTCTTTCCGTTATCTCTCTCTTTCTTTCTTCGTTTATATTCAGTTTTCTTTGTTTATCTCATTTCATTGTTCCTGTATTTTCCTTACATTTTTGGTTTTATTTCTTTCCCTCTTCCGTTTTAGTTCGGCAATTTAATGGCATCAGGTTTCAAAATCAATATTGACCGCAAGATTTTATTTTGAAATGAAATTTGGATTAATTGTATTTTTGTTTATTCATATTTTTTCTGGTCTTTGTTTTTACATATAATATTTGTTAAATTTTAAGGGAAATAATGCAAAGTACTGGCGTTCATTTTGAAAATCGAATCCCATAATATTGTGTACGCGTATGTATATATGTGACTATATCTGTGAATGTGAGTGTGTGCGTGTTTATATATAAGATATCGTGCCACTATGTGGTTAGGAATCTGTGTGAGTATACGTGTAACAGTGTGATTATGTTTAACAATATGTGTGTACGTGGGTGTGTATGTATATGGGTGTGTCCGCGCGAGAATCTGTGTAACTATATGTGTGATTGTTTTATACTATTTGTTATTAAGATTTCAAAAATGCGTGCCCCATTCATGACACATTCTTTCACTTTCAATCAACTTTCTACTTTTATTGCTGGTTTGAATAATTAGTAAAAGTCATTCACGTGTTAAGATTTATTTCTTGATTCTCTGAATATCTGGGCTATGGAGCGAAACATAATCACTTGTGACAATGTCGTTTAATGACAATCACAAGATGTGTTACTCTTGTCTCTAATAACCTGACTATCGTCCTTCACTTTGTCACAAATCGATACAGATTACAAGTTGTATAGTAAAAACAAGAAGAATATAATTAACAACTGTTTGATTAACGCAGGTATATACAGCGATATGTGCGTAGTTGTTTCGTTTCACCGTGGCTGTATAGTTAAGAGGTTTCCGTCTCAATCTCAAAGCTCCGGTTTAGATCACAAGGCAAAGCATATTCGACAAGTGTCAACTTCCATAGCTTTGAGAGGAAAATTGTTTAAATAGAAACTGCCTGAAGGCCCGAGGACTATACCATTAACAGTTCAGTAGGTTCTACCTGGTCGTTTACAATTCAACCGGCGGTAATCCTTACGTATATAAGCTTAAACTAACTGTTACCCGGTAAACAAACCAAGCCATATAACATCATATGTTATATATATACTGTGGTAGATCTTATGGTAACGTAGAACATGTAGATTCTTATAAGATGAGAGCCTTAAGCTCTGGGTAATGATTGAATGTTTCAATAGGCAACGATTTGAGGGTATGATTAAAATATATAAATGTATTTTAACTCAAAGTGAACAGAACCGGAACAACAAATACCGCAAGACATTCTATACGTCCTTCTAATAATTCGGTGCCCCAAAAGATCTCATGAAAATGAACTTGATAAAGATTGAGAGACAAATGGGAAATGGAAAGCATAAAAAGAAACTTAAGTTTATATCAAGCATACTGTGGTTGGGTTACTTTTATAACTAGTAACTATCGCAAGAATAGAAAGTGGCTGATCGTTCCATTTGCCCAATGGATCAACATTTCTATTGTTTTTTCCATTACTGTTAATGTCTGCCTCTCGCAGCTCCTGTCAGAAGGAGCCAAGTGACATAAAATATTTTTCTCAGATACATGACCATGGCCTTTTGATCACGAGTGAAACTCCCTAATCATTAAGAAAATCCAAAACAGAATAAAGGTAAGATAGATGTGAAATAAAATTAAATATACCTATCTTATCATGGAGTGTTTAAGAGAGTAACACAAAATAAAAAAATACATTTTAAAATATATATCTTGGAATTGATTCGGCAAATGAGGTTTGTATATAAAAACGAAAGAGCAAGCTTTTATATTCTGAAAACTAAGCATTTAATACGAAACCTGTTTCTGAATATATTTACAGGTTGAATGATATTAATAGATATAAACCTTCACGAAAATATCACAAGGAATCTGCCGTGAATTGTCAATGGTTGGAATAACATGCTAACCCCAAATCTCATTAATGTCGCCATAAAAGTAATCATCCTTAAACATCGAAGGAAAGCAATAGTGAGATTATTTGCAGTTGTGGTAACGATAGTTTGCTTTAACACAATCGAATATTTATTGATTCACTATCGATGTGAATAGTAATAATAATCAAAGTAGATGTAAATGTGTGACGGACAATCAATATTACATACAAAAACGAAATGTGAGAAAAGGAGTTGGCCATTAGATTGAGATAAGCAAACTATGTCCCCATTGCTGATATGTTCTGCCGGTCGAAAATCCGGGTAGAAGAATCTCCTATTTCCCGCTGAGAGTCGGGTGAGCTTTGAATCAAATATCACGAACCGATAATGCAAAGCAGCCACTCTGAATCTTTAACAATTTAACTAGTTTAACAATTTAACTCTCGACGAAATTTGAGTGCTGAACGCAGCGAGCTGGATCAAATACCTAATAATTTAATCCGACGTCGTATCAAATACATGCACCAGATTGGACAGCCCTAAAGGTACCTTCCACTAAACATATCATGTTAGTAGTGTTGAAAATAGTGACATTAAGTCTAACAGCCAAAAAGTTGATTATATGTAAAAATGAATACATACTAAGTTAAAGCATTAAAACTTACAGATGTGTATCTATCCAGAAGAAAGTCCCAATTTCTTGGCCACTCATACAGTTGGTTTCTCTTCCATTTCTGCAATTGATCGATTCTGCAATGAAAGATAAATATTTCAGTTAGATTATACAATTATTCCTTAAAACATATCCCACATCTGGCGCATTAAAATGCAATGTCATACAAGTTTAGTAATCTAAACTGGTTTAGTAATCACCTGGTTTATAGTATATACTACTACGCGGTGTAGTGGTGTAGCTGATTTTATCAATATAGAGTTTTATAGTCGTTGTTTTGTTATAGAGTATTACGAAGCTTAATGGACAAAATGATAGCTATACGATTATCATATCTTAGATTCGATTACTGGAACAAGTGGTGCTCTGTGTTAGTGCGTCATAAGCGTTTTTCCAATCCACTGAGTTACAAAATATATCGACTACTATCAATAATATTTAACGATTAACTTTGCAATGAACCAGTAATGTCTGTCATTTAAATCCAACTATGAATTAATCACGGGAAAGTTATCTGTCGAATTATAATACAGTATTGAAATCTGGATTAATTAAACACGTTTTGTTTTCTTTCGCAAATAATTGTAACGTGTGTGGAATTGTGCAGAAGGAAAATGATCGTTAATGTGTATATCGCTGGCTCAATGCTTATCGCTGACTCAATGTTTATCTCTGATTCCGTGCTCAACGTGATATCGTTGGCTCAGTGGATAACGTTGGTTTAATGAATATAGCTAGCTCAGCTAATATTGTTTGCTCACTTAATATTGCTGACTCAGTGTATATGGTTTGCTCACTTGTAATATCGTTGGCTGTTCTTTGTAACAATGTATTTGCTACTTTGGGAGCAGACGCGTTATTGAGTCAAACTACCATGCAGAAAATAAGGAATAAAATATCAGTTTGATGGAAGAGAGCGCCAAGTCCAAAAATCTGAGCTACTATCAATCTCTAGTTCTTAGTCATCTGCTCTTTCAGCAAGTCGGTGACAGCTTCCAGATTTATAGCCAGAATGAAGAGGACACAGCGCTGGAGAATTTACCACAAAATATGGCGTCCTATTCTAGTCTTAATTAAAGTACCTTCACTTGATTTAAATTGTAATATTTAACCTTGCTACTAGCTATCACTGTTACTATTGTGTCCCTTATCATATCTCATTCTTTACAAGTCTTATGATTTATAATGGTCATTCGTACATTACTCCTTTTGTTTTAATATCATTATAATAATTGTTTCTATTTTTGGCACAAGGCCAGCAATTATTCCAGTACATTACTGGTACTTTATTTTATCGACCTCGTAAGGATGAAAGGCAAAGCTAACCTCGGCGAAATTTGAACTCAGGACGTAAAGGGCCGTAACCCTATGCTGAAAAACATGGCGTCCGACGCTCTACCAATTCTGCCAATCCACCACCCAAATTATAATAATTGTTTCTACTTTTGGCAAAAGGCCAGTAATTATCCCAGTACATTACTGGTACTTTATTTTATCGACCCCGTAAAGATGAAAGGCAAAGCTAACCTCGGCGGGATTTGAACTCAGACCATAATGGGGCGTAACTCTATGCTGCAAAGTATGGCGTCCGAACCTCTACCAATACTGCCAATCCCCCATATAATAATGGTGATGATGATGATAAGGATGGTGATGATGATGATGATAAGGACGAACATGATGGTGATGATGATGATGATAATAAGGACGTAGATGACGATGGTGATGATGAGCACAATACTCTGTTCAGTAGTCTTGTATCGGTAGAGCGTCGGACATGTTTTGCAACAAATAGTTACGTCCCTTTACATACTGAGTTCAAATCCCGCCGAGGTTAGGTTTGCTTTTCATCCTTGCGTGCTCGATAAAATAAAGTACCAGTCATGCACTTGGGTCGATGTAATCGACTTTCCCCTCCACAAACATGTCTCAACCTTGTGTCTATATCAGAAACCAAGGACGGTGAGTTGGCAGTATCGGTAGAGGGTCGGACGCCATGCTTTGCAGCATAGTTACGTCCCTTTGCAATCCGAGTTCAAATCCCTCCGAGGTTAACTTTGCCTTTCATCCTTACGGGGTCGATAAAATACAGTACCAGTGATACACTGGGTATTTATTGGTCTTGTGCCAAAAGTAGAAACAATTATTTTTGTAGTAGTAGTAGTAGTAGTAGTAGTAATAGTTGTTTCTACTTTTGGCACAAGGCCAGCAAAATACACAGTACATTACTGGTACTTTATTTTATAGTAGTAGTAATAGTGTTATTAGAAGTTGTTTTTGTTGAACATGACAACACTCGTCATTTCCAGTTCTGTGGTTATTTCAGAGTTACAGGGAGGGGGAAGAAGTGGAGGAAGAGGAAGAGGAGGATGAGGTGGAAGAGGGGGAAGATGAAGTGGAGGAGGGGGAAGATGAAGTGGAGGAGGGGGAAGATGCGGTGGAGGAGGGGGAAGATGAGGTGGATGATATGAGCAAGAAGGTGAAATTATATTTAAAAAAAACATTCTCTGCTTTTTTGGCGCATAATTATGTATTTTATGAGAGATTTGTATCAATCAATATAAAAACTACTTTTAATGAATGTCACTATTTTTATTGTTGCTGTTGTAGTTGCTGTTGCTATTGTTGTTGTTATTGTAGTTGGTGTTGCTTTTTTTGTTTTTTTTTGTTTTCTTTGCAGTTGTTGCTGTTGTAGTTGCTGTTGCTCTAGTTGCTGTTGCTATTGTTGCTGTTGCTATTGTTGCTGTTGCTATTGTTGTTGTTGTAGTTGCTGAAGTTGCTGCTGTAGTTGCTGTTGCTATTGTTGTTGTAGTTGCTGTTGCTGTAGTTGCTGTTGTAGTTTTTGTTGCTGTAGTTGCTGTTGCTATTGTTGTTGTTGTAGTTGCTGTTGCTGTAGTTGCTGTTGTAGTTGATGTTGTTGTTGTTGCTGTTGGTATTGTTGTTGTTGTAGTTGTTGTTTTCCTAAAATGTTATTCACTGCCGACATTGTTGTTATGCTAAATATAAAAATAACTAAACAAAGCCTGACCACTTTTATTATTGTGTGGCCATTAATATTGGAATCAGTGACAACATCTAAAAGACATGATGAATCTACTGATGATTGTTATATTTTGACTAACGTCTCAATTGTCTGCCCTTTAATTAGGGCCATGGTTTCTTGACGTCAACAACAACAACAACAACAACAATACTATCAACTGTATTGTAACTAGTGTTATAATAGTAACAATGGCGGATAGTGATAAAACAGCAACAGCAGTAACAACAGCAACAGCAGCAACAATACTAACAACTCTATTGTAACTAGTGTAGTAATAGTAAGAGTAACAATGGCGGACAGTGATAAAACAACAGTAACAACTGCAGCAGCAACAACAACAGCAGTAACAACAACAGCAGCAATAACAACAACAGCAGTAACAACAACTGCAAAAACAACAACATCAGTAACAACAACAGCAGTAACAATAACAGCAGTAACAACAACTTCAACAACAACAACAGCAATAACAACAACAGCAGAAACAACAACGGGAGTAACAACAACAACAGTAACAACAACAGCAGTAACAACAACAACAGCGGTAACAACACCTGCAATAACAACAACAGCAGAAACAACAACAGCAGTAACAATGACAACAACAATAACAACAACATCTACTAACAACTGTATTTTACCAGAGTAGTATTAGTAAGATTAGCAATGACTAATAGAATAGTATAACAGCAACAACAGTAACAACAACAGTAACAACAACAGCAGTAACGTCAACAGCAGTAACGTCAACGACAGTTCATTACTGGTACTTTATTTTATCGACCCCGTACGGATAAAAAGCAAAATTAACCTCGGCGGGATTTGAAAACATCATGTAAAGGGACGTAACTCTATGCTGCAAAGCATGGCGTCCGACCCTCTACCGACACTGTCAATCCACTGCCTAAATAATGGTTTCTACTTTTGGCACAAGGCCAGCAATTATCCAGTACATTACTGGTACTTTATTTTATCTACGCCGTAAGGATGAAAGGCAAAGTTTAACCTCGGCGGAATTTTGAACTCAGATCGTAAAGGGCCGAACCTCTATGCCACAAAGCATGTCGTCCGACCCTTTACCGATTCTGCCAATTCACCACACTCACTCACGTGATAATAATAACTGTTTCTACTTTAGACACAAGGCCAGCAAATTACCCCAGTGCATTACTGGAACTTTATTTTATCGACCCCGTAAGGATGAAAGGCAAAGTCAACCTCGGCGGGATTTGAACTCAGATCGTAAAGGGACGTAACTATGATGGAAAGCATGGCGTCTAACCCTCTACCGATAATGCAAATCCACCGCCCTCGCGTGATAATAATAACTTCGAATATAATGGAATATTTATCATGTTAGCTTTCTGATTTTACTCCATCGATTGATTACAATACTGGGCTGTATGTGTGTGAGATAGATTTATTATTTTCATGTATGTGTCTGAGATAGATTTATTATTTTCATGTATGTGTGTGAGATAGATTCATTATTTTCATGGCCCTTTATGATCTGAGTTCAAATCCCGCCGAGGCTAACTTTTCCTTTCATCCTTACGGGGTCGATAAAATAAAGTACCAGTAATATACTGTTTTAATTGCTGGCCTTGCGCCAATAGTAGTAACAATTATGTTCATGTATGTGTGTGAGATAGATTTATTATTTTCATGTATGTGTGTGTGCAAGATGGTCGCCTGTGTAAATTTATTATTTAAAGATAGTCGGCCATATTGGAGTGTTTCTCTATGTTGTAAAGTTTTCTGTTTATTTTTAGAAGAGTGAAGGTTAGGGTGGTGGTGGTGGTGGTAGTGGTGGGAGGAGGATTATCAATGGTCCGAGCTGATAGCTACTTTAATATAAACACACACTCACACACCTGTGTGAGTGTGAGAGTGTATGTATGTATGTATGTATGTATGTATATATATATATATATATATATATATATATATATGTGTGTGTATACATATATACACATATATGTATTCATATGTATATATGTCTGCATGTATATATATATATATATAAATATGCATATATATATATATATATACGCATATATATATATATATACGCATATATATATATATATACGCATATATATATATATACATATATATATATACGCATATATATGCATATATATATACGCACATATATATATATATATACATATATATATATATGTATATATATATATATACATATATACACATGTATGTGTGCACACATATATATACACATATATATATACACACACGTATACATATACATATATATATATATATATATATATATATGTATACATATATATAAATGTATATATAAATATATGTGATGTGGGTATTTGTATCATAGAATATATTATATGTCTACATATATGACTGGGTATGTTCCTATAAGCGTCAGGGTGTATACATACATACACATACACACACATACACATATACACACACACAAACAAATAATCTACGATTGTTATAATCGCTTTCTCCATGACAACTCAATCAGTATCAATACTGAAATGTCAGTCATGTCACACATATAACAGTGGGTTCCTACCATCTCGACGTTCCATCAAACCACCCACAGGTACACATCTGCATGTGTGTGGGCATGTGTGTGTGTGTGTGTGTGTGTGTGTGTGTGTGTGTGTGTGTGTGTGTGTGTGTGTGTGTGTGTGTGTGTGTGTGTGTGTGTGTGTGCATGTGTGTGAGTGGGTGCATGTGTGTGTGTTTTAGTGTGGATGTTTCCTTCACTTTAATGTCTATATGAGTATATGAGAATTCCTTTGTGCAAACATAAGTATATATATATATATATATATATAAAGATAGAGAGAGAGAGATACATACATATATATATATATGTTTGTATATATATTTATATATATATATATATATAGAGAGAGAGAGAGAGAGAGAGAAATAGAGAGTGAGAGAGAGACATGTGTATATATATATATATAAAGAGAGATAGAGATAGATAGAGAGAGACATAGAGAAATAGAGAGAGAGAGAGACATGTATGTGTATATATATATATATATATATACAATACAGTATATGTGTGAGTGGGTGGGTGTGTGTAATATATGTTTGTGTGAGAGAGAGTATGTGTGTATATGTTTGTAAGTGTGTGTGTATGTCTGTAAACATTTCTGACGTGAAACCGTCTGCTGAAGTTGGCAAGGTCATTCAACCAATAACTCCATTACACTCTGGTTGTAGTCGATTATTATTATTATTATTATCATCAGGGCGGTGGATTGGCAGTATCGGTAGAGAGTCGGACGCCATGCTTTCCAGCATAGTTACGTCCCTTTACGGTCTGAGTTCAAATCCCGTCGAGGTTAACTTTGCCTTTCATCCTTACGGGGTCGATAAAATAAAGTACCAGTAATGTACTGGGTAATTGCTGGCCTTGTGCCTAAAGTAGAAACAATTATTATCATCATCATCATCATTATTGTTGTTGTTGCTGTTGTTGTCACTATGTGTGAGATTTGCAAATATAACTCGAGTGGTTGGGACTAATCCGAGTATATGTATATAGGCCGGTGAACTTTAGCTTAGAGTAAACACTTGCCCGTTGTTGTCAAGGTTAAACCGAAGAATTAAGTCTATTACCCTTGTTTGTCAAAGTCGTAGATTTGAAGTAAAAGACGAATAAATATAAATAAATATACATAAACGTATATTACAATGCATTTCGTCTGACAGACTAGTAATCCCGTCCTCCCACTCTACTCTATTGGTTAGTTTGTATTATTGCATACTGGTGGATTGGCTGTATCGGTAGATGGTCGGACGCCATGCTTTGACGCGTAGAGTTACGGCCCTTGCCATTCTGAGTTCAAATCCCACTACGGTTGACTTTGCCTTTCAACCTTACGGGGTCGATAAAATAAAGTACAAGAAATACACTGGGATAATTACAGGACTTGTGCCTAAAGTAGAAACAATTATTGCATTATCGACCAGGCGATAGATTGGCAGTATCGGTAGAGGAGACACACGCCATGATTTGTCAGCAAAGAGTTACGGCTCTTTGTGGTCTGAGTTTAAATCCTGTCGTGGTTAATTTTGCCTTTCATCCTTACGGGGTCGATAAAATAAAGTACTAGTAATATACTGGGATAATTGCTGGCCTTGTGCCAAAAGTAGAAACAATTATTGTATTATCGACCAAGAAAAGTAATATTGATCTTGATGGCATTATAATTCAAATTGCAGAGTACTGCAACAGATACTGCATATGTTGTTGTCTTGCGCCTTTAATAGAGACATATTTATTAATTTTAAATTTGGATTGGGTTGATCAAGGAATAAAAATTAGTTAAGTATATGTAACATCCTTGTATGTAGACTAATTTATAGATTAATAAACCAAAGATTTTGCTTAAAAGAAAGTTGCCATAGGGATAACAGCATAATTCTTTTAGAGAGTTCATATTTTAAAAAAATATTGCGACCTCGATGTTGGATTAAAATTACCTTTAGGTGCAGAAACTTAAATATGTGAATCTGTTCGATTTTAAAAATTTTAAACTTAGATTGGTTTCTATTTTTTTTTAATTTAATAATTATTTTATTTTATTGTTATTTTATTTTATTCAGTACTGTGTTAGACATTCCACGTTTCCAACAACAAGGTTTTCCTTCAAGCTGGTTGACCAAAGGAACATTCTACTCGTGGTTGGACATTAAAAAGAGACGTGTATACATATACTCATAACATAGTCCTCATGGTGTTCAAGCCTGAAAGATTGTGTGACAAATATGAGCTTTTAAATTACATTCACATCTGTATTTTCTGTGCCAGAAAAAGCAATGTTGGCTGATGAGGTTTATAAGCATGTCTTTGGAATCCTGAGCTGAATAGCCAAACCACTAAGCCACATTTCTTCACAAATCAATGCTATCCTGAGGCTAAAAAATATCGAGCTATTAGAGTCCATTAAATAAAGCCCTACTAGCAAACCGAAAAAAGGAAAGAATCACAAACCACCACTCACCTGATAATTTCTTTATTGGTCGTCCATAAATTCAAAGGTGGTTTTTCAGGACCGACGGATGGAGATTTATTACCGATCACTTCAGGAATGTTAGGCTGACCGCTTATGATATCATTACCTCCGTCAACGACATTAACTTCTACAGAACCTTCAACTAACTGTACATAATGTGGGCTGTCTTTTACTGAACAGTGTTCTTCCGTATGCTGGATAGATAAAGGGCTTGAAAGTGTGTCTGTTATAAAACTTTCTGTGTCGGCCATCTTGAATCAATATGTCAATGACGTTTATTTTCCGTTTTGTTTTATTTTATGTTCTGTCGGTTTTTATTTTTCTTGTTTCTCAATTTCGTTGCATTTTGTTTTTCTCATTTTTCAGTCTACGCTATTTTTTTTTTTTTTTTGTCTTTTTGTGAGCGTTTCTACAATATTGTGATGAAAAGTAGAATTACCTCACAAATATTCAACTGGATACCTTAGATTCTCAAGTTTAAGTCTGTTCTTCCTGCTTTCTTGTTCACTCTGTTATTTCGAGCTGAGAAGGAGGACTTCCTCCAAAACAAACAGCACTCTTAATTTGTTCAGTAAAGCGTAACTACCTTTCACCTTTTCCACCCCCTCCTTATTGTTCCCAATTACATTCGGTTCAGAAATAAAAGATTTTTCTTCGCAAACAACCGTCCCAGTGTCTTCCTTCAATTTCGTTTCTATTTATTTATTGCTTTCATTCAATGTCCTTCTAGATAATTTTCGTTTCCTGTAGAGATATTTGGTGATAGTAGAAGTAAAACTGTCTTCACAAACTTACAAGTGGACCACACTGATCAGATTCTATTTTACTTCCTTTTTGTGTGGGCGTGTGTGTGAGCATGTGTGCATATGTATATATGTATATGTGTGTGGGGGAGGTGTTTGGAGGTTGAGGAAGTCTACCTCTTGAAATATCTTCTGATGATGTAAACAAGGATTTGTTCACAAACTTCCAAGTTGCTCAGATTTCTCAATCTCTCTTTAGCGTATATGTTTGTGCGTAAAGTGTTTGGGTACGCCACCTCTAGTCATATCTTGGAATAAAAACAAGTAATCCTTCACAAACTTAAGACTGGCTCAAAATCTCCAATTTCTATTTTGCTTCTATCAACCTGTACACACAATCTCTCTTGAAATTTTGTGATGAAAACAAACTTACAGGTATCTCTGACACTTTCGTTGTTTTCCTGTCTCATTCAACTAGACCTGAATCGACCTCTCTCTCTCTCTCTATCTTTCTCTCTATCTGTCTATCTCTCTATCTCTCTCTCTCTCTCTCTCTCTCTCTCTCTCACTCATTCACTCTCTCCGTTTCATTACCTACATTATTTATTTATAATATCTTTCATCATAGCAACGATCAAAACACACTCTCATCCAAGCCCGTGTTTCAGGTGCGAAGACCTGTTTGTAGTTTTCTTCTCGATGCAGCCAGTGTCTATGTGTGTGCGTGAGCATGTGTATGACTGTGTGTGAGTGTGTGAGTGTGTATGTACGTATGTGTGTGTATGTGTGCGTATGTGTATGAGTGTGTATGTGGATGAGTGTGTATGGGTGTGTATATGTATGAGTGCGTAAGTGTATGTATGTGTATGTGGGTGTATGTGTATGAGTGGGTATGTGTATGTATGTGTATGAGTGTGTGTGTTTTGTGAGTGTGCATGTGTGAATGTGTATGTGTATTAGTGTGTATGTGTATGTGTGTGTGTGTGTGTGTGTGTGTGTGTGTGTATGTGTGTGTGTGTGTGTGTGTGTGTGTGTGTCTTTAAGGAGATGAAAGAGAGTTTTTCTGTATTTTATATATTTTCCCATTTGTTTTATTTAATTTCAAGCATCTGGCATAAATATATCCATTTATATTTCACTTATTTCATACTAAAACCACACATCTAAAGCTTCTACCTCTAATCTAGACGCAATTACATTATTCATAAACACACACACACACACACATATATATATAAAGAAATGTTTAAGACCCCCGACGCAGAGCTCAAACCGTTTCGATGGCTATTTCCTAAGTCCACCTGGTTCCTTACCACACTTCCTTCGTTATATATATATATATATATAGAGAGAGAGAGAGAGAGGGAGAGGGAGAGGGAGAGGGAGAGAGAGAGAGAGAGAGAGAGAGAGAATGGGCCGAGAGTTGTGTCAGGTACTTCATACATAAAGTAGTGAGGGTGGATTATTTACTTCAGATGGAAGATGAAGACTTCAACAAGAGTAGCACTGTTTCATTTGGTTATTTGATATATATTTATCCTCTTTGGATTTTAGTCTTCAAATTTATTATTATTATTATTATATATACAGGCGGTGGATTGGCAGTATCGGTAGAGGGTCGGACGCCATGCTTTCTAGCATAGTTACGTCCCTTTACGATCTGAGTTCAAATCCCGCCGAGGTTGACTTTGCCTTTCTGGGTGATTGCTGGCCTTGTGCCTAAAGTAGAAACAATTACTATATATATATATATATATATATATATATAAATGTTTGTGTGTATCTGTAAGTATGTATATATATGTATATATATATACACATAAATATATGTGTGTATGTATATATATATATATAAATATATGTATGTATATATATATATAAATATATGTATGCATGTATGTATATATATATATACTGGGAGCGAAGGACCCCTAGCCTTCGTCGGGGCATTCTTCTAGGAGAAGGCAACTCAGGAAACTGGGATAACTCCGATATAAAACCTGCGGCTCAGTAGTTACCGATGATGTTGATCTTTTCTTCTTTTCGGGTTATAGCTACTGTCGCTCAGAGAGTGGGATTGGCTCAGTGCACAGTCTTTCCTCACTTTAAAAAAAATCTTCACACACAGGCATTGCTCGATAGAATTAATTAATTATTAATAATAATGGTATATCGTGCAATGGTGATACTCGATAATATGGGGGCAGCCCTCATGTATATATATATATATATATATATATATATATATATGTGTGTGTTTGTATGTATGACCCCTTAGCCTTTGTCAAGGCAGAATTCTAGGAGAAGGAAAACTCTGATATAACACCTGCAACCCTGATGGTATCCAATGATGTTGACTTGTTCTTCTTTTTGGTAAATATCATCTTGGTTAAGAGAGTGGGACTGGCTTTGTGCAGTGCCTTTGCTCACTATAAAAGCTTCACGGCACAGGCATTGCTTTATATCTGGAGATCTCTCTGCACTTGTCGTCACATGGTACCATGGGCCCAGCACTATGTGTCAATAATTGTCACAAGTGTAGTGTTTGTACCAGAGTTTTCAAGTCGCTGGCTGGACTAAAAAGTCACACTCGTTCAGCGCATCGGTAGGGGTTCTCCTACATGGATATAAAGTAGTGGCCGTACTTGAAAACGAGTTGGCAGCCACCATATAATATGTATGTAGATATATATATATATTTCTCACCTTCGTTCCTACTTTCATCCCAGGACAATCGGTCTCACTCTATATCCTGCCATCAATACAACCTATATATAATATATTATATATTGATGATAATATAATATATTATATATGCAGCTTTAGCCAAACTAAGCACAGAACATTCTCAATGTTACATCATAAAGTATTTAATCCAAATAATTATCATCACCAGCACCACTACTATCATCATCATCATCACCCCCACTACCAGCACCAGCACCACTACCATCAACATCACCACCAGCGCCACCACCACCACCGCTACCACCGTCATTCCCACCATCACCATCATCATCACAATCAACCCCACTACCACCTCCACCAGCACCGCTACCATTATCATCAACATCATCATCACCACCAGCGCCAGCACCACCACCACCACCACCACCATCATCCCCACCATCATCATCATCACCCCACCACCTCCAGCACCACCGCCATCATCATCATCATCGTCGAAACGAGAATGTTCTGGAATATTTCGCCATATTTCAGTGCTTCATTACTCACCCCTCTCTCTCTCTTTCTATCCTCATCCTTCCCCTCTTATACCCACAATTCGATTAACCCGCTCTCTCGCCTCATTGCCTCCACATCATTCTCTCTCTATCTCTCTCTCTCTCTCTCTCTCTCTCTCTCGCCTCATTGCCTCCACATCATTCTCTCTCTCTCTCTCTCTCTCTCTCTCTCTCTATATATATATATATATATATATATTTTTATTTTTTTATTTTTATTTTATAGAAGGAAGCTCTGCTTCCTGAAGATTTCATCTGAATGAAACAGTACTAGTCCTGTAGAAGCTCCTTCTATAAAATAAAAAAATTTTACTCTGCCATGTATTGAGTACCTTACTTACTGTAGTTATCCCCGACTCAACCCGGGACCTACGTATATATATATATATATATATATATCATTGCCTCCGCATCATTCTCTCTCTCTCTATCTCTCTCATTGCCTGCACATCATTCTCTCTTTCTCTTTCTCTCTCTCGCCTCATTGCCTCCACATCATTCTCTCTCTCTCTCGCCTCATTGCCTACTCATCAATCTCTCTCTCTGTCCCTCTCTCTCTCTCTATCTATCTATCTCTTCTCATTTACACCTGCCTCTCTCTACTTCAATCTCCCCTGTCCTCTCCACCATTAACGGATGTCTTTACTCCTATATCTACAGTGCGAGACTGTGATTTGTGTGTATGTGTGTGTGTGTTTGAATGACTGTGTGTATGTGTGTATGTGTGTATGTGTGTGTGTGTGTGCGCTTATGTATGTGCCTGTGTGTTTGGATGTGTGATTGTATGTGTTTGAGTCTCTTTCACTGTGTATGCGTGTCTGTGTGTATGTTTGTTTGTGTGTGCGTGTGTATGTTTGTATGTGTGTGCATGTGTCTGTGTGTGTGGTTATGAGTGCCTGGGTGTATTTGTGTGTGTGTCTATGTGGATGCGTGTGTGTGTGTGTCTATCTGTCTGTCTATGTGGTTGTATGAGTGTCTGTATGTATTTGTGTGTGTGTCTATGTGGATGCTTGTGTTTGTTTTTTGTGTGTGTTTGTATGTAGGTGTGTGTGTGTAGGGGGGGATTGAGTGTATGTGTGTGTGTGTATGTATGTTTATGTGTGTTTGTTTGTATGTCTGTGTCTGTCTGTGTGTATACGTTTGTCTGCGTGTGATTGAGTATGTGTGTTCATGTGAGCATATCTGTGTTTGTATGTGTGCGTATGTTTATGTGTATTTGCATCTGTATGTGCGTATAGCCAAATGGTTAAAAGATTGTCTTCGAATTCATTTTAACCTGAGTATTCCTAAAGTAAGGAGTTATTTGGAAACCACTTGATTGGTATAATACAATATACAGTCACAAGATACCGTGCACTAAGATCGAACTCGAGTCGTAATATCTACAAAGCGAACATCTTAAACATTCGGCAATGCTGAGTCACATCCTCTCTCATGTGAATTAGATTGTAAGTAAAGAGATTAATCCAAGACAGGAGCTGCTGAATCCATAGACTTAATTTAACGCAAACATCACCACCATCTTGAATGTTCGAATTTCAGCAGCCGACAGCTACAACACTTTTCTGTCTTTTGCAGATGTTGTTATTGAATGTGAATCGTTAAAACCAACATCGCTATACGACTTGTTCGTAAATTGTTGGATTAGAATCACCAGCTGAAGGGATTCTAATATTTATGTAAGCAATCGTTGATAGGGTTAAAGAAAAAAAATCGTTTTGATGCATGACCTCCGCTGATGATTATTTTAGAGTGTTAATAGAGATGACCGGTGTCATGATATATAGCCATTACCTGTTTAACATGAGGTATTAGGCTTCAGAAACATACAGGAAAAGATAATCACTTCACTCATGGGCAACCAGTTGATTAATTATTAAAAATAGCAGATACACAGACACATATATATGTATATATGCATATATATATAATACATACATATATATATAATACATACATAATTATACATAAAAATATATATAAATATATAGACATGTGTATATAGATATATATATACATATATATATGTTTTTACACACACACATCTCTCTCTCTATTTATATATATATATATAGAGAGAGATATGTTTTTACACACACACATCTCTTTCTCTCTCTCTATTTATATATATATATATAGAGAGGGAGAGAGAGGGAGAGAGAGAGAGAGAGAGAGAGAGAGAGAGAGAGAGAGAGAGAGTCTAGAATTAGCCGTCGAAACGGCTTGAGCTCAGCCGTCGGGGTCCTACTCGTTCCTATTACCCACTCTACTACCCTAAGTATTGAGTACTTTGGTGCGTTATGGTCCACCTGGTTCCTTACCACATTTCCTTCGTTATATATATATATATATATATATATATATATATATATATATATATATATATATATGCAGCTATGTGTGTAAGTGTTTGTCCACGTAACAGATACATATGATAACAGATATTAATACATGTGTGTATGTATATGTGTGTATGTATGTGTGTGTATGTATATGTGTGTATGTATATATGTATATATGTGTATGTGTGTATGAATATGCATGTATGTATATGTATATGTGTGTATGAATATGTGTATATGAATATGTGTATATGTACATGTATGTATGCGTATGTGAGTATGTATATGTATGTATGTTTATGTATGTATGTATATATATATATGGATGCATATGTCTTGCTTGTCTAGGCAACATTAAATATTTTAGAATGCAACTATACACAAACAACACTAACGTGGCTACTGTTCCCACAACAACAACAACAACAGCAACAGCAACAACAGCAGCAACAACAACAACAGCAGTAACAGCAACAACAGCAACAACAACAGCAACAGCAACAACAACAACAGCAACAACAACAGCAACAGCAGTAACAGCAACAACAGCAACAACAACAGCAACAACAACAGCAACAACAACAGCAACAACAACAACATCAACAACAACAGCAACAGCAATAGCAACAACAGCAACAGCAACAGCAACAACAACAACAACAACAACAACCAGACAGACAGACAAAGGTGGATGCACTCAATACACATTCCACCGCCTCCCATCAAACGAACACATGATGTGGGGGTAAATTAAGGTTTTCAATCTAGCAATGCTGTCACACTTGGAAACCCATGCACCTTGTTCTTTATCATATAGTGCAGGCATGAGCAACCTTTTTCGATAATTGGGCCGCATGAGGTATGGCTCATCATCAGGCGGGCCGCATGAGGTATGGATCATCATCAGGCGGGCCGCAAGCACTAATTTACATACGTGACCACATTAAGAAAGGGTGGTAACTCAGGTTGTTCTGATTCGTTTCTTCAGAATTCGTACACGTTGTTTTCCTCCATCGTAAAAATGATAGAAAGATAAACAAAAAAAAAATCAGAAATATTTGACTTAGGTGACTTAGGTGAGCAATTCATAAATCTTCGTGGGCCGCACGTTGTCCATGCCTGATACAGATACTAGCATTGTATTATCAGCAACCTATCAAAGTGACGAAAGCTACACGTAACCCTTATTTTCTGTGACATACAATCTATTTCATAGCATCTCTGTCTAGGAACACACCACCCTTCCGATCAACCTTAACCCCTCATTGCTTAGTGGAAGTATGAGAGATCGACTAATGAGTCGTCTTATGATGCGAATAGTTACTGTAACCCTTTAGAACAGGGGCATGCAACAGGCGGCTCGCGGGCCACGATCCGGCCCGCCAGGCCAGAGCGACCCACGATGACCATTTTGAATTTTTACCTTATAGGCTTATTTAGAATTGTTTTTCGTAACCGTAATACAATATTCTGTTAGTTGACGTATACTAAAGGGCTTCACTGATACGGTTATGTGTGTTATAATATCCCAGTTCCATGTTATGGAAAGAAGTTGTAGTGAATCTTTGGAATAGTACTTAATATATATTAATGGCCCTAATAGTTGTTCCAATGTTAAAAGATTGCCCGCCAATGGAATATGTTGCACACCCCTGCTTTAGATTTTACATTACTCTATAAATCCTATTGTATTCTTGTGGTAAAGACTCTATCTTACATAATTATCTCACATAATATCGAATCATAAGATTTTGATGTTATGTATTTTGAGAAAAATACATTGATATCAGTATGAGCCGCTAGTTGTGGCTGGTTTGAACAGAAAGAGGTGAGAGAATTCTGGCCGGATATGGCCAGTTTCAATGATAAAGGCATGACTTCTCTTTGCCATTCCTCGCATATATATGTGTATTTATAAACATTGAGGCTGTTTCATTTACTTTGGACTGAAGTATATAATATTCTTGTTCGTTCAGATAATGTATCGTTATGCCTTTTTGTTAATCTATTTATCTCTCATTTGTTATCATTTATAATACATCCTATGAAATACGTCATGCTGTTGTCATCTTGGCTGTAACATAAAACTAATGGAGATATCCTTCATAACAACAGCAAGGGCAATACGACAAAAGTGTTGTTGATCAGTTATAACAATATTACTATAAACTATGACAGTGGGTGCCGTCCATCTTAGAGTTATCATATATTCTTCAAAACATCCAAACATCATATGACATTCTTCATTTCATGTGGCTTCTGTAAAGGGATAAATTTGATTTACGTAGAAACACACAAGATGTCTTTGTAAATTAGTTCGAGAACAATCAACTGCGCACTTCGTATCTGATGAATATATATTTGTTTGAAATTCCTGCCAACATTAATGATGTATTCAACTCTTCAAATATGACGAACAGACCACCAATGTATCCGATAAAGAGTTTAATGCCTTCAAGGCTTTTCCTTTCTTCTCTTCAATATCATATTCTCCCACGAGTGTGTGAATTTAAGAATAGAATCTGAATGATGAGGATATTTTTATTATATTTAAAATTATACACGTAGGCGAGAATGATGAACTACACAAACGGAAAAACGGGAAATGATAATTTAAAATGCAAATATATGGTTTTCATAATCAAGACGCAGACATCAAGGTGAACCAACAAAAGCTAGACATTCTCGAATACTTCATGTGCTTGGCTAATGTTGTAAGCAATAATAGCAACAATAAACTGGAAGTCGGCAACAGAATCGGAACAGGGGTCACAGTATGAAATGGAGATCGGGAGATGACCAGAATTAATAATTAATCAATACTTTGGTAGAGTATAGGCATTGTTATGTTTCATAAAAATCAGTTCTACAGAGCTAGAACTGTTTAATTCGTATGAAATCATAAGGTATTTCCTAGTGATTCCATACGAATGAAACAGTCGTTGTCCTGTAGTATTCAGATCTGTTTAATATAACTACGTTTAGTATACACACACATACATACACACACACACACACAATATATATAAAAATAGATAGATAATAATTGTTTCTACTTTTGGCACAAAGCCATCAAATACCCAGTGCATTACTGGTACTTTATTTTATCCATCCCGTAAGGATGAAAAGCAAAATTAACCTCGGCGGGAATTGAACTCAGAATGGCAAGGGCCGTAACTCTACGCGTCAAAGCATGGTGTCTGATCGCCTACCGATACTGCCAGAAGACAAAAATCCAAAGATCCCGTTAAGGGTGAAAGCAACGATTCTTTGCTTAAACTTTAATCTGTTATTTTAATATATATATATATATATATATATATATATATATATATATTAATTATATATATTTAATACATATTTGCTCTAGGGTTCTTATATATTTGATATATATTTATCCTTATCGAGCCCTCTTTGGATTTTAGTCTTCAAATTTATTAATATTACTATATATATATATATATATATATATATATATTGCTATTCTTATTTCAAGCCCATATTATATACATATATATATTATATGAGAGTCTCGGGTTCAAACGGGGGTAACCACAGTAAGTAAGGTACTCAATACATAGTAGAGTATATACAAGATTTAATATAGAAATGACTTCTTAAGGACTAGAACTGTTTCATTCTAAGGTAATCATCAGGAAATCCCTGATGATTTCCTTTCTGATGAAACAGTTCTATATTGAATATTGTATACAATCCAATATGTACCTTACTTACTGTGGTGAGTCATTACTCCAACAGAGGTCCGATGAGCTTTTGATTCCAGAGTCGGACAAGGCCGATACAGACGACCTTGAGCTGATCGTTAGCGAAACGCGCGTCACCAATCAATAAACGCAATGAAGGCATAACCAAACGTCTTTGTATTAATATATTACTCACTGTCTAGCTCTACACCTCGCTACCGACGTCATGTGCTCACCTGGTTGGGTGAACCTACATAACTTCGCGTTACACTCCTTGGATCTCTCTCTTTCTCTTTCTCTGTCTCTCTCTCTCTCTCATATATATATATATATATATATATAGTTTTAATATAGATGAGATTCTACAGGACTAGAACTGTTTCATTCTTTAGAAATCATCAGATTCCTGATGATTTCTAAAGAATGAAACAGTTCTAGTCCTGTAGAATCTCATCTATATTAAAACTTTTATACTCTGCAATGTATTGAGTACCTTACTTACTGTGGTTACCTCCGATTCAACCCGGAATAACGTATATATATATATATATATATATATATGTAGGAGGTGAGTTTTATTGTAGTACAATAAAGCAATGCAGATATCGGATAAGAAGCACTCTACAGTTTGTGGGACTGGAGTATGCATAATATAAGATCAAAAGATGGTTAAAGGAGTTCCATATATTTTATTATGCGCATTTCAAAAACAAACATCATCATGCAATAATATTTGTGTTTTCATCAGATAAAATAGGAGAACATGATATGAAGGCTAAAAAACACTTGTGGATAGTGCAGTTTTAAATCAACATATGAAAAGTGGTTTTAGATTGATGTGTGATACTGGGAAAAATATTTTATTTAGAGAGGGGGGGGGGAGGATGAAAAGGGAAGGAGATGAGAGGGAGAGATGGGTGATAGAGAGAAAGAGATAGTTTTTATAACTGAGAGGAGATATATTTTTTACATAGAGATGTTGAAAACCGTTGGAAGATACTGTATAAATTAATATATATATATATATATATATATATATATATATATATATATATATATATATATATATATATATATATATAAATTGTGAGTATATGTTGGTTGTTTACCGACACCTCTGTATACAGATTGGAACACTCGACGAAGTACGCAGGTTGGTTTGTTTACTCCGGAGTAATGTAAAATAATTAAATCAAATATGTAACATTCGGCTTCGTTAATTACAAATTATAGATATACTGCTATATATATTTCGGTGACTGCCATCATTGGCTGTGACCTCTTCAGGCAGTCCGAATTGGTGTGGGAAGGACAGGTACACATGTTGTTGAAGTGTGTTTTACTCCTTCAATCCATCGATATGTCCAGCTCCTGGTTGTGTTGTTATTCCTCTGAGGAAATGGAATCATTATAAGTATAGCAAATTTCACTTGAAGAAAATTATGTTAATATTTTAATCTGGAACCATTCTTTCGTTATGTGTGATAGAGTAGATAAAATGTTATGAACGTTGTGCCACTTTAAACAAATATACATAACTAAACAAATCTGACTTTTCCATCGTACTTGGAAAACAATTGGTAAATTTCGACAGGATAATAAAATACATTTCTATAAATCATTACCAAATAGATAAGTTTATAAAGCTAACATGAAATAAATCATGTATATCTTAGTCAGAGGAGGAGTCAGATCGTTGTTAAAATATTTAAAAAGGAACAGAAAATCAGCAGAGAACATTTAACATTCATGTCCATTTATCCACTCGGGAATGTACAGATATATAGACAGCTCGTTACTAAAATGTACCACAATAACTCAAGATGTGAATTCAACTACGAATTCCCCCAATACATATAAAAACTGTATATAAATAGACGAAAACATTATCAATCTGAACCTTGGCCAGTTTTCAGTTGTTTTTCTTTCGTATTGGTTAAAATCTCAGACATATTATATCGGCATTTTCCTCAATATTTTGCCAGAAGAGTTAACGTTTTGGGGGGTGGAATGTTGCAGTGTGTAGTTATATGACCTTTTAGTTCGAATTTTGGTTTGAAACTGCTTTGCTTGTCCATACTCTGGCTTAATATATTAATCCAGATGTTGGTCCTTGGATTAGTTTTAAAGGTCTATATCATTCTTTGTTATTGTTCCTGCTTTAAACATAAATGATATATTGCAATATATAGCACTTAGATAAAGGAACACCATATCTTCTGACTTCTTACAATTAAACTTTGGCTTAAATAGTTTTCTGCTGGATAAAATCAGTATATATCAAATATTTTAATCCCATAATTTAAGAGGATTTATCTTCCAATGTAGATGGACTGAAGCCAATGGTATAAATCAAACAAACAATATACGCCACGTATAATACAGTGGAAAAGCTCACTCTTCCATGCACTTCTTTAATTAGTCATAATCTCCTATGTCCCCTGTACAGGTTCACAAATGTATTGCTTGCCATTCATATCAAATATGTCGTTAAGATGATGCCAGGGCGAGGTTACAATTAGCATTAAACAACGGGTAATGTCACATAGAAAGGAAAGTACACCAAATATCTAAAGTAGTCTAAAATTTGTGTTAGGCCAGAAGGCTCATTTGGCCGGTGCTTATCCCGGTTTCATGGCGTGAAGCGACTGAGAGTACAAGACTGCCCCTGGACAGGACGCCAGTCCATCACAGAGTTAAAACCCCAGCTATTGCTGGTACTCATTTTCAGCTGAGTATACTGGAGTAATGTTAAATGAAGTGTTTTGCTCAAGAACACAACACGTAACTCAGGAATCAAACCCAAGAAATTATGATCGTAAGTCCAACACCCTTACCACTAGGCCACGTCCTTCCACTTATCTAAAGTAGAGCAGTAGATTATTATTATTATTATAAGGGCGGTGAATTGGCAGTATCGGTAGAGGATCGGACACCATGCTTTGCAGCATAGAGTTACGTCCCTTTACAGTCTAGGCTCAAATCCCGCCGTGGTTAACTTTGCCTTTCATCCTTACGGGGTCGATAAAATAAAGTACGAGTAATGTACTGGGTAATTGCTGGCCTTGTGCCTAAAGTAGAAACAATTATTATTATTGGGTTAAAAAAGAGCGGTGGATTGACTGTATCGGTAGAGCGTGGACACCATGCTTTGCAGCATAGGGTTACGACCCTTTACGGTCAAAGTTCATATCACGCCGAAGTTAACTTTGCCTTTCATCCTTACGGGGTCGATAATATAAAGTACCAGTCACGTACTGGGGTCGATTTAATCGTCTTTCCCTTCCCCCCAAATTACTGGTATTGGGCCTATACTAGAAATCCTTATTAGATTTAAAAGAGCACTGAAACCATTATTACTGCCGCAGAAGACCAGGCACTCAGGACCAATTGGGTCAAAGTTAACAACGATGGACAGATTATGCTATAAAGCAGATATTGCTATTGGGTGTGAGAAATTAAGAAAACGACATTATAAAAGAGTTCATTGGGAGTTGTGCTCCCCTCACATCTCATCATTTTCACCCAGTCTCTCCATGATGCCACCAAGATTCTACGATGGTGTAGGTTTCCAACAGAGTAACAACTCTTGTGGTCGATTTACAATTCTGTAAAACACCAATCATATAACAACAATATATTGTTAATATAATATATATATTTATTTATCGAATTTGTTACCAGGATTGCCTCAATTTATGCAAATCACAATCTAAGATCTTTTATACCAGTTGTATTATGTATCTTGACTGTGTTAATTGGACGACAAGGTCACTTCAGAAGCTCTCTAAATTCCAGAATCACATCATGAGACTTATGACTGGCAAGCGGTTCAGTGACCGTATCTTTGTCAGTAAGCTGCTCAACATTACCAAACTTAGACCTAATACATCAGTTGTCAAGTCAAGAGCACTCAAACTGCTTGACAATGTCAATTTATGGACTGGACTTGGTCTGTATTCTTTAAACTCTGCGGAGAGAGATATTACATGTTTATGCTTAGTCTGCAACACAGGCAGAGTTTAACGTCATAGAGACAATCTATTTTATTGAAGCCTACTTTCGTTGTGACTTTATAACAAATATTTCTCTGAGGTGTTAAAGATTTTAATCGGTCCGTGATATAATTGCAATGAAACAAGTCAGGCTGCTCCGTCTTCTTGTATCTATGAAGATATTCTATAAATATTACGTCACTTAGACCAAATACTCTCTGAAATTCTATTGATTTATTCTATAGCATATTGTAACCACGTTGCTAACGCACAAGAATTTATTTTTCGAACTAGACCTGAATGGATGTATTAATTCTTGCAAATTGGCTTATCCGGAAGCTGTTCTTGATACTGACTTCATAAGCAAATATCTTCTCAGATAGTTAAACACTATGCTCTTTTATTCATACTTTCCCAAATGCAGGATTGAAATCAGTCTGGCACATCTGACACTTTTCACGGTGAAGGTATCGTTCTAAATTTAAGTAGATTATAACTGTCTATTCCCAGTGATGGGTAACAATCTATAGATGTATTCTATAGAACAATGTACTAACAGAAGAAGAAAAAAACACTTTTAAGGCACCGATAGTTTACGAGTAAATATTGTCTTTCAAATAGCTTCGTTTATTTGTGATTTATTCTTATAATTTTATAACGAGACAACACTGACAGTACTCTTAAATATACTGTCGTCACAATAATGCAAATACTTACAGGCATACATATGCGGACATAGTGAAACATCAATACACATACATACACTGACACATTTCCTTTATAGTATATGTAAACAAGATAAATTGGAAAGCATATCCGAAGAGGCAGAGCGTGAGAAGAAAGCATCATGTGATATATCTACAATAACATATACTTCTCACAATTGAAATAATGTTTCTATCTTTTGAACTGGAAATAATAATGACAGTTCTCAGTTAGCTTTGTATATGTAAGGACTGAAACTACACGGATGGAAACAAAAATAGTTTCATTTACAATAACTGAAATGGTGTTAAAAGCCTTAAATTATAGATTTTATATTGGAAATCAATTGTATGGATGTTATTACACTATGTACTTTTACCACATTTTTATTTACATAAAATATACATTACAAACAAATGCATTGCCGTTTTATTTTTATTTTCAACAGAAATAATTTTGCGGAACCTATAAACTTAGGCGCCATTACAACTTTCCTTCTCTCATAACAATAAGACAACGTTATATTTTTTTCCCATATTTTATAATACGACCTCATTCCCCATCTTAGTCTGTATATATTTCCACTCTTTCTTTCAGCTTTGCCTGACATCTCATTTACTTAAGTCGTTTCTCTATTTCCTGCTTGAATTGTAGTGATTTTCTTTACATTTGTTTAACCTCCTCTGTCATGTGATATTTGATTTTATATTTCACAACGTAATAGAAAAAAGACATAGTACTTATAGAATACAAAGTGTGTTTTATTCGACTATAATATGGAATTTATAAACAAAGTTACATATATATCGTTACGATGTTGGCGTTGATATACAATGGTTTCTGAATTAGACAGAAAGCCAACAATTTTGAGGTAGTGGAAAGTCAATTGATTTAAGACCAGTGTATAACTGGTATTTTATTTTATCGACCACGTAAAGATGATAGGCAAAGCTAAACTCGGCTGGATTTGAATTCAGATGTTGATTTCTAATAATTTATATAAAACAGGTGTATGACTAACCAATATGGGTAGACAAGGGAAATTCGATGAATTAGATTTGCAGTGGTTCCAGTCTGACTTACGTAATTATACGGGGCTATCTAAACCGGGCGTAGTCGATCGCTCCCTATACTTTCAACACTGAGATTTCTTACAGAGAAGGACAGTGAGTGATAGCGAGAGGAAGATATTGAAGAAAGATGGAGCTCAGCATAGCATTGGTAAATTTAGTTTAGACCTCTGTCGTATTTGAACGCAACTATTATAATTCGGTCAAATATTTTGTAATACACACTCACAGAGAGAAAGGGAAAGAAAAACACACAAATATATATACCTACAGACACACATATATTCATATACACATATATATACATACACAAACACACACACATACATACACACACATATATATATATACAAACACGCACGCATACACACACATATATATATATACACAGACATATATATGCATATATATACAAACGCGCACGTATATACACATATATATATATATATATATATATATATATATATGTATATATATACATATATATATATATATATATATATACAAATACGCACACACACACACATATATATATATATATATACACACACAAACACGCATGCAGATACATATATATACACACACAAATATATATATATATATGTGTCCCAAGTCTCTGATACCATCAACACTATACACACAGAGCTGGCATATCTAAGAACTGACTAACTGCCTGATGAGCTCATAGCCATTCAATGGCTATCATCGAAATATATATAGCAGTAAATAAAGGATTATGAGTTCATGCAATTGACTTATGTTTCGTCACTATATATATATATATATATATCATAAATCATGTCCTTAGAATTATTAGATAAAATATATACCATTTCCTCTCCCAATTAGCATAATTAACCATATAAAAAATCAATTAGACCAGGCTATAAGAATAAAGACTCATATGAAGAAATTTCCGACAAGTAACCGAAAGCGGCCTCTTTGCGGTGGCCCCGATAGAGTATTTATCCAACATTTCAACAGCATGTAGAAACTGACTAAATATACCGTCAACCATACACAATTAGGTGTAAATTCAAACAAATTCTTCATTGAGCCACAACGTGACCGGTTGCAAAACATATATATCTATGACTTTATGTATATGTAAATATTTATATATATATATATATATATATATATATATATATATATATATATATATATAAAACCCATACGCACATACACACACACATATATATATATATATAAGCACATGCATATACTTACCACAACTGTTTGTCATACCCACGCCTACTCCGTAATAATACACAGTTAATTGATTCATAAATTCATAAAACATTTCACACATTGGAGGCAATATTTCTGTCTCAGCTCTCTTTGATCGCCATTTCTGTTGTGTCGTCTTTTTTAAAGATATGTCGAATTCTAAATAATTGTTATTGAATATAGTTGAAATATTTCTTTTGCAATTATATTCTGATGGGACTCTGTTGATATTGGAATTTTGTATTGAATAGTGCGTTAATTTATATATATATATATATATATATATATATATATATATATATATGTGTGTATATATGTGTATATATGTATGTATGTATGTATTTATAAATACGTGTGTGTCTTTAATTACATACATATTTTCTATATGATTCAATGTATATATATATATACATATCTATGTATATATATATACATATATATGCATATACAGACAGACATATATACGTATATATACTATGTGTGTGTGTGTATGTATTTTTATATAAATATGTACTTCTACATATATATATATATATATGTATTTCTATATAAATATGTACTTCTACATATATATATAGGAACACGTGTGACCCCGACGGCAGAGCTCAAGCCGTTTCGATGGCTATTTCTGGACTATTTCAGTCCAGAAATAGCCGTCTAAACGGCTTGAGCTCTGCCGTCGGGATCACACTTGTGTTACAATGTTACAATGTTCTTGTTTTGTCTTAAAGATTATGTTCTTTGAAATGAAAACAATGATCATAGTATCAGCCATGTTTATGTAAATTGCCCATTCAAACTACATTTCTCTAAATTTTATTTCAAATATTGTTATTTGAATTTGTTTCATATTCTCATATGTTTACTAACATTTAATATAGTGTGAAACAACCTATATGATATTATCATATAGAAATAATTTTTTATGCTGATTCATGCCGAACTCTACTTATGATCATCATATGTTACATTAATATCGATTCTACATTAAGAAAATAGGGACAAATATAATGGATGAAGAATAAAGAAATAGAAATCTCGAAATTTCATTATGGCAATTATTTCTGTTTACAAAGGAAAAATTTAGAAGAAAAATATATATATAAGCTATCTAATCTTGTTGTTACTGTAGCCGTGAAAT
>OZ024754.1:7457534-7495034 GCA_964016885.1 Eledone cirrhosa | reverse complement strand
TATTAACTACTCGAGAAAGTATTTAACAGTATTTACACAATATTCACATAGCCGATTGATTAAGAAGTTCGTTTCCCAGTCCCACTGCGTAGTACCTTCGACAAGTGTCAATTATTATAACCTCGAGTAAAATTAGGTAAAATTAGCCAGAAAGCCACCTGGAGCCCATGGGATGAACTGTATTTGTAATACAAAAGTACATCTTTGTCACAGTATCACGCGAAGGAGGTAGATCCGTGATTTGGTGCGTCACGTTCTCCACCTTCAATTTAGTCGTTTCGACCACAAACCCCTGTATCGCGGCCCGCCACGCAGAAGAACGTAAAATAAAGAAATACCGGGGTTTGTCCGACCGCTTCCCCTCGGACCGCTCACCGTCGAGACCTCAGGGCCCCCTCCTCATACTGCTGAGCTCCTCCCCAGTATGAGGAGGGGGCCCTGCGAGGTTGGGTGGCTGTTGAAGCGTGTGTTACTGGTAATTGTCCCGGAGAATGCTTTTGCCGTCTTGTCTGTGGGGCGCAGCACTTCTGTCCTCTTGCCCTAGGCCCAAAATCCAATCACCCTCTCCCTCTCTTCTGCAATACAAGAGTTCTTGTCATCTCCTCGCCTTCCTGTTCTTCCTCTTTCTTTCTTTTTTTGTCTATATTTCCCTATTCTTTCTTTCCTTTTGTTTTCCCCTTTTTTTGTCATTTCTATATTGAAAATAAAAATGTTGTGTCTCACGCTGTAACCGCTTTGGGAATTAATGTAACATGTTGTTAAGAGGGAAATACAGTGAAAGAGAGAGAGAGCGAGCGAGAGAGTGAGAGTAAGAGTTCGAGAAAGAGAGTGAGAGGGATAGAGAAAGAGAGTGAGAGGCAGAGAGATATCGTGTGTGTGTGTGTGTGTTTGTGAAAAATGGATTTAAAACAACTTCAACATAAAGACAACGCATTACAGACTTCAAAACAATCATGACATTTGTCTGTCACACTTATATGTAAATATATATAGTTGTTTTTTTTTTGGGGGGGGAGGGGGGTGTATATGTGCGTGCGTGTGTATATTTGTGAGTGTATATATATATATATGTGTGTGTGTGTGTGTATGTGTGTGTATGTACCGGTAGAGTAATGATGGATTTAGTAATACAACTAAAATTCTCATCAATACGTTGGCGTCTCGATCACAACTAGAGAAATGTCCTTGTACTAAATTACGATGGAAAATGTTTGGTAAAATATAAACACTTCAATGCAATGAGCTTTATACCATAGAACCAGAAACGGTTCCAGTCGGTGTATCAAAAGGTTTAAATATATTTGTTTCAATATATTTCGTTCACATTTATAATTCCATTTAACCTTAAAGAAAAAGTGGAAGGAAATGCACAGTATTTTTTGAATATTTAAACACTACATTACTTTACTGAAGTTACATAAAACCATGAGTCAGTTTGTATTGCATATTTTGTTTGTATCTACTGAAGTCTGCTCGCTACATCTTGTTTATTATTGGAAATATATATATTAAAATATATATATATATTTCGTTGTTTACTGCTAAATCCAAAAGATTTTTTTACACAATCTATTAAACAAGATTTAAGACACTAATGTATTCTAAAAGCTTGTCAAATATATCATATCCGTTCTTTCTGAATAATTCTCGCCATGTAAATTCCTTTAAATCACTTGAGACCATCATATGGCACTTTAACTCTATAGTGAGTAAAACATATCTTAGAAACTTTTGTTTGATTAATGTAATTTTGTCAGAGATGTATGTTGCATGAAAGAATTCCATTTTGTAAATTACATTTAACTTTCAAAATTCAAATGGTGATACAAATATTTACACATGAGTCATTAAACTCACCAGCCATATTTCAAATATATATATATATGTGTGTGTGTGTATATAGGGTGTCCCAAAAATGTATACATACTTCAAAAGCGAATAACTCAAATATGTAGGGACACCATATATATATATATATATAATAATGAGTATTTTGTTTGAATAATGAAATAAAAAGAGTCATTAATATTAGTGTCTATATATCGATATATTCATTAATAATATTTGCAGAAAAACCACCCCTCGGGTAGTTTTCTGCTAGCATGTGTAGTGTCTATATTGATATTATACGCAGGTATATATACATGTAGATATGATACATCAAATAAACTCGTAATTGACAATATACACAGAAATTGAACGAAGACTGTCTTATGTAATCAGTAACGGAATCCATGATACATTAAAAAAAGACGATATTATATATAAACTGCATTAGGAGAAAATTAGTGACAGGAAATTAATGTTTATTTAAGCGATCGCCACCGGAAGTGTTGACATTTGAAAATTTGAAAGAAGTGAATCTTTAAATAAATAGTAAAATATATTTAATGAACAGCCCCAAAATTTAGTAGATTAATTATGTAATATTCATTCATTATTTATTCAAAGTAATCCAACTTATTTTACTAATGGGACAAACAATTATAAACCGTACGCAGTCCCGCGCTTCTTCCTTTATTATAGTTTAGATGGAGTAAACTTCCCTTTACTCAGTAAAGGAAAGCGTTCTCACTCCTACTCTTCAACAGTGTCCGGAAGCCAGTCCCATATACTAACCAAATGTTTGTTTCTCTGCATTACATGTTAGAGTAAGATTCAAATAGGAGTACTTAGTGGCATTTGAATGATTATGTCTTATATATATATATACAGAGAGAGAGATAGGGAGAGGAGGTGAGTCTGTATTGGTGAGGCCGAGGAGACAACTAATCATGGGAGTACTTAATGCATGGGGAGACGCAGTGTAGGTATAGAGATATGTAAACCCTTGGAAAGGCTTTCTGATCAGTTAAGCCGAAACCCTTTAGCACTATGGTCGGGAATTTAGATCTCTCTCTATCTCTCATATATATATATATATATATATATATATATATATATATATATATATAAGAGAGAGAGAGAGAGATAAAGAGAGAGAGAGAGAGAGAAAGAGAGGGAGAGAAAGGATCGACCACGAGCTTAGACATTTTCGTCTAGGAATCAGCCACCTCTACTTTAATTTCACGAGCAAGCTGTCCTGTTGATCTGATCAACTGAAACATTCGTCGTCGTAACCGATGGAGTGCCAACACAACACCACACACACACACACACGTACACACACATACACACACTCACACACACACACACATACATGTAACATATGTCATGTCATAACCCTGTAAGCAGATCAGAAGATCTGAAACATTTATTTCCTATATTCCATTATCAGATACATTACGTAAGTTAAGAGATATAGCAGCAATATAAGAAATTTCATAATACAACAAAAGATATTTTCTATATCTCATAATTGTTTCCAGAGTCTAATCTCATGATCTCTTGTAATTCTATGTAATACTTCATCCTGTAAATGATATAATAGCATTATTCAACTAATATTCTTTCCAAGATATGTATATCTTCTATCTACATTCGTCGTCTACACAGATTCCTTTCATATTTGCTTAGATAAATCCGTCTTATCTTCTTCATCTCTGCTTACCTAGGCTATATTTCGACTCTCAGAGAAAAAAATAAAACACGTACACTAAAATTGATTATATGATGTTAAATTGGTCTGGCGTAGAAATGATATTTTCTGCTGATCTTTTAAACCGAGTTGCTACATTTATTTCTACCTGTTTCATGTCACCTGTTTTGTTGGTCTTGTACGTCTGTTCTTGTTAAGGGGGCATTGTCAAATCCGTGGGTGGAGGACTTGTTTCTTTTCCTAGTTGACTATAGAACATTCATCAGTTACCAATTACATACTTACTTCTTCATAGATATATTGAAATTCTAGAACAGGTATTGATATTTCACTAATTAATCGATTTTACTGTATCAATAATGATGAGCTGTACTTTGTGAGTTACTAAAAACACGATCCTCTTAGAGCTAATAACAATTGTGATAATTGGATTATTTTAATCTGGTTTGTCTGTTATGTCGCCAAATACTGTTACATAAAATATTGTTTCTACTTTTGGCTCAAGGCCAGCAATTATTCTAGTGTATTACTGGTACTTTATTTTATCGACCCCGTAAGGATGAAAAGCAAAGTTAACCTAGGCGGGATTTGAACTCAGATCATAAAGGGCCGTAACTCTTTGCTGCGAAGCATGTTTCAACAGACTTCTGCTGTTGAATTCTAAAACCTCTGCCAATTTTCTGTAATTGAACATTAGAAAATAATTGTGTTTACTTTTGGCACAAGGCCAGCAATTATTTCAGTGCATTACTGGTACTTTATTTTATCGACCTCATAAGGATGAAAAGCAAAGTTAACCTCGGAGGGATTTGAACTCAGACCATAAAGGGCCGTAACTCTTTGCTGCCAAGCACGTTTCAACAGACAGCTGTTCAAAGCCGGGACAAATACTGCAAAGCTCTAAAACCTCTACCAATGTTCCTTATTTGAACATTAGAAAATAATAAACATAAATACACTATAACATTAATCGAAAAAAACCATTTAAAACATGACATTAAGTGCGAAAGAATATATAAGTGTTCATGTGATAGCACTTATGATGAATGCGTTAATGTTACTAAAATGGTGGAATGTGTATGTATATCTTATCGACTGAAAAGCCTGCGTAGAATATTGAGTGTTAATAAATAACATGTCTACGACTATATTGGTAAGTGCATATATATATATATATATATACATATAAACATACATATATACATATACATACATACATATGTATATGTAAATATATATATAAATATATATGTAAATATATATGTAAATATATATGTAAATATATATGTATATATATATGTAAATATATATATATATATATGTAAATAAATATATATATATATATATATATATGTAAATATATATATATATATATATATATATATATATATGTAAATATATATATATATATATATATAAAACTGTAATGTATTTTTTTTATCATTGGATCCGAAATGTTGAACAGAAATACTTTTAAAAATAAGCATTCTATAAATAAAATCTAAACTTTCGTTGAAAAATGAAGTAGCATACATTCTTCTATTCAAATGCGTTTGCTTGTGTTTGTAGCCTTTTTATTTTTCAATCTTATTTATCGAACGTTATATGAATTTAGATTATAACTTAGACTTGGTTTATTCATGAACAAGCAATCAAGAAGAACTTCGCTGCATTGCTATAGTTATTTATAGGAGGTCAACATTAAAGAACAGCTTATCTTGAGAGATGATGCAGAATAGTTTTTTATATATATTTATCTAGAGTGGGCGTATTATTTATATTCTGTTTTTGTTACTTTACTGTTTACTCAAGGATAAAAGCAAAGTGGTATTGCCCGAGGGGGAGAGAGGAAGGTATCTTCAAATCAGAAACAAATTATTTACTATTGGTACTTAGCCAATTTTTTTGTCGAGTTGACAGTAAGTAACCTTAGAGCGTTGGTTAAAGTGCGATATAATAAAAATTGCTGAGGTCTACTTTTTTCATCCATTCGAGGTTGATGAAAATTTATCCAGGATGTAACAAAAATGTATCCAGGATGTTCCACCAAGTAGGTGAAAAGACTGACAATGTCTCCAAGCCTGCTTGTAACTACATAGGTACTTAGGTTGTTAGCGAAAGCATTATAGTTGATATCAACTTTTCCCTAATGGCGAGTAAGGTTCATAATATTTTAGTTAGATTAGGTATGGTGAACTGGCCTTTACTCCTGATAAGGTCGTAGGAGAACCGCCCTAGCAATTCAAACCTGGCGGAGCCCATCTCTCGCCAGGCCGAAAGGAAACCGATAGCTTGCCGGGAAGGAAAAGGTGACAGAGGAAGAAAGTAATAAGAAGGAAGAACTGACCTTAAGACTGCATTGATACTTTATTTATCGACCTCGAAATTATTAAAGCCAAAGCCGACTTCAGCAGAATTTGAAGGCAGTGCAGAGGTAACCAGAATAAATACCAGTTCACCGTTCTCTTGTCAAAATTATGTAGAAGAAATCCCCGCAATGACCACAGACAGACTGTAGTAAGCGAAAGCAACCAGGCACACCTCCAACCAATTGTCTCTTACCACTCCATAAATATATTCATATTTAACTTTGGTTAAATGACTTACAATATTACGATTACGTTTAGAAATATTTTCTCCTTCATGGATATGTAACCCATTTTGTTGATTTTAAATGATTATTTCAGTTCCAATGATTTAATAATTTACCAACAAGAAAATACAATTTAATTGGCGTAATTAGATACTCAACAACAAATAAATTAAAACAAAACAGAATGAATAAAAATAAAAATAAAATACAGCAAGATTAATAACAAAAAAAATAGAATATTCTTTTGTCGACATCTCATGCAGAAAGAGACTTCACACTTGCTTGATTTTCAATTAGATCTTCTATGTGAGAGAAATTTGTTTTAAGGAAATAATCGACAGATAGTTTCTCAAATTATCCACACAAACCATTATTACGCAATAGTTCCCAATCTTCGCCCACACTACATTGAATAAATAATGTTTTTTTTTATATAGGCACAAGGCCAGCAATTTTGGAGGGAGGGGAAAGTCGATTAAATCGACTCCACTGCGTGACTGGTACTTTATTTTATCGACCCCGTAAGGATGAAAGGCAAAGTTAACCTCGGCGGGATTTGAACTCAGATCCTAAAGGCCTGTAACTCTATAACTCTATGCTGCAAAGCATGGCGTCCGACCTTCTACCGATACAGCCAATCCACCGCCTTACATTGAATAAATAATGATTTCTAGTATAGGCACAAGGCCAGTAATGTGGGGGAGGGGACAGTCGATTAAATCGACCCCAGTGTGTGACTGGTACTTTATTTTATCGACTTCGTACGGATAAAAGGCAAAGCTAACCTTGGCGACATTTGAACTTAGAATGCAAAGGGCCGTAACTCTATGTCACCAAGCATGTTGTCTGCCCCGCAACCGATATTGCCAATCCACCGCCATAATAATAATAATAAGAAGAAGAAGAATAATAATTGTTTCTACTTTAGGCACAAGGCCAGCAATTATCGCAGTACATTACTGGTACTTTATTTTATCGACCCCGTAAGGATGAAAGGCAAAGTTAACCTCGGCGGGATTTGAACCCAGACCATAAAGGGACGTAACTCTGCAAAGCATGGCGTCCGGCCCTCTACCGATACTGCCAATAATAATAATTATTATTATTATATTAATAATTGTTTCTACATTTGGCACAAGGCCAGCAATTAATCAGTGTATTACTGGTACTTTATTTTATCGACCCCGTAAGGATGAAATGCAAAGTCAACCTCGGCGGGATTTGAACTCAGATCGTAAAGGGACGTAACTCTATGCTGCAAAGCATGGTGTCCGACCCTCCACCTATACTGCCAAGCCACCGCCCTCACAATGTTAATAATAATAATTGTTTCTACTTTTGGCAACAATTTGAAGGGAAGGGGAGAATCGATTAAATTTAAATCGACCCCAGTACATTACTGGTGCTTTATGTTATCGACTTCGTAAGTATTGAAGGCAAAGCTAAGGTTGGCGGGATGTGAATTCAGAATGTAAAGGGCTGTAACTCTATGCCACGTAACATGGTATCCGATGCTCTACCGATTCTGTCAATCCACCGTAATAATCACAATTAACACAACCACCAACACCGCCAGTATTATATTCCTCAACACCATCATTATCACGGACTACCATTAACCTCAGTACTATTACCAACACTGTGGTTATAATGATAATACCTTCAGCATCATTAGTACCATCGCCATCCCTGCTACCAACTTCATCGGCACCGTCATTCTCGTCGTCGTAGTCGTCGTCATAGACATCGTCGATGCTTTCATCATCATCATCATCAGCAGCAGCAGCAGCAGCCCCATAGCTAACACCATCACCATAAACACTGACAACATCATTATTTATCTTCAGCCCACCACACCACCACCCCTTCCAGTGCCCCCAACAGACACAGTACTGTATAATTTTACTCCTTATCATCAATCATTCATGTTTTGTTTGCATTAACCATCCATCATATCGTTTCATGGTTGTTTAAGTACATAATGAACAAAGTGCCATTATTGGCAAGATTTCAATGATATCATCTAAATCTATAATACAATGAAAATACGTCCATGTTTAAGTCGTAATATTATATTTTATACCAGCAATATTCCTTTTATTTTCCTGTGATAATTTGTGTATTTTTGTATATAATATCATCTTTAAAATGGAGGAGCTGAACAATATTTTGACAATAAAATCAATTTAAGGAATATCTTGAGAAAGAAATATTGTATGCATTCCTGATAATTCCCAATTATATCACATATTGGATCATTAGAATACTTGTCAATTATGGTTACGTCTGTGTAATTGCTATTCCATACTACAATATAATTTTATTTTTTAATCGTTAAAGTCTGTTTGTCCCAAGCTCACAGATTTCATCAGGCTGGACTTTATCCCAGTTTTATTAGCGTTAAGCAAGTGAGAGTTCAGTGTAGCCTTAACGTAATTCTCAGAGAAATTCAACGTGACACAGTGTATAACAAAGTTTCTAATCTACGCCTAAAGCAAGTATGGGCAACTTTTTTCGAGAATCGAGCCGCAGAAGATATGGCTCATCATGATCAAGCGCTAATTTACATCCGTGTCCACATTAAAAAAAGGGCGTTAACTCAGGTTGTTTTGATTTGTTTCTTCAGAATTCATACACGTTGTTTTCCTCGATCGTAAAAAATGATAGAAATATGAATTACGACTGAAAAGTTGAGGTAAAAAAATCAGAAAGATTTCGCTTAGGTGACTTAAGTGAGGCATTCAGAAAGCTTCGCGGGCCGCAGGTTGCCCATGACTGGTCCAAAGTCTATAAGCCAGATAGCTTATATCCCAGTTTCATGGCGTGAAGTGACAGAGTATAAGACTGCCCCTTGGACATGACGCCAGTCCATCGCAGTGTTAAAACCCTAGCTATTGCTGGTACTCATTTTCTGCTGAGTATACTGAAGCAGCATGAAATGAAGTGTTTTGCTCAAGAACACAACACACAACCCAGCCCAGGAATCAAACCCACGGAATTATGATCGTAAGTCCAACACGCTTACCACTAAGCCACATGCCCCCCATCCCACGAGTGACAAGGTTGTCCCATTAAATTATAGGTACAGTACATTCGACGAGTTTCTAAACAGTGTAATCTACCAAATCCCACTTCTAAGTCACAGGTCGAACAAAGGTTATAGTAAAATTACATTAACTCAAAATGCCACGCAGTGAGATCTAACTTGAAATTTAATGTTTGCGAAGCCGTGTTGTCTACACAACTCAATCTATATAAATTGTTTAAATAATAGAAACGTATGTATATAATTTTTTTTTTTATTTATCTAATGAATTTAATAGTTGATATTGATTAGAAAAAGAGACAAAAAGAAAATAATTTAATTCGACAGCTACATTATACATCAAAATAAAACAAGTTACACATCAGAATAATATATTATACCTAGATTTTGATTGACTTATGTAACCAATAAACTATTGTCTGGTGAAGTTTGGGAATATGTTATAAAAGTATTTTATGATAGGAATTGTGAATAATTTTCTAGTCGGTAACTATGAAAATCATCGTTTGAATATTTAGAAATATATTTCAAAGCCATCGCAATTAGGTAAAAGCAAAGTTATATTTACATTTTATCGGATGATTTTAGTCGTCAGGGGGTCGATAAAATAAAGTACCAGTAATACACTGATTAACAAAAGTAAAAACAATTATTTCCTCAATATTGAGGAGAGAAAGGTTATATAAAGTTAGATTAAAGAAAAATAAATATTCAGTATTTTTATTTACAGTAGACTGTATTTTATACATTTTGATTTAGTTGTATAAATATAGGTGCATACAAACGTGTGATTTGGTGTCTGCATCCATGTGTTTGTGTGTCTCTCTCTCTCTCTCTCTCTCTCTCTCTCTCTCTCTCTCTCTCTCTCTCTCTCTCTCTCTATATATATATATATATATATATATATATATATATATATATATATATATATATAACGGAGGAAATGTGGTAAGGAATCAGATGGACCATAACGCACCAAAGTACTCAATACTTAGGGTAGTAGAGTGGGTAATAGGAACGAGTAGGACCCCGACGGTTGAGCTCAAGCCGTTTAGACGGCTAATTCTTCTGGACTGAATTAGCCGTCGAAACGGCTTGAGCTCAGCCATCGGGGTGCTACTCGTTCCTATATATATATATATATATATATATATATATATATATATATATATATATATATATTGTACCTCTCTCTCTCTCTCTCTCTCTCTCTCTCTCTCTCTCTCTCTCTCTCTCTCTATATATATATATATATATATATATATATATATATATATATATATGACACACACACCTTCGAGTGAGAGCGTGACTGTCCATTTACTACAAAATAATACTGTTGTAATTAAGAACGTTCACCTATCTGTTACGATCACCATGATGTCATTCCGAATAATTTCCATGTTCAAAATTCCTTCCTATTCAATGCCATCTTTTATTTACTCACAGGAAACACTGATATTTCACCTCATCTGTTGTTAGGTTTGTACTTGATCACACTTTATACTATGTCTTCATAATATATCATATAATGTAGATATTTATTGATAACAACCTCCCATTTCTATCATGGCATGTTCTAAACAATAGTTAGAACAGTAGAAAGTTACTCAATGTTAAGAAGATGTAAGTATAAAGATTAGAGACATTACATTTAACATATAATAAAGCATGAGGCTTGTTAATTCTAAATTATCTAGTTCTTCATAGATGTGTATAACAGGTGAACATATGGCTATGTCGTCAAGTAATTTTGTTGTAGATTCTCAAAGCCATAACTATAAAAATACAATGTGGCACTGGTGTAGACAACTTTGATCGAACGATACCCCAATATCTCTCTCCTATATACATATGAATCTATATATTGTTAAACAGATAGAGCCAGCGATATTCTGATATACAATTTGCATATATAAGTATGTGGTATTGATGAGTTAATATCTGTATACGACAACTACAACGGTAGGCGATGGGGCCAACCCACAGCCCCGGCGGACAGAATGGAGAAGGCGTTTACCCGGAAGACGTCAAGGGAGACGCGCTGGAAAAGACATTCCAACTCGCGGGGCTCACACCTGCGGCTGGCCAGCTCAGCGCCTATGGTCCTCCGGGGTAACGTCTTCTCCATTCTGTCCGCCGGGGCTGTGGGTAGGCCTCATCGCGTACCGTTGTAGTTGTTGTATACAGATATTAACTCATCAATCCCATTGTCCTAAGCGTGAGTGTAAGTGTATGTTTAATGTATGTTTAATGTATGTTTTATGCGTGAGTGTAACTGTATGTTTAATGTATGTTTTATGCGTGAGTGTAACTGTATGTTTAATGTATGTTTAATTGTATGTTTTATGCGTGAGTGTAACTGTATGTTTAATGTATGTTTAATGTATGTTTTATGCGTGAGTGTAACTGTATGTTTAATGTATGTTTTATGCGTGAGTGTAACTGTATGTTTAATGTATGTTTTATGCGTGAGTGTAACTGTATGTTTAATGTATGTTTAATTGTATGTTTTATGCGTGAGTGTAACTGTATGTTTAATGTATGTTTTATGCGTGAGTGTAACTGTATGTTTAATGTATGTTTTATGCGTGAGTGTAACTGTATGTTTAATGTATGTTTAATTGTATGTTTTATGCGTGAGTGTAACTGTATGTTTAATGTATGTTTAATGTATGTTTTATGCGTGAGTGTAACTGTATGTTTAATGTATGTTTAATTGTATGTTTTATGCGTGAGTGTAACTGTATGTTTAATGTATGTTTAATTGTATGTTTTATGCGTGAGTGTAACTGTATGTTTAATGTATGTTTAATGTATGTTTTATGCGTGAGTGTAACTGTATGTTTAATGTATGTTTAATTGTATGTTTTATGCGTGAGTGTAACTGTATGTTTAATGTATGTTTAATTGTATGTTTTATGCGTGAGTGTAACTGTATGTTTAATGTATGTTTAATGTATGTTTAATTGTATGCTTTATGCGTGAGTATAACTGTATGTTTAATGTATGTTTAATTGTATGTGTTATGCGTGAGTGTAACTGTATGTTTAATGTATGTTTAATTGTATGTTTTATGCGTGAGTGTAACTGTATGTTTAATGTATGTTTAATTGTATGTTTTATGCGTGAGTGTAACTGTATGTTTAATGTATGTTTAATTGTATGTTTTATGCGTGAGTGTAACTGTATGTTTAATGTATGTTTAATTGTATGTTTTATGCGTGAGTGTAACTGTATGTTTAATGTATGTTTAATTGTATGTTTTATGCGTGAGTGTAACTGTATGTTTAATGTATGTTTAATTGTATGTTTTATGCGTGAGTATAACTCTATGTTTAATGTATGTTTAATTGTATGTTTTATGCGTGAGTGTAACTGTATGTTTAATGTATGTTTAATTGTATGTTTTATGCGTGAGTGTAACTGTATGTTTAATGTATGTTTAATGCGTGAGTGTAACTGTATGTTTAATGTATGTTTTATTTGTCAGTGTAACTGTATGTTGAATGTATGTTTAATGTATGTTTAATGCGTGAGTGTAACTGTGTGTTGAAACGTTTGTAATGTTTAAAGATATATTGTGTAAAGTATCAAAGATAGTGTGAGGAATATAGTAATTATAAATGGGATTTCTGTTTTTAGAGTAAAACATTGAAAATACCACTGAATATAATTAAACTTCAGTAAAGAAATGTCCATAACACCCTCACCAATCCGATTTACAGTCAATATCAATTTACTTTCAATATAATATTCTTTTCGAGAAAGTTATCAACATCACTCCATTTTATTCTCTTGTCTCTTCGCCACCATTATCAACAACACTACAACCACTACCGTAACCAACCCAACTCCATTACCTTATATATTTTATAATGTATTTCTACATTAAAAAAAAAATCAATAACAAATTGTGAGTACTTCCCATTTGATTCGATTCTATTTGATTGTAAATATTATTTGCTCCAAAGTTACACTTTTTTTACTCTTGTTTACGGGAGAAATCAACAGTAATGCTGAAATTTTTGTAGTGTGAGGTTTTCAGAAATATATATATATGTGTGTGTGTGTGTGTGTGTGTGTCTGTGGGTGTGGGTGTGTGTGTGCGTGTGTGTATTCTTGTGGTGTATTTCTCAGTCTCTGACATTTATGGTGGTCTATCTTTAGTTTCTTCATCAAACAGTGTTTAACATCAATGTTTCATGAAAAATAATCAAAGTAATTCACAATTTAACTTAACTTCATTTAATTTCTACTCATGCCTTTGTTATATAAAAACGATTGTGAATGTTTGAGATGTAAACGAATAGAAACGTCTACACGTATCTAACATTTATGTATAGTGGATTGATTTATTTGCTAAAACAAAAATCATGTTTGGAATTATTGATTTATAGTCTCAAGTTCAAAATACCTTTGTGATCATGACTTCTTCTCATGCAATTTCCATATATATTTATTGATTACAAAAATATCATTTCAAATGTTTATTCCAAATGTTCAACAGTGTACAATTGCTTATATGCATTCCCCATTTATATTCTGTGTCATTTTACTTATATATTATAGCCTGTAATAATGTTATTTTTTATTATTGATATTTTATATCACATTTTAAAATACATTATTAGATTACTTCCATTTCTCAGTAGATTTTTCAATATTCAATTATTTCATGGAATAAGCTATTATTTTATGCTATATTTTGTTTGGTGAATCTTTGATTTTATCTGATTTTTTTAATATTTCGCCATGAATGAACTCTCAGTAATATTTCGGCTTTACTTTTGAATACAACATTTCTCAAACAAAATAATAATAATAAAGAAAAACTCAATAGAATAAATACATGTTATCCCATTCCGCCTCCGTAATTAAATTTTAGTCTGTTTCTTGATAAGAATTCATAGCCGTATGACTTCAGAGCCATCGTATAGAGATCTGAGATAAAGTATATCAGAAATTATACACTTCTAAATTGATAGACCAAATCAATTAACTATTAATCTACTTTAGTTATTTATCATCGAAGTTGTGTTCATTAATCTCTGCGGGTGTTATAATAAGATTATATATCATGGGTTATGCTATTATATTATCCTGTTTTATTATTGAAGCTTTACAGATGTGAAATAGTAAATCTAGTTTACGTCACACTCATCACAAATATCATGTTTATAACAAGATAATCATAACGAGGTCATTAATCATGGCTTAGACGCTGCAGGCTACCCCTCCCAGCTCGAGCCGGTGGGACTTGACTGAGAGGATGGCAAAAGGCCAGACGGTATGACCATCTTCCCGTTTAGCGGTGGCAATCCCCTAGTCTGGCATGCCTCTAGCAGCGACAATATCTCCAGCCGCAACCTGGTGCAGCCTGCGACTAACCCTGGTACTGCTGCACGTCGGGCTGAGGAGGCCAAACTCTCCAAGTATTGGTCGCTCTCCGACAAGTTCGCGGTCGTGCCCTTGGCAGTGGAGACTTCTGGTATCCTTGGCCCTGGAGCTACGTGCCTATTCACCACCATTGGCACTGAGCTGGCCAGCCGCAGGTGTGAGCCTCGCGAGTTGGAATGGCTCTGCCAACGCATCTCCATTACCATCCTCCGGGGAAACGCCTGCTCCATCCTGTCTGCCGGGCCTGTGGGGAGGCCAGCACGTGGGGCCCCATTTGCTCACCATACGGATTAATAGGCAAAGTTATGACTAACACTGTAGAAGTCTAAATGTAGCGTATTGGCAATCTATTCTCTCTGGTATATGCTTCCCATTACATGTTGTTTTACATACGTTGATCATTCGTTGACTCCTAGCATTATATTTGCAATGAAAAGCCTTCTCTGTTCTGTCCGAATAAATTTATAAATATTTACGGATTGCTGAAGGCTCTGGCATTAAGAATGCAAGTATGAAAGAGAGGATAAGGATGGAATGTTGTGGAAGGAGAGTACGCGCAGTTCTGAGATCAGAACTAAATGTTCATGACCAAGTGTTTGAGATAAATTCCTTGGCAGTTCCACTCGTCATTTATAGCTTCAGTTAGTTGAACTGGAACATGAGTGAAATTAAAAGAGTCGACACCAAAATCCTTACGTTACTAACTTGTAATAGGATGCACCACCCGAAAGCAGACGTGGATCGTCTTTAGCTTTCTAGAACTCAAGGAGGCTGTGGACTGATCCAACTTGAACTTACATACAATACCACGTCTACTGGACTGGCCAAATACAGTCGTTTGTTATTTCAAGGTATGTTGAAACTTGTTGAAAACCTGAGGGAAGTAAGAAGTTTCATTCTATCTTGAAGGAGAGCAAAGAATATGCTACCGATTTCATGGTTGATCCCCAGGTTGGATAGATTAAGGATACTATTGCAACTGATGCTGCTAAGCATACACAATTAGTAGCAAAAGGGCAAGAGCAATTAGCATCAAAGTGGGAGCAGAACCCTCTGCATGGTAAATATGTGGCCTGTAGCAAACAAGCTGATGTTGACCAAAAGCACACCCATCAGTGGCTACGTAGCTAGAGTGTTTAAAGCAGAGCGCGAAGGCTTCATCTTAGCTGTCTAAGAACAAAGCTTACTGGCGCGGAATTACGAGGCCAATGTGATGAGAAATGGAGTAAATCCAATGTGCAGATTCTGCAATGTTGAAGTTGAAACAGTGGATCACCTAGTTTTTGGATGTAAAATTTTATCCCCAGTAGAGTACAAATCTAGACATGACAGAGTTGGTCAATATCTACACTGGTTATGTCGCCACTATAAAGTCAAAGTGGTACAACCATCACCCTGAGGCAGTAATTGAAGGAGTAACAGTAACAATTCTTTGAGACTTTCCTGTACATACTGACCGGAGCATAAAAGTTTAATAGACTAGATATCATTGTAAAAGACAAACATGTTTATTTTTATTTTTATTTTTTTTAAAGCTGTAAATTATAATCAATGTGGTGTGTTAACTGGCTTACCAATGTATACAATGGGTGTATTTGCCCTAGGTGTCAGGAAGACACTCGGCATATAACGGAAACAATACTCAAGGAAAAGGAATGATGATGGTGGTGGTGGATTTGGTGACGATGGTGATGATGATGATAGTGGTGATGTTGATGATGATGGCGGTGGTGGTGGTGGTGGTGAAGATGGTGGTGATGATGATAGTGGTGATGTTGATGATGATGATGGTGGTGGTGGTGATGGTTGATGATGGTGATGATGATGGTGATGATAGTGGCGATGTTGATGATGATGATGATGATGATGATGGTGGTGGTGATGGTGATGATGGTGGTGGTGATGATGGTGATGATGATGGCGATGATCATGATGATCAAGACGATGATGATGATGATGATGCTGATGATTACTATATATTAATTATTAATCCACTTATGTATATTACCCTACATCTACATAATCAATACCATCAATATTCTAACAAATTCCTTCTCGAAAAAGAAATTGAAATATTTTACTTTCTTATCTCCATCAATCATTTATTGATTATTCACTACGACCATTCTAATCTCATTTGCTGCTGCTGATCTTTCCAATATCGATTTGTATACAGTTCACCAGTAATTGTCAATTGTTTCATGTTCTTACTATTTCGTGACAAGTCTCATAAATTACAGACAAGTCTAAAGATTAGTTGCCCTTCATCCTTATGGAGTCGATAAAATAAAGTACCAGTAATACATTGGGGTATTGCTGGCCTTGTGCCAACTGTAGAAACAATTATTACATTACCATCATCAAAAGTATCTACAATTTCTTTCTCATCCCTATCTAAATGTTTTCCTTTATCATCTCCATCCATTCTCTTATTTATTATTCACTATCATCAATGGTAGTGGACACCATGCTTTTAAGCATAGAGTTACGGCCCTTTACAGTCTGAGTTCAAATCACACTGAGATTAACTTTGCCTTTTGTCCTTACGGGGTCGATAAAATAAAGTACCAGTAAGGTGCTGGGGTCGACTTAATAGACTTTCCCCTCCTCTCCAAATTACTGGCCTTGTGCCTGGTGGAATGACAGTATCGGTAGAGAGTCGGACACAAAGCTTTGAAGCATAGAGTTACGGCCCTTTATGGTCTGAGTTCAAATCGCGCTGAAGTTAACTTTGCCTTTCATACTTACGAGGTCGATAAAATAAAGTACCACTAACGTACTGGGGTCGATTTAATAGACTTTCCCCTCCCCTAAAATTACTGGCCTTATGTCTATACTAGAAATCCTTATTCACTATCACCAATGTATTTTTCAGTATTTCCTGCAGTCACTACTGCTGCTGATCTTTCCAATATCGATTTCTATACACTAATTGTCAATAGTTTTATGTTCTTCCTATTTCGTGACAAGTCTCTTGAACTACAGAATCATCTAAAGATTATTATGAAATAAATGACAAGTTCCTTTCTAACTCTACACACTGGGGCTCAATTTAAATTCATCTCAATTTAAATTCATCGCAAAATATAAATTGGAATTATTCCTAGTGTCGCAATATCATTCACAGAATGTAATAATACAAATATCTAATTCCAAATAAATCACGTGTGTTACATGTTACAACACATTCTTATTAATGAAATAAATGACATGAAATAAATGACAAGTTCCTCTCTAACTCTACACACTCAGGCTCAATTTAAATTCATCTCAGGTTGTTGAAAATATAAATTTTTGAATTATTTGCAATCTCAATCAATTAATTTGACTAGCTGAAAACCACCATTCGGGTGGTTTTTGCTAGCACGTGTAGTGTGTATATTGATATTATGCGCAGGTATATATACATTAGATATGTTACATCAAATAAAATCGTAATTGACAATATATAATACATAGAAATTGAACGAAGACTTTAATCAGTAACGTAATCCATGGTACATTAAAAAAGACAATATTATATATAAACTGCATTAGGAGAAAATTAGTGACAGAAAATTGACATGTTTATTTACGCGATGACCAACCGGAAGTGTTGACATTTCAAAAATGTTAAAGAAGTGAATCTTTAAATAAACAAGATATATTTAATCAACAGCCACGAAATTTAGTAGATAAATTATGTAATATTCAATCATTATTTATTCAAAGTAATCCAACTTATTTTACTAGTGGGATAAAAAATTATAAACCGTACGCAGTCCCGCGCTCTTTACTTTATTATAGTTTAGATAATAAAAGTAACTGATTCTAAAGAAAAATAAACTTTGTCATATTCTACATGATGTTATTATTCACACACTATTGTCACAAATTAATATTACCCCAGCGGTGAGAGCAGGGTCTATGAGGGAGGTGGTCCAGCTGGTACTTTGTTCCGAGGTCCAACAGCTAAGATGGCCTCCACAGCAAACACACAACATCCATTTTGAGAAAAATCTTTGCATGCTTCGAGCCCCAAAGTGGTCTTGTATCGACATGCAAAATCTCAGATTTGAACACTCAGAATCGGAGAGGAATTCATATGCTAAGCCTATCTGACTACCTTTCGATGATAGAGTCAGGTTCGATCTATTATAGGTCTTGCCCCGAACTGATCGATAGTGAAACATATGTAATATGTTATTAAATATATTATGATGCAACACTGAATCCTTGTTCGTTATCCTTATAGTATATATATATATATATATATATATATATATATATATATATATATATATATATATATATATGAGTCCTAGGTTCAATCAGGGGTAACCACAGTAGGAATGGTACTCAATACATTGGTAGCGTGTAAATATCCTGTTTAATATAGAAATGGCTTCTCTAGAACGAGAACTGTTTCATTCAAAAGAAATCACCTTCCTGGTGATATGTTTTGAATGAAATAGTTCTAGTCCTGGAAAAGCCATTTCTATATTAAACACGATATATATATGTGTGTGTATGTATATATATGTATATATATATATATATGTGTGTGTGTGTGTATGTATATATATGTATATATATATGAATGTGTGTGTCTATGAGAATGCATGATGGCCTTTGAATATGAAAGTGTGACAGTAATGTACACAACTTAAATTATGTTTTAGAATACAATAAAATAAAAGTTTTATTAATCACCCTATTACTATTGGCAAGACAAATGTCGATTTATTTTGTATTTAATCATTTGCATTAGCACGTTTATAATAGGATATACCACAGAGGTTTAGTATATAAATGTAATGTGATTGACAACACTAATCTTGAAGAATTGAAATATATTTTATGTAAAATGTTTAATATCTTACTAACGTTTCCATTAACTTATTAATCTCAAAAACATCGATAACAACCCACTCTTAAACTATTTTAAACTAATCGAAAGATATTGTATATTTTATGGAAGAATACTAGACTGGCAATATTGGTAAGACAACATGCTTTGCCATATAGAGTTACGTCTCTTTACATTCTGAGTTCAAATCCCGCTAAGGTTAGATTTGCTTTTCATCCTTACGAAGTCGATAAATAAAGTACCAGTAATATACTGGAGTCGATTTTATCAATTTTCCCCTCCGCTCCCATTCAAATTGTTGACCTTATGCCTAATGTAGAAACATATTATTATTATTAAGGGCAATGGATTGGCAGTATCGGTAGAGGGTCGGACGCCTTGCTTTGCAGCAAAGAGTTACGGCCCTTTATGATCTGAGTTCAAATCCCGCCGAGGATAACTTTGCCTTTCATCCTTACGGGGTCGATAAAATAAAGTACCAGTCACGCACTGGGGTCGATTTAATCGACTTTCCCCTCCCCCAAAATGTCTGGCCTTGTGCCTATATAAGAAACCATTATTATGGCAGTAGCGGTAGAGAGTCGGACGCCATGCTTTCTAGCATAGTTACGTCCCTTTTTAAGGGTATGTCAATATTTATTTATAAAACTAACCTATATTATATTTTATCTGATGAAAGCGCACCATAGTTTACTTTGATGACCCTTGAAATATGTATAATGAAATAAATATGGTTAAATAAATATATATATATATATATATACTTTGTAAAAATGTCAACAGTTTTTATATTTTACGTTGATGTATTGAGTGCATTCACATGGATTGAAATTTAAAACAATCTTCTGACATTCAATCACACACGAGAGGGAGAGAGAGAAAAAGAAAGAGAGAGCGAAAGAGAGAGGTGAAGAGAGAAATAAAGAAAAGGGACAGATAGAGATGTATAGATAAAGAGAGCGAAAGCACATAGAGAGACAAAGTGAGTGATATATATATATATACATATATACAAAAGTTCTATTTAAAATTGTTGGGATACAACAAGTAAATATTTTATAACTGAAATAAAGCACTCGACAAGTTTTTGGAGTAGATATATATATATATATATATATATCTTGTTATTTACTTTTCCATATATATATATATAGAGAGAGAGAGAGATAGAGATAGAGAGAGAGATAGAGAGAGAGAGAGAGAGAGAGAGAGAGAGAGGGGGGACACTTTACGTCCAAAAGCCCATAAACTTCCCAAATAGGATTGATGTGATTGATCATATATGATATATGCTGGCATCCTCCACTGCAGTCTAACAAGACCCAATCAAATATTACAAGTTACATTTCATAGATATATAATATGATGAGTCGATTTGTGCACATGGGTATGTATATATCTGAATGTATATGAACAAATACACACATAAACACATACACACACCCATATATATATATATAAATTTATAAATTTATTGGACATATTACAATTGTTTCTCTGGCTACCAGCTCTAGGCACGATCGATGTGATGATCGAAACTGACTCTGAAAATCGCAAGGTCCTCAGATACGTCTTGGTTCTACGAATTTTTTTTTGTGATATCATACTCGGCTCTATGAGAGCATCGAGTGCTCATATATATCGAGTGCTCATATATATATATGTATTGCGGTAGGCCGTATGAGCACTCGATGCTCTCATAGAGCCGAGTATGATATCACAAAAAAAAATTCGTAGAACCAAGACGTATCTGAGGACCTTGCGATTTTCAGAGTCAGTTTCGATCATCACATCTATCGTGCCTAGAGCTGGTAGCCAGAGAAACGATTGTAATATGTCCAATAAATTCCATTCGTCGTAACACTGATTCTCTATTTTTCTGTGATATATATATAGAGAGAGAGATAAGAAGGACAGTTTTTTATTTAAATAACCCAAACGGGTAAAAATAGAAGGAAGAGACATTGAAAATGCAATTGCAGTCTTTTATGAATATTTATTTACTGTACCGATTTCACAGTTTTTAAGATTATCCAAAAGTAAAATTGAGATGGCGACTTTGTGCTTCTGTTGTGTTCCGTGTTACGAGACACCACAACAGAAACACAAACTGTGGTTAGCTGGACATGCTCACCGACATCCAGAGTTGACACTGCACTCAGTGCTCCTGTGGGAGCCCCTGCATGGTCACTGGAAGAGGAAGACCGAGGTTAACATTTGTTGATGCCCCAAGGACAGATACTGGTCTGTTGGAGACGCAGGACATGGCAGCGATGATGAGGGAAGGAGACCGCTGGAGATAACTCGTCTGTGGATATCGGGAATGTTACCCGCCCTAGATATGTGCGTGCGTGTAGTGAGCAATAAAACATTGATGCAATTCCATTCAAGAGCTCAACGTACTTTTTCCGCATTAATAACACTGTAGTTTGCTTGAAGCATTGTTGAATAGGAAACAATAATTTTAATAATTTTGAAAACCAAACAATGCATTATTTGGTTTTCAAAATCATTTAAATGTATGTTTCATATATATATATATATATATATATGCAAAAGTTTTATTTAAAATTGTTGGGTTACAACAAGTAAATATTTTATAACTGATATAAAGCACTCGACAAGTTTTGGAGTAGATATACGATATTAAACAAATGGAAACTATATTTATAAAACCATATTTATTTCATTATACATATTTTGGGGATACCATATTAAAAATATGGCATGCCTTCTTCAGATAAAATACAATATATAAACAGTTTTATAAATAATTTTGACGTACCATAAATATTGAGCAACCTTTATGTAAGAAGCTGGTTTGGTACCAAACCAGCTTCTTACATAAAGGTTGCTCAATATTTATGGTACGTCAAAATTATTTATAAAACTGTTTATATATTGTATTTTATCTGAAGAAGGCATGCCATATTTTTAATATGGTATCCCCGAAATATGTATAATGAAATAAATATGGTTTTATAAATATAGTTTCCATTTGTTTAATATCGTATATATATATATATATATATATAGTAATAATAATAAATTTGGGTGGGTGATAGAACGGAATATGTGATTCCGTTACATATATACATATCGAAACATTAACATACATATAATAGGATGAATGTGTGTATGTGTGTGCAAGTGGGTGTATGTGTATGAATATATATATATATCTGTGTGTGCGTGTGCGTGTGTGTGTTTATACAATTAAGGAATGAAATAGGATAAAGTTATGTCATAAAATATTCTCTTATACCAACATGAAACGAAATTTATTTTTCTTTGCCACACAAATTTAACACCGAATTACTTAAATGTGTTTATCAATGTTAACGAGGGACTGTTAGTTGCTGCTCTTTTCTTTAATAACTTATTAGCTTTTACTCACTAATGGGTATTTTCAGTAATTACTAATCTATACTGAAGGCGTCAATATTACTGACATTGATCAGTCTATTGTTTCTCTCCGACAAGGTAAATTATAGAGAATATAACAAGGTTAGTTTTATTTGTAACTGTTTGTTGTTATAACAGTACCACTCGTTATTATATTAGGGGTGGTGGATTGGCAGTATCGGTAGAGGGTCGGACGCCTTGCTTTGACGCATAGAGTTACGGCCCTTGCTATTCTGAGTTCAAATCCCGCCGAGGTTAACCTTGCCGTTCATCCTTACCGGTTCGATAAAATAAAGTACCAGTAATACACTGGGATATTTGCTGGCCTTGTGCCAAAAGTAGAAACAATTATCTTAGTAATTATTCTCCATAGTATAGCGAGACATAAGACATAAGTAGTATCATTGTTATTCTTTTTAGTTTGTTCAGTAATTGCAAACTTCCATCTGTTTCTTTATTGTGAGTGTTTTCATAGCTTTATTTCAGCTTAATTACTATTATTCTCTGTTCAACAACACTGTTTTCCTTCAACGTCACGTAAATTTAAGTAATATGGAGGTTGCATGGAATGACTATAATTAGTTAAGCTAACTTTACTATATTTAACGCTGTGAGCATTAGGCGACACCATGATACTGAATTACTTGCTGAAGAAAACAAAATAATGTTCAGTTATTAATATTAATCTAATTTTTGTGTCACATACTGGGGAGACAATCTGAATATACCCCATGTTAATTTATATACGCCTTCGTGTTCTATCATACTGTGAGTGCTAATTAAAACAAGCAGTTGAAGCTTGTTTTATACATAAATATACATTCATAAACAAATGGTTTGTTTAACATTTTTATAAGATGTTGTCTTCCATTCTTCAGTATCCGGGCATAAGTAAGTGTTCGCTGACGATATGTAAAGGCATTGATATATATCAGGTGTCCCTACCTTGGTTTTCAAGTAGCTGCGGTATGTTCGCAGCTAAATTACTCTGCTAGACCTAAATCTATGCTTATTACATCTTATGAATTCGAATACATCATTATTCTGAAACATGTTGTGTTGGAGCTATCACAAATTATTGTTAATTTATATCTGTAATGTACGTGTTATGTTTCTTGGTGGGCGAATTACAATTGATGTAATTGTAAAAATATGTTTAGAAAATGTTAGAGTGTGTGTGTAGTGGAAGTGTGAGGAAATAGTTTTAAAATGTGGATGGGACAAATCCCCAATTTGGTAATCAATGAAGTTCGATATATGGTAGCCTTGCAGGTATTTTGCTAGACATCATATCCCACTTAATTTAGCTTCCTACAACGTCACCTAATTTTAGATTATATGAAGGTTCGGAGAAAAGACTATAATTAGTTATGCTATCTTTATTTAATGCTGTGAGCGATTAGAAGCGGCCGAAATGTTCTTTGGAGTAACGTTACTCGATAAATTGCGCAACTCAGAGATCAGAGAGTCACACCAGGTAGAGCCGCTAATTCTCTGAATTGAGAGATCACAGCTCCGATACTATGGGCATGTGATTAGAATGTCTCAGGAAAGAAACGCCGGATAGATTTTACAGGGCAAATCAACAGGCAAGAGACCCAGGGGTAGACCACGAGCAACATGGTTGGATAACATCCATGAGCTTGGCTGGTCTCGCTTGGGAATCCAGTTAGAGACGGTTGCTTCTGACAGAATCTGCTGGAAGGATTGTTTGAGGACTCTGCCCCCACGACCCTCTCAAGAAGAAGAAGAAGAAGAAGAAAAAAGAAAGCGAAGAAGAAAAAGAAGAAAAAGAAGAAAAAGAAGAAAAAAGAAGAAGAAGAAAGCGAAGAAAAAAGAAGAAAGCGAAGAAAAAAGAAGAAAGCGAAGAAAAAAGAAGAAAGCGAAGAAAAAAGAAGAAGAAGAAAGCGAAGAAAAAAGAAGAAGAAAGCGAAGAAAAAAGAAGAAGATCATGTCCCATAGTTTCTTAACGAATCTGAACAAAGATTTTATGCATAATTATTATTTCTAATTTTGTGCAAGGGAATAATATTGTCAGACACTATTTTTTGGCAGTATCGGTAGAGGGTCGGACACCATGCTTTGCAGCAAAGAGTTACGCCTCTTTATGGTCTGAGTTCAAATCCCGCCGAGGTTAACTTTGCCTTTCATCCTTATGGGGTCGATAAAATAAAGTACCAGTAATACACTGGGATAATTGCTGGCCTTGTGCCAAAGTAGAAACAACTATTTTTTCTACCATTTCTATATCTCATAAATTTGTTTATTTTGAATATATTTTTTCTTCCACTTTCGTTTTCTTTCTATCTATTTTTTTAGGTATTTCTTCTTGTAGTATGTCATGTTAATTCCTTCAAAACATACAACATCTCAATGCACTTTTTGTTTTCAGTAGTCGTCTGTATATAGACACACATACACACATGGAGTAGAGACTCACATACACACATGGAGTAGAGACACGTACACACAAACATGTCATCGGAAAGACACATTCACTGTAACACATACCTACACACAAACACATACACTCACAAAGGCATCATTCTCTCTCTCTCCCGCCTCTCTCTTTCTATCCCTCTCTCCTTCTCCTCCCTCTCACTCTCTATCTCTCTCTCATTTTCTATCCCTCTCTCACACACGCACAAACACATACAGAAGAGAAACGCACAGACAAACATGCTACCAGAAAGAAATACAGTCATTGTTACACATACCTACACACAAACATGCACACACACACACTCACTCACTCAATCTATCTATCTATCACTCTCACACACATAAACACACGCATGCATTCCCCACCTTTCTGTCTCAGACACACACAAATGCACACACATAAACACTTACACATACATTCTCTCTCTCTCTCTCTCACAAACACAAACACTTACGCATTCTCTCTCTCTATCACACAAACCCAAACACACAAACATTCACACACGCATTCTCTCTCTCTCTCACACACACTCATATATGTGTGTGTGTGAATGTATGGGATTGTGTATGCGTGTTAGTGTGTGTAACGTGTTACGCAGAGAAAGAGAGATATGTAAAAAAAAATAAACATTTCAAAATGTCTGCCAACAATAGTCAATAGTTCAGTTTTATTATTTCATCTCCAATATCTGTACAATATATTCTGTGTCCATCTTTTTCTATCGTTTTTAAGTGTTATTTCTATATTACCAACATATTCCCAATAAGTCATCTCAACTTTCCCATCCAATGTTTTATATCTGTCTCACATTAATCTTGCTCTATCGAGGTTAACTTTGCCTTTCATCCTTACGGGGTGGATAAAATAAAGTACCAGTAATGTACTGGATAATTGCTGGCCTTGTGCCAAAAGTAGAAACAATTAATCTTGCTCTATAATTTCTTTTTCTATCTTAAAACAATATTATCCTCACAATTGAGTTGCCCATTCACCTTTACATCCACATGCTTAATTCCACTATTATTGGCGGTGCGTTGGCAGTATCGGTTGATGGTCAGACGCCATGCTTTGCAGCATAGAGTTACGGCCCTTTATAGTCTGAGTTCAAATCCCACCGAGGTTAATTTTGTCTTTCATCCTTAAGGGGTCGATAAAATAAAGTACCAGTAATACACTGGGATAATTGTTGGCCTTGTGCCAAAAGTTGAAATAATTATTATAGTCACACTAACACCCACACTGCTTTACATACTGTATTGTAATTCCATCGTTCCAGTTGTTCGAACTACACCATATATATATATATATATATATATATATATATATATATATATCAATGATATTATACTCCAGAAAATCTGTAGAGTGCTTCGAATCTATTATAAATAAAAATAAATTTGTTGAATAACCAACAAATTAAATATCTCTTTGCTTATATATATATATATATATATATATATATATATATAATGCTAAGTTTTGCAAACTGTATTTCGACCAATTGGTGTGTAGTTTCACTAGATTACTAAAGCTGATTGGTTTAAGCGTCACAGTAGGTTGAGTACGCCTACGACCATGTCGACTATCACCACTAACAACAACACTAATAAAAGTGATGTTGATGATTACTGAAGATTTTTCATAAAACCCTAGAAAATGTTATTTTCATCATTTCTAAAAATAGCAAAACAATTGATGCTTTGGAGATGGTCAAATAGAAGTCGTTAGACATGCTCAACCAACCGTGACGCTTAAACCAATCAGCTTTAGTAATCTGGTGAAACTACACACCGATTGGTCGAAATACAGCATTCGAAATACAGCATTGGTTCAAAACTTAGCATTCTGTAGCCCCTTTTTACTGTATATAAGACACATAATTTACCCATCTCATTACAGTTTAAAATTGCAAACTTGACTGTCACCACTGAATATGAACCTGAAGATTGCGAAAGCATAAAAGTACTTATTTAATTAACACTTAACATTTAATATTCTACCATACTATTTCATTATAATATCATTATAATTTTAAAGGATTGTAAATAAAACGAGTAAATCAGACAAAGTTCGAATTCCTTTTATTAATATAATTATATATATATGTGTCTGTATGTATGTTAGCAATCACTCCCTATATACATTGCTACACACACACACACAAATGTATATATATATATATATATATATATATATATATATATATATATATAATATATATAATATATATATATAAAGAAAAACAAAACATATTTAAAGAAATAAAAACAGTATTTAGTTTTACCATTGCCAAAATCTACCTTCATATTTAATCCTTTCAAGTTTGAGCGAAGCTGGGAATCAATTAAAGTAACTGATCTATCCATCAAAGTATGTGACATTGTGTTAACTAGACGATGGGACAGCAAATACTTTAAATTGTTAGACTATATAAAATATAATGTTTAGTACTATCAGTAAAAGGGACAGCTATCATTTCTGCCTAGATAAAAATATGAGCCAAGCATTTAACATTGTTTGATCCTCTTCATAACTTTGTTGTGTTACATGTTTCTGGCTTCAAGCCAATGTAACAAATACACATTTTCAATAATGTTGTTATTATCGACATAATGATACCCAAGGTAATATCATTATATCATATTTTCTTCCTCATAGTTTTTACGTTGATATTACACAGTTGTATAAAGTTAAAACTGCCATGTAAAAATACGTTTCTTCCCTTGTTAATTATCTCAGTACAACTTCTCTTTCTCTTTCACAGCATATATCTTCCAAGACTTGTATAACTAGAATGTTTCGTGTCTTTGAAGTAGATAAAGACATGAAATATGTGTGAACCATTGACACATTTTAAACATCCTAAACAGCTCACAATATTTATTTCTCTTTCCTCAATACATTCTATGCATCTCTCTTACATGCAATTCCCAGCCCAATGATTAATGATTAAATATCTTTGTTGTAAATACGATGCAACGCCAAAGTCACGATGCATTCTTCCACATATTTTCATCACCTCGACCACTTGGCAGCATCGGTAGAGCATAAGACAACATGCTTTGCAGCAAAGCGTTATGGCCCTTTACATATACATACATTCCGTTGAGCTTAATTTTGCCTTGGTGGATTTTGGCAGTATTGGTAGAACTCTATGCTCTGCAGCATAGAGTTATGGCCCTTTACATATCCATACATTCCGTTGAGCTTAACTTTGCCTTGGTGGATTTTGGCAGTATTGGTAGAACTCTATGCTTTGCAGCATAGAGTTATGGCCCTTTACATATCCATACATTCCGTTGAGCTTAACTTTGCCTTGGTGGATTTTGGCAGTATTGGTAGAACGTCAGACACCATGCTTTGCAGTATAGAGTTATGGATCTTTACTTTATGAGTTCAAATCCCACCAAGGTTAACTTTGCCTTTCATCCTTACGGGGTCGATAAAATGAAGCACCAGTAATACACTGGGGTAATTGCTGGCCTTGTGCCAAAAGTAGAAACAACTATTGTAACTAATGCCTCCCTCTAACATTCACACATTGATACACCAATGAGAAGAGGTATCCATAAATAGAATGTGAGAAACCTAGCTACGGTTTAATGTATCATGCGATAGTATTTAAGGACCCTTACGTATTGACGGAGCCTGTCCTCTCTCTATACCTGAAACCTGCTGATTTCCTTATGCGAAGGAGATGGGTGGTAGGAGGAAGCGAGAAATACATATAGAAGTAAATCTGACACCAATACTAGACTCTACATCTTTTTGTATATAACTAGAAAGAATGAAATGCAAAGTTAACCTCGGCAGGATTTGAGCACAGACAACTAGAATGAATACCGAAAATCATTCTATCTGATGTTCAAACGACTTTGGTAATCACGAGATACTATAGGCTCTGACTAAGGACGTTCTCTAAAACGTTACAATTCTACATTTTCTCACAGCACACTAATTAATATTTTATATTTACATCAATATTGAATTTCGTTTATTTATATATTATTGTGAAAAAATCTCACCGAATGCTTTATGAAGGGAACATAGAGATGCTAAATAGATATAAGTAAACCATAAATATAAATTAGACCACTGTCTGATCCGAAGACGAGTGATCCTGATCATGAAATTAACGTGCAACTGACTGAGCATTCAAAATACACGCGTAACCTTACAATTAAAAGGGAGTTTCTTAGCGACACAGTACGTAACAACTAAATATAGAATTCACTTTTTCCCGCTATGTAAACTGGAGCATAATGAAATATAAAGCCTTGCTCGAGGATATAAAGCGCCACCGAGCCCAGGAATTGCACACATAACCGTTCAATCGTGGACCGAACATCCAAAGTGCTAAGCCTTCTAAAAACAGGATTATAACACCAAAACTAAGGATATTCTGCATCAAAATTTGTGCAGTTTTATCATTGAAATAAATATATCGTCATTCACTCTCGTAACAAATACAGTCGGGAAAATTAAGTGAATATTCATAGAATATCCAGAGGAATGTGTGTGTGGTGGAGGGAATTCAGAGGTCTTTCACAACGCATTTGCGACTGATGGGAGAAATATATACCACAAGGTATGCCGAAGGTCCCTGAATCAATCCCGCCATCCACTACCCTGGACTGTTAATCGAAATAAAAGAATAGCAATATTGGTACCCGTCGGATTTGAACTCAGGATATGAAAATCCTAAATAAATTCACCCAAAATATTTAATCCAATTTTTTAACGACTCAATCAATTTGTTGCTTCTCAAGAGACTTATAGTTGGAATTTATCTTGTAAATACGTCACTGCGTCTCCACTGGTACCATACAATTGAGGTGTATTCTTTTCAGTTTTCCATAAACTTCTATACTAGAAGAAAAGAAATAAGACTAAATGACTTTTATTACGTGTATAATGTTCCCTGTGGGCTTTGACTAAATTCTGGGAATTAACTGACTTTAATGGGAAATCGAAATCTAATTGACATGTATTGGCGTCAGCTTAACAGTCCCTCTACAGTACTTACCACAATGATTGGATGGGAATATAGCAGAAGGAAACATCCAAAGGAATATATCTAATAAAATACTTTACTTCTCCCCATTCTATATATAGTGTAGTGAGCTGAGTGAGACTACAAAACATAAAATGATTGATAGTTTCAGTCAGTTCTAAATATAATTTAGCACCAAAGTAAGACGTGTCGTGAATTAAAATAGGAATGATGGCAACATAAATTTGAAATATAGTTGTCCCAATGCAGGTGGCTATAATAATAGTAGATCACTATAAATAATAATGCTATGAAGCAAATAATATCCTCCCCACCACAGAGTTAGTCGTACGTCACACACACACACCCACACACACACACAGTTATATATATATATATATATAAATAACTTTGATAGGTTTCGGCCAGTATTGGCCCAGGCCATGTCTAATTTACATAACAAAGAATGTGTGGTAAGATACCAGGCGGACCATAACGCACGTTCGGATCTAGCTGTCGAAAAGACCGGAGCTCAGCCATCGGGGTCCTGACTCTTTTCTCATATATATATACATATATATATATATATATATATATATATATAGTATTAAGGATACTATTTATGGTTATGCATATACAAAAACCTTTTGTAGTTATATATATTTTTACAAGCCCTAAATAGTGATAGGCAGTAATATATTACTACCTTATTACCAGTAAGATAAATAGCTCAATGTAATAACATCAGTTGTTTTACAGGGTGTTACATGTAACACCCTGCCGCACTATAATATTTATAAATAAGACACACGTGCTTGCCACACGTATAACAATTACACACACTTACTGCTTCTGACTATCCTATCCATTAATTTCATGTTGTATTGTAACATTAATTTTAATTTTATCCTCTTTTGATATGAATGTAATCTTTAAATGTATACTGCCACGCTAAATGTTATAATGGATGTCGACCCACCAAGCAACAATATTTGCATATGTATCTGTATGTCTTTTGGATTGAAAAGGAGGTCATATATGCGATCATTCTTTAATATCATTCTTAGATATGCCAGCTCCGAAGAATCCAAAGCTCGGTTTGGAGGAAACAATTGTAAGCATATAAATGATTTGAACAGAACTTTGATTATTATAACGTGCGTGTGCGTGCGTGCGTGCGTGCGTGCGTGTGCGTGCGTGTGTGTGTGTGTGTGCGTGTTCATATATATATTCATTTTATTAAGGCTAAACAGTGGTCTTGTTACTCTGGAAATTTTGCCTGCTTATTACAGGGTCATCAGACAACCAGGTGATATTTCCTAGCAACAAGACTCACTATTTAGCCTTAATAAAATGAATATTTAAACTCTATTTCCGCCGTGTTGAGTACTCTTTTCTCCTCAATAACATCACCTCATTTACACAGACAAGAAAACTATATATTCTCAACTGTTTTCAAGTCCAGCAGTCCCAATAGGTGGGGGGGGCGTCCTGGTAAAGGCCACTCGAGCCTGAAATGCATAGACGGTTATCCCCTTTGCTTCTGCTGGACACTACCAGAGGGCGTTAGCCCCGGTGTTTGCATAGCTACGGCTTCCTAAAACCGTGTTTCTTTAGAAATACCAAATTTCTACATATATCCAGGGAGAGAAAGGCGGAGTTACTGTAGGTTCACCGAGGTGGGTACTCGATGTTTAGGTTCACGTCAGTGGCGAGGTGTAGAGCTAGACAGAGTGTAATATAATAATATATTAATACAAGCACGATTTGTTAAGCCTTCATTATGTTTACTGATTGGTGATGCACGTTTGGTTATTGATCAGCTCAATCTGTTTCGATCTGTCCTGACTCTGGAATCAAAAGCTCGTCGGACCTTTGCTGTTGTAATGACAGAATGAACATATATGAATCCCGAGTCGGGTCAGATCGATACAGATCGAACCTTGAGCTGATCAATAACGAAAAGTGCGTCACCAATCAATAAAAGTAAAGAAGGCTTAATAAATCGTCCTCGTATTATTATTGGCAGTATCGGTAGAGGGTTGGACGCCATAGTTCGATGCATAGAGTTACGGCCCACCGAGGTTAACTTTGCCTTTCATCCTTACGGATCGATAAAATAAAGTACCAGTAATACACTGGGGTAATTGCTGGCCTTATATATATATATATTGGCCCAGGCCATGTCTAACTTAATAGCATATATATATATATAGTGACGAAACATAAGTCAATTGCATGAACTCATAATCCTTTATTTACTGCTATATATATTTCGATGATAGCCATTGAATGGCTATGACCTCATCAGGCAGTTAGTCAGTTCTTAGATATACCAGCTCTGTGTTTATAGTGTTGATGGTATCAGAGCCTTGGGACATATATATATATATATATATATATATAATTGTAGAAACAATTATATATGCTATTAAGTTAGACATGGCCTGAGCCAATACTGGCCGAAACCTATCAAAGTTATATATATATATATATAACTGTGTGTGTGGGGGAGGGGGGTTACGTACGAGTAACTCTGTGGTGGGGAGGATACTTATTTGCTTCATCGCATTATTATAATATATTTATAAATTCTATCATACATACTTGCGCTCGAACCCACCATTTTCAAAACGTTTAAGAACTACCGTATATAAAACATGACCAAATGGATAGAACAAAAATCGAACCAGGCCCTAAAGCTTTGCTGGCTATTATCATAGTATCACCTCACAATGCTCATACATTGAAATACTAATTTTAAGTACTTGGTTTTACTTTTACAATTGGTTTCATTGCCAGTCTATATTGTCGTTTTCTCCAATCATGGTAGTCCTACAAACATCAAACATCACTTTACTGGAAGCTCTTATATTTCCACTTGATTTGATTTCTTACCAAATTGCTGGCAGCATAAATACTATCGAATTCTACAGAATCCTGAGAGAAGTCTGTAGAATATAGAAATATAGGAAATATTTTAAGAACTCCGATTCAGTATTAAGTGCATCTAGTAAAGAATTAGACATCAATATGTGTGTAACTTCTGATGATTTTTAGTGTATTTAATAAAAAGTATTTCAGAAATATTCTACTTGAAATCAGTATGGATTACATTGATAGATATACATATTAATGCTTTTTTACAACAGGTAAAAATAGTTCAGATTTTCCTGAAGCTGTGAATAGCTTATATAGGCCGTGACTTTCAGGAATTATATTGGATTACCTTAACAATTTAGCTAGAATATAGTGAAATTAGGTGTGACATTATGTTCAGTAGTTTCTACTCAACATAAATCTTCTATTTCTTCCACCACGTTTGCAATTTTTATATAAATAGAACAGCTAGAATAGTCTAATATTAGTGACAGTGCTTCAGATAAAGGCAGAAACTGGAAAAATAAAATTGAATGTAGTTGAGACAACGATGAAGATTTTTTATGGTTTTTCGACACAACGTGACAGAGAAGGCAATGAAAGTATCAATTTAGATTTAGTTGGAGGTGATAACGTTACAGTGCTGTGTGTGATTAATGGTTTCTTATATAGTCACAAGGCCAGGTAATTTTGAGGGGAAGGGGAAAGTCGTTTAAATCGACCCCAGTGCGTAACTGGTACTTTATTTTATCGACCCCGTAAGGATGAAAGGCAAAGTTAACCTCGGCGGGATTTGGACTCAGACCATAAAGGGCCGTAACTCTTTGCTGCAAAACATGTTTCAACAGACTTATTCTGTTGAATTCTAAAACCTCTGCCAATTTTCTGTATTTGAACATTAGAAAATTATTGTGTCTACTTTTGGTACAAGGCCAGCAATTATATCAGTGCATTACTGGTACTTTATTGGATGAAATATAGCCAGACTTTCCTCAACCTAGTCCGTAGAAATCAACTAGATAAATAATCATTTAAACGAGGCCATAAGTTTAAAATGTAACTATGAAGAAATAATAGACAAATGATATAGACTATTTTCCGCGAATAACATCCAGATAAAATGTATCTAGTCATTCCTTTTAGCCCGTAGAAATTAACTAGATAAATAATTTAAACGGAGCTAGGTTTGAAATATAAGTTAAAAGAAAAAATGAAAATACACTTTACCATTATTTATCTAGTTAATTTCTACGGGCTAAAAGGAATGACTAGATAAATTTTATCTGGCTGTTACTCGCGGAAAATAGTCTATATCATTTGTCTATTATTTCTTCATAGTTACATTTTAAACTTATAGCCTCGTTTAAATGATTATTTATCTAGTTGATTTCTACGGACTAGGTTGAGGAAAGTCTGGATATATTTCATCTAATAATTCTTCAAACTTGCAATTTTATATATAGCTCTGATTAATAATTATGTGCTTAATTAAATTTTTCATTGAGCAACACCGTGAAAGGTAGCTACTCTATGTATGTGGGGGTGTAAGTATGGTGTATATATATGAACATGTACATATACATACACATGTATAGTTATATATTTTATACACATCTATGCAAGTATATATATTCACACACATGTAGTTGTATACATGTCTTTGCGTGTGTGTCTATGTCTGTGCGAGCGTATGTACGCATGTGTGTGGTGTTGGTGGTGGTGGTGGTGGTGGTGTTGGTGGTGGTGGTGGGGTATAGAAGAGCCTGCAATTATGCATTTCGACATTTTGTATTGTAATTATAAGCAAAGAAAATATTTAGCAATATCTCGGAATGTCTTTCCAAATTATCTCATTCGATTTGTATGGTTATCTATCTAACGAAAACAATATCTTTACACGTATCGATATTTATATTATAAAATGACAAAACATGAAAATATATCAACGCAGTTATTTTTCATTAAACACTACTTTGATATTATTATACCTACACAAACAGAAGTTCAGAATAACACCTAAACAAGTTTAAAAATCTGTTTTATAAAATCGCCATCTTGATTACTAAACGTTTATCAAGTTTATATAAGATTTTTCTAAACATTTTGTTATGTTTTTATGTTGTTATGTTTTCTTATAGAATATATAATTTTAAGATCATCTTCTCATTTACTTTTCGATTTGTTCCTGTCTATATATAAATTGTAAATCGAAAGGTCAATGACTAACATTTTGAACATATCGAGTTAGTATATATATATATATATATATACCACTACAGGAATTGAAGATTCAAAACCTTAGTGGTATGTCGTATAACCAATCTCTTATATATTTTATCTGATGAAAACGTACTGAAACACCATTGTACCTTTGAAATATGTATAATAAAATATATACTTTGGTTATAATATTTATTAATATTTTGAATAATATTATATATATATATATATATATATATATATATATATATATATACAATATGTTGACAGGGTAACACACTAGAGAGAGTGTGCCATCAATAAAACAGGGAAAACCACCAGTGTATGGAATCTATAATCTATGGAAGGCAGACACACAATAATTAAAAATATAAATTAAAATGTATATACGCACCTCTAAACTATATAACACACGCGTACAAATCCAAAGAGATCTGTTTCGCCAGGAAGTTGTTGACTGAAATGGAATAGCCTATGTTCATCAGCGCGTGCAAAACTATACATTCCAGACAACTCTAAGAGAATCTAAAGCGACCGTCCAGCTACACGTGGCAGAGTGATGTCACAGCGTGCTTAAGGCAGTAAACCAGTGGTATCTGAGGACGGAATAACGAGAGTATATATATATATATATATATATATATATATATATATATATATATATATATATATATATATATATATATATATATATATATATATATAGTATAAATACTTCATCTAATGAGTGAACTGAACATTTCTGTTAAGATCGTCTAGTTTCGTAAAACCTTAGGTAATGGAATAATTATATTGTGTCGTTTATTATATAAGTAAATAGCTCTGTACTATAGATAGAGCACTCTTCTTTCATTTACATTTTCTACGGAAATACATAAAATATATATATACAATAACTATAACGAACCAAACATGATATATATATATATATATATATATATATAGCTACTCACAGTCATATATAAACATACACATACGCAAGCATACAAATATATAGATATATCTTTGCATACAAACTTAATGTACTGAATAAACTATAATCAACTTGCGCATCAAATACAAACATTGGAAGATTCTGTAAGTAATCGTTTTGATTTTATATTATCTAAAATGCTTCCTTTCAGTAATGTGGGCGTCAGGATTTTGCGATCTACTTGCTCGTATAATAAACGTAAATATATTGGTACTTATAATGGAGTATGAATAATATATTAATCAAATCAGTTTTGTAAAATATGTAAGCATGTTATGCGCTACGGTGGTGGGGATAGTCGTGGAGAGAACTGCGTACAACAGATCTCGCTAAGGTTTTCAAAGCATTGTATCTCATTGCATTTGTAATTTAGATGTAATAGATCTGATATATTAATCGATATTTTAGGTTTTGCTGGGGGTTTTTTTGTATTCTTAAATAACACTATATTCATTTAGTACATATCGACAACATTCATTCAGAATGTCGCAGCAGTCAAAAGCCTTCTACATAGTCATTCAATCTGCTAGAAATATTATTGAAACTTCATTCCACGCCTACAGAAACGTGAATGGCAGGGTGACTGTTGTGCACGGTACAACTCATTAATCGTTTATCAAAGTATTCATCTACTTTGCAAGTATGTGACATTCTTTCCTATTCATTTATGCTTTATCCTTCTATTTTGAAAAAAACAATGCCGGCATTTGATGCGGCGTAACTGCAGACAACACCGATAAAGTCCCTGCGACAAGGAACACTATACACGGTCTCGGGGCCTTACTATAAATGGGGAGGCCGAGAGAGATGGAGGCGATGACAGTGGGAGTTCGGCTCTTCCGTGTTCGGGCATATTGCACTTATGTGGATCATGTGATATATTTTTCTAGAAATACACACTATCAAACTAAAACCGATACACAGACTCACACATATACACACAAAATGGCAATCTCTCGTTAGTATCTCAACAGTGAAAAAGATGTAAACTTAGAGACACTATATGTGGTGTTGGCTGAACTAAAACATCAATAACTGCAACAAAATAAGTATGGGTATTATGTAAGTGTTTTTGTTTTTAAATCATTATATAAATTTTGTTTCAAACCCTGCAACTCATTTCTTCTGAACTGAAGGGGATTAAAAGATTAAAACCACAC
>OZ024754.1:7445034-7452534 GCA_964016885.1 Eledone cirrhosa | reverse complement strand
GCCTCCTAAGGAGGTTGATTTAATAAAATTATTTGGGATATTTCTTCCGGATCTCTGCATTCTGATTTCAAATCTTGTAGAGGCCGATGATGCCTTTTATCATTTGAAGAAAAAGAAAAAGGAAGAAAAAGAAGAAAAAGAAAAAAGAAAAGGAAAAAGAAAAAAGAAAAGGAAAAAGAAAAAACAAAAGAAAAAAGAAAAAAGAAAAAAGAAAAAAGAAAAAACAGAAAAAGAAAAAAGAAAAAAGAAAATAGAAAAAAGAAAAAAGAAAAAAGAAAAAAGAAAAAACAGAAAAAGAAAAAGAAGAAAAGAAAAGAAGAAAAACAAAACGTATGTAGTTCTAGCTATATACAGCTTTATATTAAGATGGTAACCATATTATGAAACTCCTATATCAGTCAACAACGGGAATTTTAATTACGTTGTATATCAGAGCGAATTTTGTTTATATATTATTGGTTATTAGGATTTTGGGAAAAATTCATAGTATATCTGGGAATACATTCTCCTATCTACCTGTCTCATTCTTTAAAACAGTAAAGATATATTTGAGGTGAATTCGACAGCTATCTGCTTTGAGTCAATAGCTTTAGTTTTATATACATGAGTCTATTTAATCTGCTTCTGTACCGTTCCTCTTAAATCACTGTCTTAATATATGTATCATGTGATATCTTCAAAATCTTAAACATATCACAAAGCTTTCTACAATAGGAATCTCAACTTCGTTATAGACCATATGGATTTCTTACTGCAGATTAATGTATATATGATATCTAAGTGACAGTGTGATAAACCATGAATGAAGTTTCATTGTCTTAAATGAATAGAATTTTGAAGGTCGACATGAAGGCGCTGAAGTCATAAATAATTTACGTGATTGTAAGAATTATAGAAGTTCATTACAAACTGTGATAACAGGAGCAAGAGAAATGTAGTAAACATGCACGTCTCAATGAACTGCCAAATAAACTGACATTCAAATGATAGAAACCTATAAATGTATAGAGTAAGAAGGATACACCATAATAAGCTATCATTCTGAAGCAAATATTATAATGTTCATAATATGGAGAAATACCATATAATATTCTAGTCAACTTAACTGGTAAAAATAGGTTGTACTTGTAATTTGAAAGGCCAGCTTTCTCACATTCTCTGTCACACTGAATCTCCCTGAGAACTTCGTTATGGGTACACGTGACTGTTGAATGCTCAGCTACCTATACGTTAAAAAATTTCACGAGCACGATGTTCCGTTGATCGGATCAATTAATGATCGGATCAATTAATGATCTAGTGGTTAGGATGTTGAGCTCCCGATTGTGAAGCCTTAGTTTGAAATCCTTGATCAAACGTCTCCTGCATGTATTCTTAAACAAAATATTTCGTGTTTTTCTTATTTCGTGCTATTCTTTCGCAACACTTGTGGTTAGGCACATAATGTCAGTAACAGAAACATACTTTCCATGGTCCTATCTAACGACCATGGTCCTATCTAACGATCAGCTCTTGCCCATTCCCCGTTTCTTTTTATTTTCTATATAATCATAACTAACAAATAGTTTTATCACTCTACATGGCTGAGGATGGCTCTGAACATTAATCAGTATACACTGAGGATGAAGAACTGAGCTGTACGGGAGCCTCCCAAAGTAACACAGCTCAAAAGTAACACAGAGGAGACTGAGGTTAGCTGGACATGCTCACCGACACTGCACTCAGTGCTCCTGTGGGAACCCATGCACGGTCACACTAGAAGAAGGAGACCGAGGTTGACATATGTTCATGCCCTAAGGACAGACACCGGTCTCTTGGAGACACAGGATATAGCAGCGATGATAAGGGACAGAGAGCGCTGGAGAGAACTCACCCATGGATCTCTGGAATTTTACCCGTCCTTGATAGATAGATAGATAGATAGATAGATAGATAGATTTCTTTATTAGCCACAGGGGCACAAAAGAAGGGGACAAATACAAAGAGGGAAGTTTACATACAATAAAAACGTGTAAAATGTTATCACAGATAGATAGATAGATAGATAGATAGATAGATAGATAGATGAATACAATAATTGTAATCTGAGTTTTTCGAATATTAATAATAATATTCGATTCGTTTGTAATTATGCAAACAGCCTCTTTAAGCCATGGAGGTGGAACGACCCTGTTATTCTTGCTCCTGTGTTGGCATATAAACAGAACTGTAGACACTAACGTTTCCGGGTGATTACCCTTCATCAGCACCGTATACTGCTTACCTGCCCACACAAGAGCAAGAATGACGCAGTCATTCTACTGACATGACTTAAAAGGATGTTTGCATAATTGCAAACGAATCGAATATTATTATTATTAATAATTAATAATTAGGGCGGTGGATTGACAGTATCGATAGAGGGTCGGACGCCATGCTTTGCAGCATAGAGTTACGGCTCTTTATGACGCGAGTTCAAATTCTACCGAGGTTAACTTTGCCTTTCATCCTTACGAGGTCGATAAAATAAAGTGCCAATCACGCACTGGGGTCGATTTAATCGACTGTCCCCTTCACCAAAATTGCTAGCCTTGAGCCTATATATAGCCTTATTAATATTGGAAATACTGAGATTACATTTACTCTTTAATCGATCCCATAAAATAAATAGAGAAGCCATGACAACCATGACAACACCAGTAACATTTGAAATTAGAAAGAATATAAACCACCATACTGAGTCTACAAGCCGGAATTCCTCTCATCACCCAAGTAAGATTATATATTATATATAACCTAACATTATTTTTTACTTATCACTTCGTTCTCAAATCATTTTTATATGCAAAAATATTTTCCTTTATATAATTCCTTTCTTATCTTCTTGCCTAATGGAATTTTTGGATACAAACTTCATTTTATAGATAAATATTTTTTAGCGATAATTCATGTAAATGTTTATGCAAATTTTTTGTGACACAGCGATTTTCATATAATTGAATAAGTTACGCAAGACATATATTTGAAACAAAGAACACACAATACACACATACAGGCGCACACAATATGCATATGTTTTACACACACATATATATATACATGTGTGTGTGTGTGTGTATACATATATATATATGTGTGCGTGTGTATATATACATATAGATATATATATGTGCGTGTGCGTGTGCGTGTGCAAGTGTGTGTGCGTGCGCGTGTGCGTGCGTGCGTGTGTGTGTGTATATACATATATATATATATATGTCTGTGTATATATATATATACATATATATATATGTGTGTATATATATATATATATATATATATATACATATATATATATATGTGTGTGTATATTTGTATATACATACATATATGTGTGTATATATATATATATATATATATACATATATATATGTGTGTGTATATTTGTATATACATACATATATACGTGTGTGTATATATATGTGTGTGTGTATACATATATATATATATATATATATATATATATATATATATATGTGTGTGTGTGTGTGTGTGTGTGTGTGTGTGTGTGTGTGTGTGTGTGTGTGTGTGTGTTCGCGTAAAGTGAAACAATAGATTATATGCAGCGATTTGAAAATGGCTGTTGTTTTATATAAATGTCTATAATATGTGAAAAGGTTGATAGCGAAATAAGTTAAAATAAAAATAAGCAGCAGTTAAATATGTATTTTATTAAAACTGTTGTTCATATTGTGTAAAGTTATGTTACACTAACGCTGGAAATATTAAGGTAGGGTGGTCTGTTTGCCTGGGATGGAGGTGGGGATGGATAATAATTGTTTCTACTTTTGGCACAAGGCCAGCAATTACCCAGTGCATTACTGGTACTTTATTTTATCGACCCCTTAAGGATGAAAGGCAAAGTTAACCCCGGCGGGATTTGAACTCAGATCATAAAGGGCCGTAACTCTATGGTTAAGGAAAATAATTGTTTCTTATATAGGGACAAGGCCAACAATTTAGAGGAGGGGTGATTCAATTAAATCGACCCCAGTGTATTACTGGTACTTTATTTTATCGACGGTAAAGCAAAGTTAACCTCGGCGGTATTTGAACTCAGATCATAAAGGGCCATAATTCTATGGTTAAGGAAAATAATAAAATCATTATTGTTTAGGATTGATTTGTCCGTCCTGTCTCTTTGAGTTGCAAAAGATGGCGTTTATATTGCTCCATGGACCGTATGTGATATGTGTGCGCATGTATTCCTCTTTATTTTAGCCATGCACACCGACCCTCTACTTTTACTGTCAATCCAACGCCCTTTTTCGAATATCAATATTAATATTAGATTCGTTTGCAATTATGCAAACATCCTCTTTAAGCCATGTCAGTAGAATGACCCCATCATTCTTGCTCTTGTGTTTTATATAAATCTTAACTATAATAAAGAAAGGAGTGCGGGACTGCGTCCAGAATATATTTTCTTTTTACCCCGTTTGTGAAATAAGTTGGATTACTTTGAATAAATAATGAATTAATTAATATTACATAATATATGTGCTAAATTTTGTGACTGTTGATTAAATATATTTATAGCTTATTTAAAGATTCACTTCTTAAAAATGTTCAAATATCAACACTTCCGGTTAGCGGCCGTTATATTATAACACTTATAAAAATATCGCATATATTTCCGTCACTAATTTTCTCCTAATGCAGTTTATATATAATATCGTCTTTTTTTAATGTATCATGGATTACTTTACTGATTACATAGACTTCGTTCAATTACTGTGTATATTGTCAATTACGATTTTAATTGATGTATCATATCTACATGTATATATACTTGCGTAAAATATCAATATACACACTAACATGCTAGCAGAAAACCACCCGAGAGGGGGCGGTTCTGCTAGAGTCCTGCAATTATGATGAATTGATGATGTAAGCGCTCTTTGTTTTTTGTTTCATATATATATATATATATAATGGTAACTTTTATTTTCATTATACTTAATTGCAACCACACAGCTCGCCATTTTATGTATTCATATATATATATATATATATATATATATATATAAAACAAAAACAAAGACTGCTTACATCATCAATTAATCTTTATTTGCTGACAGTGTCTCGTCCTTGCATAATTGCAGGACTCATCCTGCAATTAAAGAGGAATTAGATCAATAGTATAAACTCCACTGACCCACAAGAACGATCCATATGTAGCACAGAGGACTAAGAAGAGGGGGGTGCTTGGACGACCCGTCACCGCTAGAAGCCGATACATATAAGACCAAAATCAGTTACAATAATTAAAGATAAGGAAAAATAAAAGATAAGGAAATTAAAGATAAGAGATAAAACATAAAGGGTAGAGTCTAGAAGTAAGGATAAAATGAAGATAACAATAAAGTGTTGATAATATAAGAAAATATAAAAAATAATAAAAAAATAATAAAAAATAATAAAAATAAAAATGAGAATAAAATATGAGAATAAAAATAGGTGATAAAAATAAAGATAATATATATATATATATTATCTTTATTTTTATCACCTATTTTTATTCTCATATATATATGAATTATAAGAATCAAAGAACTGTTCAAAACATTTTTATGCTTACAACTATTTCCTCCAAACCGAGGTTTGAATTCTTCGGAGCAATGTATTATTGAATGAACACTTATATGACCTCCTTTTCAACCCAAGAGACATACAGATACATATGCAAATATTGTGGGTCAACATCCATTACAGCATTTAGTGAGGCAGTACACATTTAGAGATTACATTCATATTAAAAGATAAAATCAAAAATATATATATATACACAGTAAATAATTGTGAGGGCCAAATGGAATTCCTCATAAATTTATTCCAATGGGATCGATTTATTTTTCTAAGGTTGATAATTACGTGGTGATTATTGATACAATTATTCACCCGCGTACAACATATCGCATTTTTAGAGATAAAGACAAGCAGCCTTTATAGTTTATCGATAGGAGGGCCGGTATACACCATGTTCATCCCTCTCTCTCTCTCTCTTTGTAATGGGGGCCATGCGCTGGGCGCCCGGCAGACAGAATAAAGAAGGCGTTTCCCCGGAGATGGTGCGGGAGACGCGCTATTGTGACAGACTTTCGGATTAAAAGCAAATTTTGACAGCTATTTAGAAAAGGTTAAGTGACTACACTGATGTTTTCTCAGTAAATCAACGAAATGTTTGTTTTACAAACAAAATATGTTATATTTCATGCTGTTTATAATAATAACTGTACAATCTTTTTCTCTCTCGGCAGATATGAAGAATATCACTGACAGCTTGCAGATAAATAATTATTCACATCATGAAGATGGAGGCCCACATGTTCCAATTATAATTCCTGCCAATCAACGTAATTATATCTTAAATAACCAAATCTCTAAAATTATGTAAAATTAATAATGAAATTCCATGTAACATTTTAAAGTACTAGAACTCTGTTAATATTACCTTTTAGAACATCTCGAAAGTTAATAATGGTTATCACAGCATCTCAAAAAGTAATAATGGTGTTTACAGCATTCCTATTGTCACCAAAATTATTTACCTTATCTCCAAAGAATCCCGCTCTTACCCCAAATATCAGTATATAATTGTTTCTACTTTAGGCACAAGGCCAGCAAATACCCAGTGCATTACTGGTACTTTATTTTATCGACCCCGTAAGGATGAAGGGCAAAGTCAACCTCGGCGGGATTTGAACTCAGATTGTAAAGGGACGTAACTATGCTGGAAAGCATGTCGTCCGACCCTCTACCGAACCTCTACCCTATACCAACGGAATGATGGTAAACTTTAAAGAAACAAGCAAAGAAAAGTTGTGTGCTATGTTTTTGACCCACAGAAAGTCGCAGTAGCATGCTGCCACATTGCTTGCCCATCTCCGAGTCATATATGTATATATATATATGCATGTATATATATATGCATGTATATATATATGCATGTATATATATATATATATATATATATATATATATATACGAGGGCAATCCCAAAAGTAAGGTCTCCTTCCGATATTGCAACTTTTCCGTTAAAATCCTGTGGATGGTGCTTCGGGAAACCTCAGGAACCAAAATGCAGAGAACAACCAGAGTGACAGTGATCCGCCGATCTTTACGCATGTTTCCTCTAAAGAAGACCTTACTTTGGGGATTGCCCTCGTATATAATAACTGCGCGAAATTCGCAATTGGTGGTAGCGTTCAACAGGAGCTCCATTCTCAACGGCTGCCGAGCCAAGATTGAGTATCCCAGCGAGGCGCGCGCATGCTTGTTTGGGAGTGAAGGAAGCACCAATAACAACACTGTTGCCAACAGCCGTACGAAAAGTTTCTCTGCGTTCCCATCGCTTTGGAGACCTTACTTTTGGGATTACCCTCCTATATATAATATATATATATATATGGTGGCTGCCAACTTGTTTTCGAGTATGGCCACTACTTTATATCCATGTAGGAGAACCCCTACCGATGCGCT
>OZ024754.1:7422534-7437534 GCA_964016885.1 Eledone cirrhosa | reverse complement strand
ATGCGTGGCAAGCGCTCAATGATTCAGATGAACCAGAACTACAACATACGTTCAAGGCCAAACACACTGAGACGATGGTTAAACAATCATCCGCACAGCCACAAAAACGACCAAGTAATTCGGGTCAAACAAATAAAAATATATGTGATTGAAAAAATGTATGTGATTGAAATATATATATATATATATATATATATATATATACACACATATATATATATATATATATATATATATATATATATATATATATATATATATATGGTGGCTGCCAACTCGTTTTCGAGTACGGCCACTACTTTATATCCATGTAGGAGAACCCCTACCGATGCGCTGAACGAGTGTGACTTTTTAGTCCAGCCAGCGACTTGAAAACTCTGGTACAAACACTACACTTGTGACAATTACTGACACATAGTGCTGGGCCCATTGTACCCTGTGATGACAAGTGCAGAAAGATCTCCAAACATAAAGCAATGCCTGTGCCGTGAAGCACGTATATATTTTTGTGTGTATATATATATATATATATATATATATATTTAAAAAATAGAGGTGTGACACACGAGTTGTGTTATATATGTAAAAAGGAAAAGAAAATGCTGACAAATTTTTCCCAGGGAAAATTAGTTTAATTAGGAATAAGTATAAATTAGTAATAAGTGTTAGTTAGTATTCAGTTTTAGTTTTAAGTTTCTACCGGTTGCGCATTTCTAATGCTTTTCAAAAATAATTTTGAGATAGAGTGCTCGTGATTTTTGCTCTAATCTGATGAGAGCAGAAATCACGAGCACTCGGTCTCAAAATTATTTTTGAAAAGCATAAGAAATGCGCAACCAGTAAAAACTTAAAACTAAAACTGAATACTAACTAATACAAAACCTGTCAAAGGGCAAAGGAGCTCTTAAGAGTCAATGGCCATCCAAAATCACCGGGAGAGATGACCCCTTAGCCTTTGTCAAGGCAGAATTCTAGGAGAAGGAAAACTCTGATATAACACCTCCAACCCTGATGGTATCCAATGATGTTGACTTGTTCTTCTTTTTGGTAAATATCATCTCGGTTAAGAGAATGGGACTGGCTTTGTGCAGTGCCTTTGCTCACTATAAAAGCTTCACGGCACAGGCATTGCTTTATATCTGGAGATCTCTCTGCACTTGTCGTCACATGGTACCATGGGCCCAGCACTATGTGTCAATAATTGTCACAAATGTAGTGTTTGTACCAGAGTTTTCAAGTCGCTGGCTGGACTAAAAAGTCCACTCGTTCAGCGCATCGGTAGGGGTTTTCCTACATGGATATAAAGTAGTGGCCGTACTCGAAAACGAGTTGGCAGCCACCATGAATATAGGTGGTGATTGATAACATACGCATACACACACAATATGTATATATATATATATATATATATATATATATAAAGAAAGAAAAGAAATCGAAAATGCAACATGAGTCTCTTTAATGATATTTATCTGTTTCCTTTACGGGTTTCACAGTTCTTATGCTTTTCAAAAGCAGAATGAGATGGAGGATGTGTGGTTTTACTTATTTATATATATATATATATATATATGTTAAGGGTAATGGGATATATAATGAAGAATGTATAGAAAAAGCTGACACAATGCGAATTTGAAATATATGTATTTATCTTGATTAATGTAATGTAAAAATGTTTACGCTACATTTCATAATATTTTCTGGTTAGAATCTATTTATCAAATGAAGAAAACTCGGATAGGATTTTCTGAGAAATTATAATTCAGCGGAGGGCGGCAGTCACAGTGAGAGTTTGGTTCTTTTGTGCTCGGACCTGGTGTATATATATTTGTATATAAGAAAGAATGATTATATTTTCTGTGAGAAATGTTTATGTATACCAATATCCACAGTTGTATATAGCCGTGCCTTATATTTGACATTTCTAAGCTCAAACTCATTATATTCGGTTTGACAATGATAAATCTTGGTTGGATAATAAGCCAGGGCATTTCAAAATAAGCAGTTTTGTTTCATGGAACCAGATGTGGTTTTGGTCGAGTTGCCTTCAAAACGGTTAATTACAGAATTTAGAACGATAAATGGTTAAGTTGACTTCAGAGAGATGTTAACATCCAGGAGATCAAAAAGCTGATGCAAATAAAACAAAGCATTCTACACAGCCAGTTGCACTCAAACTGTTGTACTCAACCAATTGTACTCAACCAATTGTACTCAACCAGTTGTACTCGATCAGGCAACATGTCGTTACGGCAATATCGCTGATATTTCGAAGTTACTGTCATCCTTTCCTTGAGAATGAATTCTATTGTCTTATCCTTGTAGTGAGAATACATTCAATTAATCTATGGACGTTCAATGTCGGCGGTAACATAATAGACTTACGGATGACCAATATATAAATATGTGTGTGGGGGAGGCGTATGTGTATGTGTGGGGGAGGGTATGTGGGGGGGTTGTGTCGGTGTGTGCGTGTGTGTGTGGGTGTGGGGGGCGTATGTGTGCGTGGGGGAGCGTATGTGTGCGTGTGTGCGTGTGTGCGTACGCGTGTGCGCGTGTGTGCGCGTGTGCGTGTGTGCGTGTGTGGTAAGGGTAAAGACGCCCTTCGGTCACAAATGACAATGGTATTTGCACCTACGAGGCGCATAAGTTTCCCTCCGAGGCAGAAGTCCGGGCAAGGTTGTTTGTAGAAGACATCTTCACGCCACAGATATTGTCCAATGGAAAGGCAAAGGCCGATACAGCTTGGCACCAGTGAGTGACATCATAACTCATTTCTACAGTTGTGTAAACTGAAGCAATGTGAAATAAAGTATATTGCTCAATGACACAACGCATCCCCCAGTTCGAAAATCAAACTCACATCTTCCAGACAGCAAGCCCAATGATCTAACCACTAAGCTATGCGCCTACATATAAACGGAGTTGTGTAAACATACAATGAGCAAAATTTGAAATTTCAAATTCACACACACACGTATATATATATATATATATATATGTGTGTGTGTGTCTGATTGTATATACATACTGTCACGCACACAGGTATATAAATAAGTTAGTTGAAATATATTTCTTTTGTACATGCAAACAAATATAAGCACATATTCAATAAAATACATATATATATATATATATACATAACACACGTACACATAAACACGCAGGCACACACACACACATACGCTCTCATATATATCAGAATATGTTTGTGTCTGTGTGCTTACATTGTTAAAAGTGAAGAACGTGATGTAAATAGAAATATGAGACGTTTCATAAACAGATGCTGAGAGAGCGTGGCTGTGGCAGATTTATAGATAGATATACAATACATGTGATATAACGATAGATATATTGTTTCGTTGAGGCATTCTTTTTTCATTTTAATATATTTAGAATTTCAAAAGTCAGCAAATATGAAAAGTTCTTAAAAGCTTACCGCGAATACAAAGATAAATGTGCTTGAATATAGCTGACATATTAATATATCTTACAATTGTATTACTTAATGTATTGGCATACTTTAACATTGGGTATTCAAAGAAAGACTGATGCCATCCAGAGAGTTATAATTATAGAAGCTTTTAGGTTCCAATTGTCTGTAGTTTTCTAATATAATGATTCTCATTTACCTTTAGTACGCGGGCACATTACCACAATATTAATGTTTAATTTTATAGTTAGAAGTTTTCGTATTTATGTTAAAGGAAGTAAGGGTCTTTGGATTAAGGTTATTCGACAGACAGCTTATCTCGGAGATCAGAGAGTCACTCCAAGTTAGAGCCGTTATTTCTCCGAATTGAGAGATCACAGCTCCGGTACTACGAGCATATCGTTAGAATGTCTCAGGAAAGAATCGCTGGACAGATGTGTAGCTCAGAAATCAGAGTTACTCGAGTGGAACCCGCTACTTCTCCCACGTGACAGATCACAGCGGAGGAACAAATCATTACAGGATGGGTGAAACCACTTTGGGAAGACATAATAGGACAAAATAGCACTATGACTAGATCATATTAAACAATAAAGATTTTACTCTGATATTAATAATATTTAAGGGTGGTGGATTGGCAGTATCGGTAGAGAGTCGGACACCCAGCATAGAGGTATGGTCCTTTACGGTCTGAGTTCAAATCCCGCCGAGGTTAACTTTGCTTTTCATCCTTACGGGGTCGATAAAATAAAGTACCAGTCACGCACTGGGGTTGATTTAATCGACTTTCCCCTTCCCCCAAATTGCTGGCCTTGTGCGTATATTTTTTTTTTTTTTTTTTCAGTCGATCGACTTTCGTCAAATCGGACCGAGGAAACAATGTTTCCATCAGTCTTTCCAGTTGCTAGTACTATCTATCGGTCGCAACTCCAGGTAGAAGGAGCAACGTGAAATAAAATGTCTTGCTCAAGGACATAACGCATCGACCGGTCCAAGACTCGAACTCACAACCTCAAGATTAGGAATCCAATTCTCTAACCACTCAGCCACACGCCTTCACTAACCTGCGTATATAAGGAACCTGCGTATATAAGGAACCATATTATATACAATGCTTCAAGTAAACTATAACATGGTACTATACTCATTTAAATTAAGAAAAGCATTTTGGGATATTTTCTAATTCATTACAGGATATTAAGAGTTAATAACATACAAAATTCAAAGAGGTTTCGCTATATATGAATTTCATTTTTAAATCATTTCATATACATCTATCATTCTTTAAATGAAAGCCATAATATTTACACAATCACACTCGCCGGAATTATAAAATTTGTTTCATTTGAAATTAAAGACATACATTAAAATATTTTGTGTTTTTATGTTATTACGCCTATAAATTATATATTTATTGAAAATTTACAGTTTCATTTGTATTAATGAATATATCTACAAGTAGTTTTGTAATTCAAATAAAAGTTATATTTAATTTGTCTACGTGACATATAACACTGAAATTGAGTCTGATCAGATTTATTGCTGAACATTTACAGTTAATTGTTAAAATATTAATCTCTACAATTGTCTGGGACGAGACAATGGTAATATATATTTATCCATCGACCAATGACCTCCACCCATCCCAATCACCACCCACTCTTACCACCAGAAAAGATATAAATACCACCATACTACTTGGACAGTCCCCTCTCTGATGATTTCTCCCGAATGAAACAGTTCTAGTGCTGTCGAAGCCATTTCTATATTAAATATTTATACTCTATGTATTGATTAACTTACTTACTGTGGTTACTCCGGTTGAACCCGGGATAAACTTATATATATATATATATATATATATATATATATATATATATATATATATATATATATATATATACAGGGTGTCTCCCAAAAATATATATATAACGAAATCTTTAAAAAAAGGCATTAAAATAAATTCTGTTTTATAGTAAAATAAAGTACCCGTAATGCACTGATATAATTGCTGGCCTTGTGCCCAAAGTATAAAAAATTATTTAAATTATGTAAACATTCTGGGGTGTTTTACATACAATTGAATTAAGTCTGTAGATCATTTTATTTTGGGGAAAGGCTGTGCATTCTAATAAACATTGACTGTAGAGGTAATCAATGTGGGTATACATTTTCGGACACACTGTATGTATACACACACACACTAACGTATGAGGTTGTTGGCTGAGAGAAAAGAGTACTCAATACCGAGTTTGAAACTAGTTAGACCATTAATCAGCAGAGTACTCGATACTCTGAGTAGTAGAGTGAGGCTATACATTATATTCATATACCCACAGTTGCTTGACATGAACTATCATTAATTTTCTTGGTACATCAAGAAACGGATATCCGCATAAAACTTTCATGCATTATCATAAAATTGGCGGTGGATTTGGCAGTATCCGGTAGAGGGTCGCACGCCATGCTTTGCAGCAAAGAGTTAAGGCCCTTTATGGTCTGAGTTCAAATACCACCGAGGTTAACTTTGCCTTTCATCCTTACGGGGTCGATAAAATAAAGTACCAGTAATGCGCTGGGATAATTGCTGGCCTTGTGCTGCCAAAAGTAGAAACAATTATCATAAATTTTCTCGTATTAAAATCACTTTTTGTTGCGAATATCAAGTTTTCACACTTATTACCTCAAATATAGTCTTTGCCAGACATGTTATCCTACCTACTCCCCATTTCAATTTAAAACTTGATTTATAATATTTGAGATTTACTACTTGCGTCTCTGTCTGTAAAACTGTTAAAATGAACAGTAACATTCTTTACAGTGACACTGAGACTACAAATGCAGGAGAGAAAAAAGCTAATAAGAAAATATCTATTGCATTTCCTTTGCAGATGATTAAATTTCTGTAGGAGTAAAGTAAAAACATTCTCCAGCATAGAACATATATCCAAGATCAAACGGAGCTTTCTAGTACTTGTAAAGCATCAACAGATATGGTGAGAAATAATGTAAGAGAAAGCTATAAAACAATACGAACAGAATTGAATCTGAACATCAAAAATATAAACAGTATTTTAATAAAAATAATAATTAAATAAATATAAACATTATTTTCAATTCCGACAAGATGGAACATATTGAAGCAGTACAAATGAAATATAAAAATTTAGTCAATGTTAATATTGCTTTATAGAGTTACGATAGATTCAATAAAATACTGTTGATGCTGAGTAAGGATTGGAAGGCAAGAAGAGATATTGCCAAGGGAAATGGTATTTCATTCTGAAGTAATTTCAAATTTTTTAAAGTTGATTTATTTTCTTAATATTTCATTTTTTAATTAATTTTTGTTTTTTTTTTGTTTTTTTTTTACAATTTTCGAAAGGACATTTTAAAATATATATTTCTATATATTTACCGAAACTAAACTAAAGATGAGTAAACGCTAATATCCTTAATTGGTCAGTCGGATTGCTAGAAATAACAGCTAAATATACCAAACGTCGCAGCCTATTGATCAATGAAAACTGTTGCTATATGTCAGAATAAAAACGGCATGATTGAAGTAGACTTGATAAAATGCTTGCTTATTTAGGGCTACATTTAGTTTCATGCCGGAGCAGTTTTCTGTTATGGCTAATTAATTGTTTATACTTTTGGCACAAGGCCAGCAATAATTCCAGTAAATTACTGGTACTTTATTTTATCGACCCCATATGGATGAAAGGCAAAGTGAACCTCGGTGGGATATGAACTCAGACTGTAAAGGGGCGTAACTATGCTGCAAAGCATGGCGTCCGACCTTCTTACAATCTTTACATCTATATGGGTCTTTGAAGTATCCCTTCTGCTTTTCTGGACGCATTTTCCTTTTTCAATTACTTGGTCTGTTTCTGGGATATTATCTCATCACTAATACGGTGGATTGGCAGTATCGGTAGAGGGTCGGACGCCATGCTTTCCAGCATAGTTACGGCCCTTTATGATCTGAGTTCAAATCCCACCGAGGTTGACTTTGCCTTTCATCCTTACGGGGTCGATAAAATAAAGTACCAGTAATGCACTGGGTAATTGCTGGCCTTGTGCCTAAAGTAGAAACAATTATCTCATCACTAAAACACCATAGGAACCTCCGACGCGATGCATCATCGTACGGAGCTAATTGATTCTGTATATGCAAGACCTGAAAATTTCATTTTTTTAAACTTTTTTTTACTTTTCCAGATCCATCTACAACTACTGCAGATGCTTCAGTGGTGTTCCACCCACATGCAGAATGTACTGCATTTGGGTTGATTGGCAGTATCGGTAGAGTATCGGGCACCATGCTTTGCAGCATAGAGATAGGGCCCTTTTGTGATCTGAGTAAAAATCCCGTCGAGGTTAACTTTGCCTTTCATCCTTAAGCGGTCGATAAATTAAAGTACCAGTGACGCACTGGGGTCAAAATAAATCGACTTTACCCTCCCCAAAATTGCCGGCCTTGTGCCTATATAAGAAATTATTATTATTAGTAGTAGTAGTAGTAGTAGTAGTAGTAGTAGAAACAAAAAATGTACACGTATGCGAAATAATGCACCACAATTTAATAACCAATTTAATACCAGTGTATTATATATATATTTGTGTGTGTATGGCATGGGTGTGTGTGTGTGTGTATGGGTATGTATGTGTGTGTGTATGTGTGTGTATATGTGTGTGTATGTGTGTGTGTACCCGGTCGGTGCAGACATGTATATAAATTTTAATTTTGTATTTCTTCAATTGTAGAATGAACTAAGAAAACAACCTAACGTTATTAAGTCTAAAATCCATTTCCTTCCTCATTATTTATAACTTTCTTTATGGGATTCTATTTTTCCATTACCACAACTTCTTCACATCTTGTAAGAGGGAATCTAATTTATATTCTTACCTTATATACGCTTATAATAAATTCATGTTACAGAACACACATTGGCTGTGTGTTACTTCTATTTTCTGGAGAGGAGATTACATCCAAAAGGCATGCAATTTCTACGATTAAAAAAGTAATTGGTTTATTTCTATACACTACTTCAATTTCACTAAAATGTTGTTAAATAAATGTACGTGGTGTCGGAAGGAGCGTGTATTTTAGTATGTGTACCGATGTCTCATGGCTATAGACAAGTAAACCTGTTTGATTTAAATGAAATAAACTAATCCATGTTTTAATTAACAAGTAAGAAATAAAATTGTTTGAAAATGCAGAAGATTGCTCCTAGTTTGTATTTATTTAGTTTTGTTATAAACCCATTCAGTATTCTGTTAATGTATATATATAGTCATTGGGACATCTGACTGATATATAATCATCGGGGCATCTGACTGATAAAATGACCAGACAATCATATGGGTGGCCTCCCTACAGCCCCGGCGGACAGGATGGAGAAGGCGTTTCCTAGTTGCGTTCTAAAATAAATATTCCCCAACACATAAATAATGATTTCTGATTTAGGCACAAGGCCAGCCATTGGGGGGGGGGGGGGGGGCTCGATTAAATCGACCCCTGCGCGTTGTCTCTTTCGTGTCCGGACACATTTGTTGGGAGTTTTCTTGGGAGATTTAATTGTTATTAACTGTGACATAAAATTTGTCTTTCGACTTTCGTCAAATCGGACCGAGGAAACAATGTTTCCGTTGGTCTTTCCAATTGCTAATACTATCTATCGGTCGCAACTCTAGGTAGAAGGAGCAACATGAAATAAAGTGTCTTGCTCAAGGACATATCGCTTCGCCCGGTCCAGGAATTGAACTCACAACCTCCCGATTGCGAATCTATTCTCTAACCAATTAGCCACACGCCATCATATTGTCCCAATGTTCCCTATGAATTAGGCCTGCTAGGCATATGAACTGTTTTCATGTACGTTAGCCCTTACTGTTGCTATCGTTCTTTAACCCTAGGTCTGTCTCACCTCTTTGTAACGCTAGCACTTACTGTTGTAATTCTACAGGGTGGGCGAGAATTCAATACTCACTTGATTATTTATACATCTATTAACATAAAATGTTATAAAACAAGTTAAGGAATATAATGCCATGTACAGGCATAAGATCATGAACAAGATACGGTAAGCACACAAATGTACACATTTAATTAATTGTTTCTACTTTTGGCACAAGGCCAGTAATTACCCAGTACATTACTGGCCTTGTGCCCTATGAATTAGGCCTGCTAGGCATATGAACTGTTTTCATGTACGTTAGCCCTTACTGCTGCTATTGTTCTTTAACCCTAGGTCTGTCTTTACCTCTTTGTAACGCTAGCACTTACTGTTGTAATTCTAAGGATGAAAGGCAAAGTTAACCCTGGCGAGATTTGAACTCAGACCATAAAGGGCCGTAACTATTTGCTGCAAAGCATGGCGTCCGAACCTCTACCGATACTGCATTGAGGCATATTAAGAAATATAACTATCAATCCTGTAGTTAGGGACTGAATCTGGGATCCACAGTGTTCCAGTCGTAAACATCCTGTCTTTTGGTGACTCCGTAAGTATGAAAGACAAAGCTATCCTCGTCGGGATTTGAACTCATCAGAACGTAAAGGTACATAACTCATTGCTGCGAAGTATAGTGTCCGATGCTCTAGTACTACTACATCAACAACAACAACACCAACAACAGGTGTGAACATTTTCAAAAGCTGACAACCCCAACATGACACAACAACAACAACAACAACTAAATAGAGGTATACTCTATAGCAAAGGCTCTCAAAGTGGGTGTTACCGTCACCCGGGGGGGGGGGCGTTGAGAAAGTCCTGGGGGTGCTCGGGCCTAAGAGGGTGGTGGGGTAGGGTGGTAGATATGATATATTAAATATCAAATGATATCTATCATATAAATATAGTAAAATAAAAGATATATAATATCTATATATAATATAGTATATATTACGGCCCTTTATGGTCTGAATTCAAATCCCGCCGAGGTTAACTTTGCCTTTCATCCTTACAGGGTCGATAAAATAAAGTACCAGTAATACACTGGGTAATTGCTGGCCTTGTACCAAAAGTAGAAACAATTATCTTAATTACGGCCCAAAAGTAGAAACAATTATTTATTAGATATAAATTAACAATTTTATTTATTACACATTATTTACAATTTGCTTGTAGGCAGATCTTTCTGGAAATAGAGTTGGGGGCTGAGTGTATATCGTGGCCGTGAGTGGGGAAGTGGCTCCAAACGTTTGAGAATCTTGGCTCTATAGAAATGCACAGTCATAACTTCGGTTATTACAACCAATAAATATTATTGAATATTATAAAAAAATGTTACTTTCTTTTATTGACAATATATCACCATAAGCAGAGTTTTCTATGAAAGTATTTCTATTGATGGAAATTCAATGTTGTTTATTACCAACATTTCCTTCCAGTATTAAGATAAGAAACATGTCTTGAAATGTAGCCACAGAACAATAACCAGGTGCCGTCTCAAATTTTTACATCAAACAAATATAAATGCAATTGTATACAGAAAAATTATTAATAAATAAAACGCACTATATACTATATAAATAAAAAGTACTATATACTATATATACATAAACTATATACTATATAAATAATTGTTTCTACTTTTGGCACAAGGCCAGCAATTACCCAGTGTATTACTGGTACTTTATTTTATCGACCCCGTAAGGATGAAAGGCAAAGTTAACCTCGGCGAGATTTGAACTCAGAATGGAAAGGGCCGTAACTCTTTGCGCCAAAGCATGGCGTCCGACCCTCTACCGATACTGCCAATCCACAACTACTATATACTATATATAAATAAAAAGTACTATATACTATATAAATGAAAAGTACTCTATATTATATATATACATAAAAAGTACTATATATATATATATATATATATATATTAGTCTAATATTTGTTTCTACTTTTGGCACAAGGCCAGCAATTATCCAAGTGTATTACTGGTACTTTATTTTATCGACCCCGTAAGGATGAAAGGCAAAGTTAACCTCGGCTAGTCTAATATTGGCTATTGGTTAGGCAACATAAAAACATTTTGATAAGATAAAAACGGGTGGAGTTGATAATTATGTTACTTTTTTCATTAAATTCCATTTGTTTCACATATATAAACATATTACCTTATCCTATATATTGTAGACCTGGCTATATGTGGCTAAGTACATGTCTGACTGAGATAAAACATGTGACTGTTGCATGTTTTATCGTCACGGGAGGGATTGACTGTAATGCTAAATGATGTTGTTCCTTAACCTTACACTGCCTTGCTTCATCTAGGCACAAAATGTTTTCTCTATTCATAGACCTAAACTGGTCTTGTTTCTATGAAGTGAAACTACATTTTATAAGGTTTATATTTAAATTAGAAATAGAATCTTTTGCCGTATTTCTTTTTACTAAAGAAATTTTAGCCTGACTGGGGTTTAGAACCCTTTAAGTCTTAGAGTCTAAGAAATGGAAAAAGATGAGTATTGACATTTGTTTATATTTAATTTAAAATTCTAAAAGAATGTTAAATAATCACCATATATTAAGTTACTATCTTTGTAATAAAGTAATTAATAATTTTACTAAAGCAGTCAGAACTCTTCATTAATTGACTAAAGAAGAATGTATTATTATCGAAAAGAGGTTCACGAAATGGATAACGTCCATAAATGTCTGCTGCCGTTCCCTGTCGTATGGAATGACACGTTTAATGTATTTACTTTAAACGAGGGGCCTGGTGTAGAGTCAGTGTCTTACTGTAACTATTTTGTATACGGGTTAAAACGTGTATTTTATTTTGACCATAAATACTTTAGCTAGATAATTCACAGAAAGTCTAGGAAATGTGACATGGCATCTGCCTTTAAGATTTGAGCAGTTCTTAAAATACCCTTTAAATGTTTATTTTTAAAATAAAGTTTAGTAAGAAGAAATAAAAAAAAAGGGGGAAACAAGAGGAAAGAAAGATAGGGAGATATAGGGAAATATAAAAAAAAGAGAGAAAGAAAGAAGAAAAAGAAGGAGAAGGGAAGAACATGGCAAGAGCTCTGGTTCGTAGAAGAGAGGAGAGGGTGAAGGGGGTGGGGGATTGGGCCTAGGGCAAGAGGGCAGAAGTGCGGCGCCCCGCTGACAGAAGGCAAAAGCATTCCCCCGGACGATAGCCAGTGACACCCGCTGCAACAACCATCCAACCTGGCAGGGCTCCCTCCACAGACGGGCCGCTGAAGTTCCGATCTTGCGGAGGAGCTCGGCAGTTCGGGGATCCAAGTATGCCTGAGGTCTCAACTGTGCCAGTGCGAAGAGGGAGCGGGCGGACAAACCCCGGTATTTGTTTATTTTACGTTCTTCTGCGAGGCGGGCCGCGATTCCAGGGTTTGTGGCTGACGAGACTAAATTGGAGGCGGAGAAGGTGTCGCAGCAGGTTGTATACTCATATATACACCAGGTTTGAACACAAAAGAACCAAACTCTCACTGTCTTTGTAATAACATCCGTCACTCCTGCTCTCCCTATCTCTCACTGTTGTGAGGAAATTACTATAACTATTTTGTATATACACCAGGTCCGAACACAGAAGGACCAAACTTTCACCGTCATTGTCACAACCTCCGTCTCTCCCGTTCCCCCCATCTCTCACTATTGTCAGGAAATTACTATAACTATTGTGTATATACACCAGGTCCGAACACAGAAGGACCAAACTCTCACTGTCATGGCACAACCCCCGTCTCTCCCGTTCTCCCCATCTCTCACTATTGTCAGGAAATTACTATAACTATATACACCAGGTCCGAACACAGAAGGACCAAACTCTCACTGACATTGTCACAACCTCCGTCTCTCCCGTTCCCCCCATCTCTCACTATTGTCAGGAAATTACTATCACTATTTTGTATATACACCAGGTCCGAACACAGAAGGACCAAACTTTCACCGTCATTGTCACAACCTCCGTCTCTCCCGTTCCCCCCCATCTCTCACTATTGTCAGGAAATTACTATAACTATATACACCAGGTCCGAACACAGAAGGACCAAACTCTCACTGACATTGTCACAACCTCCGTCTCTCCCGTTCCCCCCATCTTTCACTATTGTCAGGAAATTACTATAACTATATACACCAGGTCCGAACACAGAAGAACCAAACTCTCACTGTCATTGTCACAACCTCCGTCTCTCCCGTTCCCCCCATCTCTCACTATTGTCAGGAAATTACTATAACTATATACACCAGGTCTGAACACAGAAGAACCAAACTCTCACTGTCACAGCCTCCGTCACTCCTGCTCTCCCCATCTCTCACTATTGTGAGGAAGGAAATTGTGGCCCTATCGATGTATTTTCTCATAGAGTATGGTTTACAGAATACATGGTAGAAATGGACTTCAGAATTTTAGAATCATGTGTGTTCTACGAAGTGATAGTTTTCTATAAAAGCCGTATATGGAGATTTACATTAAACTGCGGGATTTCAGACATTCTCAGCAAAGAACGAAGAACAAAAAGCATAGAACATAATGAAAAGCAGTTAAGCATATTCAAATTACGTAAATATTGATGCATAGCATGTCATTTTCTTATTTTTTCTATAGCTTTAAAGGATTTATTGTTTACGTTATGGCTCTAATATTTTCTGTTTTCTAAAATTATTATATATATCTATTTTGTTTTAACGAAAGCATTATTTTATAAAATACTTAGAAAAATCATTATTTACAGCTTTTAGCTGTCAAATAAAAATATCATTGTAAAGTAATATTCTAAATAGCCAGAAGATAGAGTCATATGATTGGAAAAAATATTTTCACATTAGTATGTATAAGTATATATATATACATGTATATAAATGTATATATATATATATATATACATGTGAAGTCACACATATATATATATATATATATATATATATATATATATATATACACGTGAAGTCACACACACACACATATCTATATATATAAAACTGAGGATGTCTGTCTATGTGTGTGAGTTTGAATCCCTAAAACTCGAGAAGTACCCAACTTTACATGTGTATTACTTATGTGTCAGTGAGAGTTATGCACATAAACAAATTCAACTGGGTTTTTTTCAGCTTTTTAGGGGTTCTTTGAGGCGTTACGTCAGACCGATTTCCTTGAAATTGTAACTATGTATTAGTCAGTCTCTTCTTCATACCGTGAGCAAAGAAAATCCAACTTTTCTATGGTCTAGGGCCCGCATTAGGTGAAAACCTGCATTTTTCCTTCTTCATCGAGGAAAATCTTAAAGATTATCCAGCCATCAGAGTATTCGGTTTATTTTCTTTACATATTGTCCAGGCATGCAGTTTTTCCACGATTAGGTCTGTTGGCGGCCCGCGTTCCAAAATACCGTATGCCGTGTCAGGCCGGCTACCACTGGTAGTATATATATATATATATATATATATATACGTGAAGTCACATATATATATATATATATATACTGCACTCACGAACGCTATTTTTTCTCTCTCTGCTCATAGCCCTCGTTCGTGTAGGTTCTATTCTCTAAGCGCTCATATATTCACCTAGCTTATGCT
>OZ024754.1:7400034-7415034 GCA_964016885.1 Eledone cirrhosa | reverse complement strand
AAGCGAAAATCAACCAAACAGTGAGTGTGTTCTGTTATTAATTCTGGCAATATTATTACAACAATCTGACCCTCCCCAAGTATAACAATATATATATATGAATCTGTATATATATGTATATATATATGAATATGCGTCTTCGGTAAATAGAGTATATAGATAAATAAATATACATATATATATATTTATTTACTTATTTATTTATATACCATATTTCCCGGCGTCGAAGACGCTACTTTTTTCCTGAAATAAGTCTAAGAATTCTACCATGCGTCCTGGATGTCGAAGGTTGTTTATTACTTTTTTTTCAAATTTTTGGTTGTCAAAATTAGGGTGCGTCCCCGAAGACGAAGCGTCTTCGGCTCCGGGAAATACGGTATATATATATAGATATATATATATATATATATTTAAGACTCCAGTTGGATATTCGATTTGTTTTCATTATACTTTCACCCATGTAGGGCATCTGGATTTTTTAAATAAAGAATAAATCATTTTCTTATATATATATATATATATATATATATATCAACTAGAAAGAAATCGATTGAGATATATATATATATATATATATATATATATAAAATAATCATATGAAACAATCACAGGGGATAATTTGTAAATGCTCGGATCTATTTATTGGAATCTTTGAGCATATTCTACAGAGGTATGGCGCGTGCCTCTCAGACATGACACCCTTAATTTAATTTTAGTTATATATATATATGTGTGTATATATACTCCAGATTATTTCATATGAATGAACCAGTTTTACCCCTGTAAAAGTTATTTCTATACATTTTATATATATATGCATTTTATATATATATGTATAAATATATATAAATATATATATATATATAGTCTTCAACATTTTGTATTTATCGTTGTTGTGGTATAAGCATAGCCACAGCATTCGGTCGTTTTTCTTAGTATCACATCTTTTAACTTTTGTTTTACTCTGGACGATAATGTTTCGCTTATTGATCTTTTGAGTGCTTAATGATTGCCTCAAACAACTGAATTAGCACCTGCTATAAGGCAGATACAACGTCTATTCATACCCACTATTATATATATATATATATATATATATATAGTCCAGCAGTAGCAAGCGGTGGGAGAGACCGTCCTGACGAAGGCCAGTGAAGCCTGAAATGCACAGACGGTTGTCGCCCTTGCTTCTGCTGGACGTTAGCCCCGGTGTTTGCATAACTACGGCTTCCTAAAACCGTATTTCTTTAGAAATACAAAATTTCTATACGTACATATGTATATATATATATATATATATATATAAAAGTTTACATATATATATACATATACGTGTTTTGCAACGGGTCATATATATATATGCAGAGATGAAAGAGAGTGAGAGAAAGAGTTAGATAGGTAGTTATAATGGAAAGTTGAACATTCAGGTAATAAAGATAAAATATCGAGCTCAGTGCTTTCCACAATCGGGAAGATAAAATGAATCTTTTCACCACTGCTATAGTTCGTAAACATAGTTGGCAATGAACCTTGTAAGTAAATCTGCAGAGCAGAAAGAGTGCTGCTATGCAGAGCATGGCATTAGCAGTATTCCCACAATACAAACACTCACACATATGCAAACATATGTGTGTATGTATCTTATATAAGTATCTACGGCTACGTTGAGAAGTTTTTTTTTTCTCAGCACCCCTGAGAAGTGTCCACACACACACAGAGAGAGAGAGAGAGAGACGGGGCAGAGAGAGCCATATTATATATATATATAGCAATAAACGAAAGATATATACTTTATATCGTCTCTATTTATTTTATTATACATATTTCGAAGATGCAAGGTTTATGTATAACATAAAACAGAACATATCGTCCTCAGACAAAATATATGGTCGATGTAGGACTTTTCATGACATGCTGGTAGCCAACGAGCTTTTTTTCATTCATTAATCTATTTTCATTTATATATATATATATATATATATATATAGGAACGATCGACTTTCGTCAAATCGGACCGTGGGAACAATGTTTCCGTTGGTCTTTCCAATTGCTAATACTATCTATCGGTCGCAACTCCAGGTAGAAGGAGCAACGTGAAATAAAGTGTCTTGCTCAAGGACATAACGCATCGCCTGGTCCAGGAATCGAACTCATAACCTTACGATTGTGAATCCAATTCTCTAACCACTCAGCCACACGCCTTCACTATATATATATATATAGTAATAATTGTTTCTACTTTTGGCACAAGGCCAGCAATTACTTTATTTTATCGACCTCGTAAGGATGAAAGGCAAAGTTAACCTCGGCGGGATATGAACTCAGGATGGCAAGGGCCGTAATTCTACGCGTCAAAGCATGGCGTCCGACCCTCTACCGATACTGCATAAATTTGAAGACTAAAATGCAAAGAGGGCTCGATAAGGATAAATATATATCAAATATATAAGAACCGTAGAGCAAATATATAAGAGACCGTCCTATATATATATATATATATATAAGCAAAAGGGATATTTAATTTGTTGCTAATTCAACAATGCAAATACCCAGTGCATTACTGGTACTTTAATTTATCGACGCTCTACCGATACTACCAATCCACGACGTTAATAATGATATTTTAATGATAATAATATCAGAGAGAAAAGTGATATTTAATTGCCTTAGCCGGACTAGTAATTGCACCTAATTAATCTTAATAGTCATTTAGCTGTCTGTCAAGACTAATTAAATTTTAATTTGATTTCAGTTAATTAGATCATCCATCTTGTGACATATTTTAGATTAATATTAGAAAATAGAAAACATTTCTCACGTCGGAGATATACTAGGATAAGGTTTGGTTTCAACTAACAGGTATCTCTTTAGTAAGACAACGTATTTTATGAATTACTGTATAAGATATTTCGTTGGATACTTTACTGGTAGACATAATTTACGTCAGCATTATATGTCGCTGAAGTAGCGAAATATTTCTGAGTGTTGCGTATGATGATATATAATTATTATAAAATATATAAATATATGGATAAATAATGAGTTATTTGGTTTGTTGATTATTCATCAAAGTTAATTTACAACAGATTAGAAGCACTCAACGGTATTTTATCCGGAGTATCATTAATATCAATAATATTAATAAATGGAAAATATCTTTATAAAACTATGTTTATTTTATTATACATATTTCAAGGGTACTAATATTTTAGTACGCTTTCGTCAGATAAAATATAATAATTGGTGTAAAGATAGTGACATCTTCGTGGGAACTTCATGTTATAAGTTCAGATGACACAAAGTTCACATGAAGATGTGTTACTATCTTTCACATTTATTAATAGTATTGATATTAAATATATGGCTATATAGATATATGGATAGATAGATCAAATTGTAATATATACATACATATATATATAACAAAGAGGGTGTGGTAAGATACCAGATGGACTTAACGCACCAGAGTACTCAATTCTTAGGGTGGTAGAGTGGGTAATAGGAAACTAGTCAGGACTCCGGCCGTTTCGACAGCGAGATCCGAATCACAGCCGTCGACGTCCCGACTCTTTTCCTATATATATCTGTTTGTGTGTGTGTGTGTGTGTGTGTGTTTTATACAAATACACAGACAAATATGCATATATATATATACAACATCTGAGTCGCCTCTTTATAATATAGATATACTCTACTAACTTAAGTATCGAGTACTCTGTTGAGTAATAATCTAACTAGTTTTAAAGTGGTCTTATCCTGATTTTCACCCCACACATATATACATATATATATATATGATGATATATATTTATTATAAAATATATAAATATATAAATATATGGATAAATAAATATATATATATATATATAAATATATGGATAAATAAATATATATATATATATAGATAAATAAATATATATATATGCAAAAGTTCTATTTAAAATTGTTGGGATACAACAAGTAAATATTTTTATAACTGATATAAAGCACTCGACAAGTATTTGGAGTAGATATACGATATTAATAAATATTTTATAAATATAGCTTCCATTTATTAATATCGTATATATATATATATATATATATATATATATATGGATAAATAAATATATATATATAAGCTTTGGATCTAGCTGGCGAAACGGCCGGAGCTCAGCCGTCGGTGTCCTGAATCTTGTCATATATATATATATATATATATAATCAGTGCATTTAGAAACACATTTGGCAACTTAACGGTTTGGTTGAACACAACGTAGTCAATTAAACTGGTTACCACTAATATTTAGATTATAAGTTCTGATGTAGTAAACTGTGATTTCAGGGACCTTTATGTGTTATTACTATAGGGTTGAAAGGCCTTATGAACATTGTTTCTTCTTTTATAAATTGTGGGTAGCCCTCAATGACTTATCGCATTTAATAAAAGATGATATGGAGGAGAAACATAATAAATATGTTATGTTATGTTTTGTCGAAGGGAAAGGTAAATGCCGATGCAGCTTACCTCTAGTTACGTCGAAGGTGAATTCAAAGGCAAATGACCGAAAGAAATACCGTAATCCATCACCAATGTGAACTGTTATTTAATTGTTTAAAGGTGAAATGTTGGAAAGCAACGTTGACCTTAGTGGGATTTGATGGTTAAGAGCGCTGGGTAACAGAAAAAATACCGCAAAGCATTTTAATCGACCATACTTATGACTCTGCCAATTTGCTGCTTACAATATGAAATAAGTCCTACAGCAAAACACTAAACTCTTTTCATGTATTTTCTAGCAATCTGTCGGTCTCTTACATTGATTGCCTCTCTTCTTCTTTAGTTTCATTAACATAAGCTTCAATAAAATCAAAGAAAAACTTTACAGTAACTTTCGATAAACTTTCTTGGTAATGTTTCAAATTAAAATCACTCCAAAAAATATGCATACCTCCTGAAGTATTTTGATTGACAATCAAACAATGTATGTTATTGTTTAAGAAATTCTATATTTCTCTTTTTTTTTTAAAGTAGATTTCATTTGTAAAGAAATATATGATAAATATTGTGCCTCAGCAACAAAATAGAGAGAAATGATTGATTTTCTTTCTGAAAGCAAGATTTGGAATATAGTCAACATGTTACGTTATATAAAAGATGAATATTCATATTATTCTATATTAAACTACAAAGAGATGCATCACATATTCTCTATTAATTTACTATACCACCATAATCATATCTGTAAATAAAAATATCAGTTAAGATGGTTTAATAGTTAGAGTGTTTATATTTAAAATCGTATTCTCGTGGGTTCGATTACATTGACACCGTTTCTTCCATGTATAAATGTATGAATAATTTATAGGTTGTAAGTACAATTCCATACATACACATATTTATATCCAACTATCTACCCATATATATTTTTCTTCCTAATAATCGTCTTTTTCTACCTGTTTTCATATATATATATATATATATATATATATATATATATATATATATATAAACAAAATTGGAATTTGGTTTTTCGTACTAACATACCTCACGAATGCATATATATATATATATATATACATATATATAAACAGAGAGGGTGTGGTAAGATACCAGGTGGCCCATAACGCACCAGAGTACTCAATACTTAGGGTAATAGGTAAAGAGTTAGGACGCCAACAGCATATACTGGTGGGTTAGTTCGGATCCAGCTGTCGAAACGGCCGGAGCTCAGCCGTCGAGGTCATGACTCTTTCCTCTCTCTCTCTCTATCTCATATATATTTATATATATATAGGAACCAGTAAGACCCCGACAGCTGAGCTCAAGCCGTTTCGACGGCTAATTATGGACTAATTCTGAGTCCAGAATTAGCCGTCGAAACGGCTTGAGCTCAGCTATCGGGGTCTTGCTGGTTCCTATTACCCACTCTACTACCTCAAGTATTGAGTACTTTGGTGCGTTATGGTCCACCTGGTTCCTTACCACATTTCCTTCTTTATATATATATATATATATATATATATATATATATAAAAACATGAGAAGAAAGAAGAATACTGCGTGGTTGCACCTGGGTTACATATGATAAAAATAGTCCTTCGTCAGTGATTTTCCAACCATCATTGGTATTTCATCGCATTAAAAATCAGATACCTCAGGTTGGTGCGAGCAATAACTAAAAAAAGTTATTGGGACCAGTAATTCGCGTAAAGCGAGGGGGACAAGTGAACAACATAGAAGGATAAAAGCAAACCGAAGATAGGAAAATAAACATATATATATGGCTGTATACGTGTTTGTCTGCGAACGTTAAATTTGACTGAATCATGTGTATTTAAGGAGGTAGTAAATTTTTCAAGAAAAATTAATGTGTGTGCAATTTGATCAGCTTAAAGAGAATCATAAAAGATCACAAAAGAAACCATAAATATATATATTATAGAATTTTCTTTATTCAATTCCACATTTGATATTTTCTGTGAAGTTAGTATTTCTAAAGTCATGATTTTTTCTATTAAGTTAATAATATTGGTGGTGTAATTTAGATATAAATTGGTCTTTTTGCAGGATAGTGTGGCTGATATCTTGACAGTTGAGATATATAAAGTAATTACAATACCAGATATATGTTCCAAGTAGCTCTCTAGAAAATGAGACGGATTAATACACGTTTTTAGTTCAATAGCTGTAGTAGGTTGAGGCAAGTAATTCTTTGTTAAACGTTACAGTCATCATACTCGCACATACAAAGAGAGAGAGAGAGAGAGATGAGAGAATTTGTAAATATATGTTTGTGTATAGAGAAAGAGCTGTGGATTCTTTCTTCTCATGTTTTTTATATATATTTTCCCCAGCTGAGTTTGTCTGTTTCTCTCTTACTGCTTCCCCGCTCTCTCTGTTTCTCTCACCTTCTTTCGCCCCCTCTGTCAGTTATACTTTCTATCTACTGGCCTCTTCCTCGCACTTCCACTCACTCACTCTCCCCTTCTCACTAACTCCCGTTTATCTTGTAGTGGGGTCTTTTCCTGCTCACACCTCACTCGCGTCGGACGGTCTGTAGTCTCTCGCCCATGAAATCCACACGGCTAAAACTGATCGGACTCCCATGTGCTTGTTTTTTCCTATCTTTGCGTTGCTATCCTGCTCTGTTTGTTTACTTGTCCCAATAGCTTTATTTTGCTATTGCTCGCACCAACTGGAGGTATATGATTTTTAAAGCGATGAAATACCAATGAAGGTTGGAAAATCACTGATGAAGGACTATTTTTATCATGTGTAACCCATGTGCAACCACGCAGTATTCGTTCTTCTCATGTTTTATATATATATATATATATATATATATATATAAATGGAAAAGAATGAAACGAAATTTCGTTTCTCACTCTTAGTACGGCTGATACTTAAATGTAAGTATGTATACGTACATACATATATGTATACAGACGTACAGTAGTATGTATATATATATAGTAGTATGTATATATATATATATATATAGATATATATATATATACATACATGCACACATATATATGTAGGTATGGGTTTACCGAACATTTATTATAATGTTCGGTTTGTTTGTAAAAATTGAAACGAGTGAGAGAGAGAGAGAGAGAGAGAGAGAAGACCAAACATTACTTTTTGTCCTTTTTGCGTTTCAATTTTTCTCTGTCCAAACCCTGCATTGTCGTGGCTTTCCAAATCTCTCTCTCTCTATATATATATATATATATATTTATCTAGATTATATATATATATATATATTTATCTAGATTATATATATATATATATATATATATATATATATATATATATATATATTTATTTATCTAGATTATAGAGAGAGAGAGTGAGAGAGAGAAAGAAAGTGAAAGAGAATAAAAGAAAGAAAGAGATAGAGAGAGAGAGAGAGAGAGAGAGAGAAGAGTGGCATAAATAAAGTGTCAATCAATAGCTCTGGTTTCTCGGAGTCCCCCCCCCCTTCCCCCATCTCTATATTTCTCTCTCTTGTTTCCATTCATTCTTAGTATTATACGGGTTTATATTCCTCACTTGACGTAGTATACTTTAAATGATGCCATGATATTATTTCCTACCAATTCCCTGATTCTATTACATAGGTAAATGAGGTTTTGTATATATGTATATACGTGTATAGGCGCCTATGTGTGCTTGTAGTGGATTTGTGCCTGCTATTGGATAATATAAATAAAATCTAAAACTTGTTATTACATGTATTGCTTTCCCTAGATATCTATTGCCATTTGAACCTATTCTGGTATTGTGATTTACGTTTCAATCCAATACACGCTTCATGCCAGCTTATAGAAGAATTCTAGGAATTACTTGAAAATACGTGCCGATGCTATACATAGACAACTGACCACCTGTGAAAATACAATATATTAAACCTGGTAACATTAAGCGTTAAGCTTCTGTAGCCTATCATTCACGTACAATACATCTAATTGGGGAAACATCTTTCTACGTCCTCAACTGATCCGAAATCGAAATTGTGTAAAATATATACCAAGAAAACTATTAAAACAACATCTTCACAGACCTACATATTTTCTTTAGGATTATACAGTAAGTGTACGGTGTAATGACCACTTAGGTTAATGCAATAGAGGTAACAACAGTAAAGAAAATACAATAAGATAGCATAACGCAATCTCGTTCGTATATTAACGATCTTTTCCTTTTTCTTTCAAGCAATAAAGAAATATATAGCGAGTGCGGTGTGTTGGTGCATTTAATTAAAAGTAAGTATCACACATGAAAACCACTGGAAACGGTTTAAAGCCATGGTTTTTCATTCAGTGTTGATCATGAGTCATGGAGCTGCATATATCTACATGTTATTGTTGCCAGATGTCATATAACGATTTCGAAGAACCCCTCTCTCTCTCTCATTATATATATATATATATATATATAGTGTTTGTGTGTGTGTATACATTAAATTAACGCGACTTTATGGTAATTTTAGCTGGGGTTGATGTTTTGGGTGGTTATAGTGGTAGTGGTGAATTTGGTGATGGTAGAGATAGGGTGGTGTGTTTTGTGGTTTGTGGTGGTCATGGCGTTATTGATGGTGTTGGTAGCGGAAGTTGAGTAGGGTTAGCATTGGAGGTGGAGGTTGTGGTGGTGTTGAAACAAAAGAAATATTTCGTTGTTTTCGTGTTTGATGTTTACACACAGGTCTGCTGTTATTCAGCAAAGCTATGATAAAAACCGTTCCATTTGTAATAATTCCTTATGCGTTTGTACAATGTAATTATCCTTTGAAGATTTGACTGTTCTTTCCAATTATTCAGACTGACAGACTCAGGGGCCGAGAAACAGACGGATGGAGATAGACGAACAGACAGACGGGCAAATAGATAGGTAGACGTTCCTTTCCCTCCACACTTCCTCTATATTTCTATTTCATCTTTTTTACTCATTTTATCTTCTGATGATGAAGAACAAGTGTCCGAAACGTAAAGATTCTTTTCCTACTAGATCTAGAGTTAAACTAATATATTTCTTTATTGTACTGCATTGTTTACTTTGTTATTTCCGTTCACGTTTTGCAGAGAGATAGATAAATAAATGGACAGATGGACAGACAGATACATATACGGTGTGGACGGAGAAAATTAAGAGAAATGGGGAGATATTTACAATAACATATTTCTAGTATTTGAAGACAAAATTGTAAACAATATTTTAATAAAATATTGTCCTCTTTTCCTTTGTTATATTTCAGAAGATTTTCCAGACGTTATTCGTTTCGTTTGAGGAAAAGTTGATTTGAGAAAACTAAAGTTCTAATATGAAAGTTACTGAAGTTAAACAACGGTTTTCAATATCCAATAAATATTTTATATAACACAAATTCCCAAGGTACTTGTTCTTTAAATTATATATTTACGACCAAATATTTTACTTGTATTTTGTCGGTTTCTTTGTTTTGCTCCTAAGTCAATAATTTCAATGATGTCATGATGTAAAGCTACTGATTTAACAGTAGCACTGACACAGACACAACGGGATTTGTAATGAAACATATATGAAGCATAAATCGTAGTGTTATTATTTTACACACACGACTACTGACTGAACTGGCTGTGACACATGATCACTGCTTTAGAGACCCTAAACAAGATTCTGTATGCTTTCATATATGCCTCTATTTATTGTTAGTGAAGGCGCATGGATTAGTGGTTAAAGCATTGGGCTTGCAATCGAAAGGTTGTGAGTTCGATTCTCGGACCACGAGATGTGCTGTGTCGTTGAGCAAGACACTTTATTTCACGCTGCTCCAGTTTACTCAGCTGTAAAAATGAGTTGCGAACCTGCCAAATCAATGGGTGGCGGTAGTTCCAGCTGCACACATCAAAAGACTGGTGTACTGGTTCTGAGAACAATGTGGTTTGCAGATGATCAATGTAAAAAATTGACAATGTAAAGGCGCTCCCGCTCGAGTTAGAAGAGAACTATTGACCTTCAGGAGAAGCAGCGACCCCTGATTGCATTCAGCCACCGAAACAAATATGAAGTACATCAAATCCAATTCTCGTAGATGCGACCCTGGTTTTTCTTATTTGCCAGATTAGATTAGATCTATTTATTTGTATTTATATATGAACATGACAAATACGACAACTTTGTAGTTCATGTCACAGTAACAGGAAAATATCGAAATATTCACAGTTCAAATTTAGCTTATGCCCGTCTTCTTCCTTTAAAAGAATTGAGACGTAGTGGCTTCACCAGGTTTAATGTGGCAAAGAAACGCCGTATATCACTCGAACATCTCTACAACTCCACAAGGAGTTAAAGGTTCACAAACACACACATTACATAACAAACAATTGGCTGTGTGGTTACGTGATAAAGTGTATTTAGAAATAAAAGGAAAGCATAAACGGGGGAGAGTCCCCTCTTCAGTTGTCTGTTGGAGATCGCAGACATTTCAACACACATATATATATATATATATACCTTTCATTTATATATATATATAGTCCAGAATTAGCCGTCGAAACGGCTTGAGCTCAGCTGTCGGGGTCTTACTGGTTCCTATATATATATATATATATATATATATATATATATATATATATATATAGATAGATAGATAGATATTACGAAGAAATAGTCCAGAAATAGCCGTCGAAACGGCTTGAGCTCGGCCGTCGGGGGTCAAACGTTTTCCTATATTATGAAGAAGAAAGACGGTTTTATGTTTACATCTTCTATTTATTACGTAATTCTGTTATAAGTATTTCGAAGACGTCAAAGTGATTGCATAATAATCTTCTAGCGTGTTCTCTTCAGACAGGTTGAAATTTGTGACGATTTTGTTTTTGATAAGCTGGTGTGTTAGTGTTGTATTTGCATTGCTGTTAAGTCGTCATACCTTTGGATTACATTCTAAGGAATAGAAATCGTAGAGTGCTTTACTACTGTTTACAAAAGAAGTCGATGGATTATATGATCAACCACCTTTCCTTAACTGAATTTATATATATATATTATGGAATACTGTTGGCTTCTTGCTACAATACTTTCTATACCTTTCATTTATATATATATATATATATATATATATATATATATATAAGGAAAAAAGATGAAATCGAAAATGCAACTGGAGTCTATTTAAGAATATTTATTTGGTTCCTTTACCGGTTTGGAAGCTCTTATGCTTTTCAAAAGTAGAAATAAGATGGAGGGTTTGTAGTTTTTCTCGCATCTATATATATATATATATTGGAAAATGTTTGAGATCCTTGGTACATTTAAGTATATTTGAAAAAAAGGAAAAGAATGACTTCACTTGCAGTGTTAAAAAATGTATGATTTAATGTTATAATATAACATTATAATATTATGAGTATATATATATATATATATATATATATATATATATATAAATATATTTATTAAAATAACAGATTATTATTATTATTATTATTATTGCTATATATATATATATATATATGAAAAACAAGGGAAGGGGAATACTGCGTGAATCAAATTGTTAAGTCGAAACTACATCTGACATACCATATGCTTTGCGTTCGTATTGTCGCTTAATAAAATATGTGACAGAAATTTTAACATTATTGACTAAATGGTTAAGTGTATATATTTTCGCAATCCTCCTGTATCGAGTTCGAATCTTAGTTGGCCTTGATTTCATTAATAGTGTTTCTTTATCATTGTATGTCAGACTAAGTTATTGTGACACGAAACCTACCGAATAAAATTCAATAAAATATGCTGCTAACAAACTTAACATCTTATATATATAGGGTGTCCTCAAAAGATTTATACACACTTTGATTAGAATGCTCTTGAAGTGTGTATACATTTTAATGAAGGAAAAGTGGGGAAACGTATAAGAAATTGTAATGACAAGCTTAACATCTTATTATAAATACAGGGTGTCCCCAAAAGATGTATACACACTTTGATTAGAATGCTATTAAAGTGTGTATACATTTTTTTTTTGGGGGGGGGGCACTATGTATATGATATATATGTTTATAACCGTGTCTACTCAACTTTTCTACCCACATTTGAGTGGCTGTATATTTTATCCAAATAAAAGTAATACAGTAAACAGTATTAAATATTTATATCAACAGAATTATATTACTCTATTTTAAAATCTGGTCGTCTATTCTAAAGAATTTAATATTCCTACAACTTTGAGAAAATCAATATGATAAAGAGATGCCTGGCTCGTAACATCATTTACATGTGGCCAACTCCACTTTATATACACCACACATGTACGGATTACCACTCCAGATTAAATATTTATGCTGAGCGTCGGCAACCATGGAGAGTTACCTCAACGCTAATCTAAATAATTGTTTCTACATTTGGCACAAGGCCAGCAATTACCCCCAGTGCATTACTGGTACTTTATTCTATCGACCCTGAAAGTCGATGCTGCAAAGCATGGCGTCCGACCTTCTACCGATACTGCCAATCCACAGCCCTATATATATATCTTATATATATAAAAGCAAGTCGGTCTGTGTGTGTGTGTCAGTCTGTCTATGTACAAATACTAGGCTCCTTTTAACTTTTGAAGTACTAGGCCGATTTCAACTAAATTTGGCACACATGTTGCTTATATGCCAGAGCAGGTTTTCGACAAAAACAAATTTGAAAAAAATCGATATTGGGGCCGAAAAATCGATTTTGTGTGTGTATCTGTCTGTGTACAAATACTAGGCTCCTTTTAACTTTTGAAGTACTAAGCCGATTTGGCACGTGCTATTGAGGTGACCTCTCATTGGCTAACCAATTAGATGACATGAGCTGACATGCACTCAGAAATTGCTAGCTATGCCATAAACGACCTTGAACAATTCCGGCTGTCATTCATTTCCCGAGCAACGCCGGGTACATCTGCTAGTATATATATATATACACATATATATATATATATATATATATATATATATATGTATAGTGTAGGTAGTACAGTCAAATACTGGTGTTGGTACCAAATCAAGCTCTCTATGCACATGTTAAAAAGAAAACGAGAAAGTTTCATTTACATACGTACATTTCCTCGTTCTTTTCTATTATGATATATATATATAGAGAGAGAGAGAGAGAGAGAGCGAGAGAGATCTACCGTTAAAATGTGGGAAGTATTTTTGTCGCACCTTGTATAATGATATTTTTTATAAAAACATTAACTTTTAAACAAGTAATTAAAGTATTCCAATGTTTATTTCATTTTAACTGTCCCCGAATCTATTACCGAGGTGCAAAACATGTTCTATAGAATTGTGTTTGCGTAATTTATATAATATTTACAAATATTTCTTGCTGGAATCATTTTTAGACTAGAATAATTGGTTCGTTTATGTCATCAATAGATCTTTTTTATGCCTAAATCATTAATACCATTCCAAAATAAGCAGTATTATGTAAATAAAATAGAAATAAATTTAGAAATTTGCAATTAAGCAGTAATATTGAAAGTTCAATTTTATAATTATGATTATTTATAAATCTACTATAACTAACTTATATATATATATATATATATACAGGATGTCCCCCAAAAATGTATACACACTTCAACAGCATTCGAATACATATACCTATACATTTTTTGGGACGCCATGTATAGAATCTATATTATATCACGGCAGATTATTGCTAAAATCGCGAATTGAAAGGTTGGTTAGAAAACCGGATAGAACGGTTAACAGTATTCGTTCAGGCTCTCTACGGGTTTTGAGTTCAGATTCTGCCAAGGTGAACTTTGCCTTCTATTCTTTCTAGGTCGATAAACTGATACCAAACTAGTACTGGCGTTACTTACTTACTTACTTACTTACTTACTTACTTACTTACTTTCGCGGGAATCGGCTATGTTCACACCTGGAAAGTGTGAGGCGCTCATCTATGCTTAAAATAGCCAAGAGAACTTCCTGCTATTTAGTGTCCCTCCATTGTTCTCTCCTACACCATTATGTGTGTGAGGAAGGGGTGCGTGTGCATGTGCATGTGTCTGTGTGTGCATGTGTGTATGTGTATTTCTTCTATCTCTTATTATATCAGCTGATGAAGGACTAATGGCGAAAACGTTGAGATACAACTCAAACTATATCAATATATACAAGAACTACCACATATATGAACAATCTGGGAAATCTGTTGAGTATATGGTATAAAGGACTCCCCCAATGTTGACAGGGATATCTGCGTTGAAACGAATCACGAATCTCTCATATGACGCTCGTCCCTGTCTATTTATACCGTCTTCACAGACATTTAACTCAATTTATTCAATCACTATTTATAGTTATCTGCATTGCAGCAAATATATATATATATATGGAAAGTTATATTTAAATTGTTGGGTTACAACTAGTAAATATTTATAACTGATATAAAAGCACTCAACAAGTATTTGGAGTATATTTACGATATTGAACGGTATGTCAAATCTATTTATCTATAAAACTGTCTATATTGTATTTTGTCTG
>OZ024754.1:7386248-7391248 GCA_964016885.1 Eledone cirrhosa | reverse complement strand
TTATGCGATGTGACAGTTGATGCGTTTACATGAAAAAGAATCTGTACGGCAAAACTATAACCAAGAGAAATGTCTGAACTATTTGTCTTTCCTGGAGATAAAATCATTTAATAAATAATTTTGTAAAGCTTTATTGCTTCTCGGCATTACACTCTTTTACTCGATTTCGTATTATCTGTCTATCTTTTTACCCCCGTCTTTTACACACTCTCTCTCTCTCTCTTTACACCGACTCTCTCTCTCTCTCTCTCTATTATAGGCTGTTATCCGCTCTCTCTTTACCCCGACTCTCTCTCTCTCTCTCTCTCTCTATTATAGGCGGTTATCCGCTCTCTCTCTCTCACTCTCTTTACCCCGACTCTCTCTCTCTCTCTATTATAGGCTGTTATCCGCTCTCTCTCTCTCTCTCTCCTCACCCCGACTTTCTCTCTCTCTCTCTCTCTCTTTACCCGACTCTCTCTCTCTATTATAGGCTGTTATCCGCTCTCTCTCTCTCTCTCTCTCTCTTTACCCGACTCTCTCTCTCTCTCTATTATAGGCTGTTATCCGCTCTCTCCAAATCAGCAATTCTATCAGAATTCCTTGTGTCATATTTTCTCTAGACGTCTCTGTATTAATCAGAGTTCTTTGATCTTTTATTTCACTTGTACCTTCAGCTATGTGAATTCAATATGCACTCAAATATATTGTTTTAACAGCAACCTCTCAATTTGACATCTCATACAGCTGATGCTGTATCAACAAATACAATAAGAGGTCAATCTTTTATAATAATCAATGGCATGAATAGAGGACACCCAGTTATGTTTATTCCGTTTCTTCATATTTGTTAAAAATTTAATAACTTCAATAGAACTACCTCTTTTGAAGACATGAGTCATTTTGACGACTGTTGGTTTCTTGAACGAGTTAATCAACTTCGCCTGCACCCAGTTTAGGAATAGAGTGAATAATCTATAACAAAGATTGATAAAAATGAGCTTTACTAAGTTAATCTATTCCCATTCATTCTATATTATATTAGACTAAGGGCGGTGGATTGGTAGTATCAGTAGAGTGTCGGACGCAATACTTTGTCGCATAGAGTTGCGGCCCTTTACGACATGAGATCAAATCCGGTCGAGGTTAGCTTTGCCTTTCATCCCTACGGGGTCGATAAAATAAAGTACCAGTAACACACTGGAGTAATTTCTGGCCTTGTGCCAAAAGTAGAAACAATTATATTTGACTAAATATTTCAATTGAATTCTTTCCCTGATCTTTATTTCCCTGTGTGTATCGATGTCTAAATTGTGACCTGTTGATGTCTACATTATGACCTGTCGATGTCTACATTATGACCTGTTGATGTCTACATTATGACCTGTCAATATCTACATTATGACCTGTCAATGTCTACATTATGACCTGTCAATCTCTACATTATGACCTGTCAATGTCTACATTATGACCTGTCAATGTCTACATTATGACCTGTCAATGTCTACATTATGACCTGTTGATGTCTAAATTGTGACCTGTTGATGTCTACATTATGACCTGTCAATGTCTACATTATGACCTGTCGATGTCTACATTATGACCTCTTGATGTCTACATTATGACCTGTCAATGTCTACATTATGACCTCTTGATGTCTACATTATGACCTGTCAATGTCTACATTATGACCTGTCAATGTCTACATTATGACCTGTCGATGTCTACATTATGACCTGTCGATGTCTACATTATGACCTCTTGATGTCTACATTATGACCTCTTGATGTCTACATTATGACCTCTTGATGTCTACATTATGACCTGTCAATGTCTATATTATGACCTGTCAATGTCTACATTATGACCTGTCAATGTCTACATTATGACCTGTCGATGTTTACATTATGACCTGTTGATGACTACATTATGACCTGTCAATGTCTACATTATGACCTGTCAATGTCTACATTATGACCTCTTGATGTCTACATTATGACTTGTCAATATCTACATTATGACCTGTCAATGTCTACATTATGACCTGTCAATGTCTACATTGTGACCTGTCAATGTCTACATTATGACCTCTTGATGTCTACATTATGACCTGTCAATGTCTACATTATGACCTATCAATGTCTACATTATGACCTCTTGATGTCTACATTATGACCTGTCAATGTCTACATTGTGATCTGTCAATGTCTACATTATGACCTGAACGTCAACAACAGTCTTCCAACGCTCGGAAAACCTTTGAAGGATTAATCCTGCCCTACCAGTTAAATAAATAGGTGCCTATCAGTTAAATTAAGACAGTTGATTTGCCTAAATCGGTAGAGCGTTGGATATTTCTTCCGGGTCCGTCTCTGCATTCTGAGTTCAAATCCTGCCGAGGTCCACTTTGCCTTTGATTCTTTTTGGATCGATAAATAAAATTATAAACCAGCCCAGTAATGAAGGAGCATTCTCTACTACCAACTGACACATCTTGGATATTGATTTGAATCAAGAGAGAGGGCGAAGGGACGATTTGGTATCTATGTCTACTCGCGACTACGTGGACATCTAAAAAAAAAAACTTTAGCAAAAGCAAGTCCCAAGTCATACTCGATAGTAAGTGACGGCTGTACTTAATAGTATGTATCAGTTAAAATATATTTAGCTGGTCTCATAAAATATATAAAATATATTGTAGTTGTGCTCATGATTTATATACAAAAACACGTAAATTAATATAAATTATTTTCAGACAAGTATATATCATTCTCATCAACATTTGAACTTTAAAATTATTGAAATACAAGTTCTACCATAAATATATGGTCATTTTACTTGAAAGTATACTGAAAATGATGTCTGTTATATGTTATCTATAATATTCTGAAGCGATACAAAATATTAATTAAACTTTCAATTTTTTTCGGCTAAATTAGTTACCAAATACTGATTTTCTAATCTTCTAAGCAATAACTTTAATCGGTGTCATGCTTCGTCAAGTATAAAATGCAATTACAGTTTGTATTGTTAACGACCATTATCTTTTGTTAATACTCAACAAGTCTGATAACCTGTGAACCAGTGAAGAGGAACTAATGACACAACATCAATGAGATATCAACACAGACACAGTTACTATATTCAATTTTTCAACTCATTGCTCTTTCATCATCAACAATTATACCGCATTATCTCCCCTTGTCTCGAGATTATTTTTTATAAAGCAGATAATAATTTATCTGTAATTTTAACTGTAGCAATGTTCTTTTCTGAAGCGGTTCTTAATATATGTATGGTCCCTTAATATATGTATGGTCCCTTAATATATGTATGGTCCCATAACTCCTGATAGAGTTGTAGGGGCGTCGTATTGACATACGGCGTTTCTTGTGCACTTTAAGCCTGGCGGAGTCCAACCCTCTCCAGGCCTGAGCACAGTAGATTTCTTCCAGAGAAAGATAGAAGGTGAGAGAGAGAGAGAAAATGAGAAAGCGATATAGAGAAAGAATCGACCCCTGGACTAGACTGATACTTTTTTTTATCAACCTCCAAAGGATAAAAGGCAAAGTTGACCGCTGTGGGATTTGAACTCAGAGTGCAGAGAGCCGGAACAAATACCATAAACCATTCTCTCCAACGTTCTAACGACTCTGCCAATTCACCGCTTGATTCTTAATATGCGGGAGGAAAAAAAAAATATATATATATATATATAAATATCTATAAGTCGTTTGGAAGCCTCGACAATGCAAATGGGTAACTCTCCGGGTAACAAGGTCCGGTGGTGGAGAGAGGGATGTAAGTGGGTGTACGTTGAGATGCGTGGTGTTTATAAGATGTGTGAGATGTGTAGAATGAAGGGGAGAGTAAAAGGATAAAAATAATAATAACAACACAAGAGAGAGTTACCTTGGGAGAGATTTAAAAGTCCCTATATATTTCGGATTCACATCCATCAACTGGGGTTTTTTCCGGGGTGGGGGAAAAGGTTGTCTGTCGGACAAGTCCGGAAGGCGTCTTTCGCTGTTTGCTGATTTGAATATATATATATATACATATATATATATATATATATATGTCATCAAAATATTATAACATCTGTATAATTCAAATGTTATAAAACGATGCTAACAACAGAAATACTTTGTGATTCCTGGCATATTTTTTACAATAATTTCGGGAAAGAATGTGCTATTGATATCATATCAAAATTCTGATTTTGCCCACGTCCGTGTGATATTCTTCAGGCAGCCTAGGGCTGAAGGACACCTCAATTAATTTTCGAATTTCTTTGCTGTGATGGGGTAAAATATTTCAATGCAGGTGATGGCGGTGGGTTAATACAGCTACGGCCCTGATAAATACCCCTTAGTAAATAAATTTCGTAATGTATTTAAAGTGTTGCAGTTAATAAATGGCAACAAAAGAATTTAGTTGAATGATTTTCCATTGATTAATTTCATTATAGGAATATAATATATATTGACATTAAATGTAACTCAGGATTGGCAGTATTGGGAGAGGGTCGGACGCCATGCTTTGACGTATAGAGTTACGGCCCTTGCCATTCTGAGTTCAAATACCGCTGAGGTTAACTTTGCCTTTCATCCTTACGGGGTCGATAAAATAAAGTACCAGTAATGCACTGGTTAATTGCTGGCCTTGTGCCTAACGTAGAAACAATTAAATGTAACTCAGGAAATGTATTAGTTCTGAGAGAAAATAGTTCTGCTTATCAAGAGGACGATGTTATTTAGTGATATAGAAACGTTTAGCGGGCTTCAGAATGTGTGGATAAGTATTGTAAAAAATATATGTGATGGGGGACACTAATGACTTATCAATTGTCATATCAGTCTCTGTCTCCATCAATCTTTTTCTATATGAATGAATGAATTAGAGGGAGAGAGAGAGAGAGTGAGAGTGAGAGTGTGTGTGTGTGTGTGTGTACATGTGAAGGCACATGGCTTAGTGGTTAGAGCATTGGGCTTGCAATCGAAAGGTTGTGAGTTCAATTC
>OZ024754.1:7301248-7378748 GCA_964016885.1 Eledone cirrhosa | reverse complement strand
ATCATAAATGTGAAATTGTTTGACCAAGAGAGGAGAGAAAAAATTAAACCAATGAAGTAGTTTATACTCATTTTATCGATCCGTTTTAAATAGTGTTTGTGAAACGGGAGTAATAATTGCATAATGCAATTATAATTAAAACAAAGACACCATAGGGACCAATAAACAACTTATCAATATCAGTTGAGGATGTTGGATTAATAGAATTTCTATAGCATTGGATAAAAGGCTGTATAATCTGATTTCAAATCTCGTGAAGGTAAAATTTCACTTTCATACTTCATATTTCATCCTTCAAGAAATCAATCAATAACAACAACACATCCATTAAAGGGTAATTAAGAAAGTTCAAGCTGATTTATTCCGAAAAGCCAGCTGTGTATGTATTGTAATCAATGAGATTCACACACCAGAGTAGTGGATTGATATGCCACTAGCTCTCTCAAATCAGACCGAACCATATTTACTTGCCTCTAGTTATATCATGTCTCAGAGAATTGAAACTAAGGGGATTCAATGTAAATCTGTGAATTACAGATCATCTCATTGTAAATGTGTATGCCCTACAATTTTCTTATTACAAATGTGTGGGATTTATACACATGGTATTTTGAGCATTTTATCACTTTCCATTCCTTCAAGAAATTAGTGAATACGATAAAAATAAATTCCCTAGCAAACCATTGTTTTAAATTTATTTCTCATATTTCTCACTAGTGAAGAACATATAGGTTTATAGGTTGGTTGTAATTGGGCAAAGTAAAGACAGAATCTTCAGCAACGCAAGATTGTTTCATTACGATATTGAGAAGTTGGCGAAGTTATAAGTTATTTCAAATTCATCATTGATTAACTGAGTTGTTATGGTTTAGTTGAAGTGTTCATATTTATCCCAAAATTAGTAGTGACATTAGCACTGTAAATTGAGTCTACTACGTTCGTTGTACTTTTAGAAATCAACAAAGCATTAACATTTCATTATTCAATAAGCATAGTCAAGCAACCTTTCAATCTATCTTATTTCTTATTCTTTCTTCTGATGAAGGACTAGCGTACGAAACGTCAAGACCCTGTTCATGCTATTTCAAGCGTTAACCTAATATATTCCTTCCATATACTGTACCGATTATGTAGTTATTTCTGTTTACCTTTTACATACATACATGCATACATATATACATACATACATACATATATATATTGTTATACTTTGGGAGGGTCGTGCTGCCAATTTACAGTGCTAATGTCACTACTAATGTTGGGATAAATATGAACACTTCAACTAAACCATAACAACTCAGTTAATCAATGATGAATTTGAAATAACTTATAACTTCGCCAAATTCTCAATATCGTAATGAAACAATCTTGCGTTGCTGAAGATTCTGTCTTTACTTTGCCCAATTACAACCAACCTATATATATATATATAGGTTGGTTGTAATTGGGCAAAGTAAAGACAGAATCTTCAGCAACGCAAGATTGTTTCATTACGATATTATATATCTATATATATATATTATATATATATATATATATTCATTTCAGTATTTAACCTATATTTTATAATGTAATTTTAGATAAAATCTTTTAAAGTTCATATTACCTAACAAATATGTAGAACCACTCATATTTCTCTCATGTGATTTACGGTTTAACTGGAAATAGAATCTAATTTTAAGAAACTTCCAACTTCGGTTGATCAAATAAGAGCAAATGCGAAAGCTATTAGAGAACTTTTAATTTCAGTATTTTTGTATTAATATTTGTATTCAGTTCAAAATTACTTTCATTTTAACTGAAAACTACTTTAGTTTCGCTAAGTTGTGTTTCGTCTGCTTCTTTTTTTATTCAAACATTAATGAAATCAACCCTAAAATCAATATATTCGAAACACAGATTTCAAGTACGTAAATATTTTCCACATAACCTGATAAAATAATGATTTGCGTTGTATTGATTAGTGTTTCAAAAAATAATCAATACACAATTTTAGTAAATATTGAGCTGTATGATAACATTTTTCTGAGAGGATTTAATTTCCGTCGGCCATGACATTGGTCACTTGTGCTATAACGGCCATTAACATGCCATACTGATATTTATGAAGGAGCATGGCTTAGTGGTTAGAGCATTGGGCTTGCAATCGAAATGTTGCGAGTTCAATTCTCGGACCGGGTGATGTGTTGTTTCCTTGAGCAGGACACTTTATTTCACGTTGCTCCAGTTTACTCAGCTGTAGAAATGAGATGATAGGGACTGGAGTCCCTATCATTAAATTACCCAAGACATCTCCAACGAGATATACCTTGGAGGAGGCCAGCTAAACCTGCATAGGTGTAAGCTGTCTCTACTACTACTACTACTACTACATACTGATATTTAATAGTTGTTGGTTTTCTCGTATTATCGGTGATATTTTTACGGTGTCAGCTATTATACATGAAATTTGAAGTAGAATATTGAACACCAATGTTGAGTACTATTGCTCCATTTAACAGACTATGTAATTCATGACACGTGACGTGTACTACATTTGAAAATTAACTATTTAGGAATTTTTCGTTTCTTATCATTTTCTAGGGGATAATTATTATTATTGGCAGTATCGGTAGAGGGTCGAACGCCATGCTTTTGCTGCATAGAGTTAAGGCCCCTGCCATTCTGAGTTGAAATCCCGCCGAGGTTAACTTTGCCTTTCATCCTTAGGGGGTCGCTAAAATAAAGTATCAGTAATTGTTTCTACTTTTGACACAAGGCCAGCAATTACCCAGTGTATTACTGGTACTTTATTTTATCGACCCCATGGTCGCTAAAATAAAGTATCAGTAATGCACTGGGTAATTGCTGGCCTTGTGCCAAAAGTAGATACAATTAATATTATTTTTTTGTTTATCAACATAAATGTTCGTTAATATCTATGAGTGAATGAATCCTGAAAATGAGATCGTATTAGAGTAAATAACAGAAAAAGAGAGTCATATCTTAATCCGTATGGTAAGCAGATGGGGTCCCACGGCCATTAACTATAACACGAAGAGACAATGGTCGTGAAAAGTTGTATCTGTTATGTTTCATTTTAATGGATTAGTTTCTGAAAGATTTTAAAATATCTTTTCATGACGGAATTTCAGAATTATTTTCTAAAGAGAGAGGGAGGACTAAATGATGGAATTAATTAAAAGTATAATTACATGTCTTAATTATAGCTGCTATCATTCATTTTAATTTAATTCTATGGGCGTATTATGTATGCTTGCCTATCTAGATATGGAGATGTGTATCCGAGTGAATACAAATATATGTGTGCATGTGTGTGAATGATTCTGGGTGTAACCTTAAATATAGGCGAGTTTCTGTTTAAGTATGTGCAATTGTGATATGCGTTGTATGAACATATATATATATATATATATATATATATATATACACACACACACATTATATACACACACATATATATATATATATATACATATATTTATATATATACATATATTTATATATATACACATTTATATATATACACACATATATATACACACATTTATACATATATATATATATACATATATATATATACATATATATATATATACACATATATATATATATACATATACATATATATATATATATACATATAAGCGGTCTCTTTCCCTCATTATCGCTGCCATGTATATACATATATATACATATATATATATATATATAATGTTATACTTTGGGAGGGTCATGTTGCCAATAAGAAACACACGCACCAGTTGCTTTCACTTCAATTTATTATAATAAATTTATAAATTTCCGGTTGGTTGGTTGGTTCCACAACCAGATGGTTGTTTATATATTGTCAAAGTTCTTTCGTCACACATTCTGTGACCTCTTCAGTGACTGGGGATTCTTTTCTTTGTTTTTGTACATGTCCATTACGACATGTCAATTACGAGCTGAGGATCCGCTAAGGTGAAACAATTGTTCTCGGTATGGTGAACTAACTGTTGTGTAACCACTTCTACCTAACACGTCCCATGGACTGAGTACTCTACCACTACGGATATTACCATCCAGTGTTCTACCACTATATATATATATTATATAAACGCATGAACGTTATATATATTTATGTGAACATGTATTCATACGAAGACAATATAGGTATTTGAATTATAAGTATATGTATGAGCAAACGGGTGCATGCATGAGCCACACAGTTGCTTTTATGTGTGTGTTCATGAATACAACATGTGTGTATCTTGGTCCGTTTGTGCATATGGGGAAACATTGAGTCTATGAAAAGAGATTTATGTGGTAGCAAAATATGTTTTAATAATTTAGGAAACAAAACTAATAAATTCATACCCCTTTATGGAAAAAAGTATATTTTTTATCTGCTTAATCCCCTGACAAATCTGATCACTTTATGGAAGAGAGGATGTATAAATGTGAATATAAAACATTACAGCAAAACATCGAAAATTATATTTACCGAACCCCAACCGTTTTAATGTATTCCACTAAATTGATACGTTTTAAAGTGTCCCGAGACCCTTTGATTTTATTATGACTTCTATTAAATGTTGTTATGATATCCTGTACACACACCTTTCTCAAATATGTTAAAGATTGGCGTTATTCATACCAGTACGGTGCCAATTCATACGGAATTATAAAATTATATCTCATTTGAAATCCAAAGTGGAATGAAACTATCTTTTGAAGAAAGTACTATCAGAATGATTACTCGAGACACTGTAATATAATTCATTGGCAAATATTTCAAACGAAATTCTAAACCTACTCCAGGTAAATTGATGTTTCATACGGTTGATAACCCAGGAATAGGTCCATAAATTAAATATCTTGTCTAAGAGTTCTGTTTAAAGTTGTTATTCTCTGGGAATTAACATTGAAGGAAGCGGTGTGAGATTCTACTTCACAAATATTTATTATATGTCTGTTATGGTCTCAAGTAATACAATAAACAGAAAGAAATCGGAGTTGAAAGATAAGTTCACTTTAATGTTGAAAATTGACAGATGTGAGGTCAATGTTTATTGAAATATGGACGATCAAATCATATAAATTTATATATAACTCGTACTTAAGGTAAGACACGCAATCGTAACTGATCTGTTCTATAAAGAAATATATAGAAAACGATTTCTCTTTTCGTAATTTGATTTCTTAATAGCTCATTAACTGATTCTCAAATAAAAACGAAAAATGTTATTAGTAACCCTCAGATGATCCCGTTTTGGAAGGTGCAAATTAAAAATTATGTACAACATCTGAAACTACCTGAAAGAAGATTTTAATGATGGTTCTGGATGTGATGTTATTACTAGTGTAAGATGTAGTCGTATCCATGGTGGGTATGGTGGTGCTTTACATTTGCATATATAGGAATTGACAATGTTCGTCACAAGTATGAAAATAGACTTTTGACAGGTGCACCGTCATCGCCCCCATATATATCTCTCTCTCTCGCCCTCCCCCATCTCTCTGTATAGTGAGCAAATTGGGACCCACGTGCTGGCCGCCCTACAGCCCATGCGGATAGAATGGGGAAGGCTTTCCCCCAGAGGATGGTAAAGGAGGTGCAATGGAAGAGCCATTCCATCTTGCGAGGCTCACACCTGCGGCTGGCCAGCTCAGCATCTATGGTGGTGAAGTAATTAAGGAACGCTTATATGGATTGACTCTCTACCTAGACAAAGAGGAATCATAGGAATCATCCAGCTTCAGCAATCAATATCAACTTATCAGATACCTGGAAAACCATATCTGCAAGAGTGCAAGAGATACAGTGCTGACTGCCACTATCAATGTTCTGAGAAGAGTGGTGGATTGGCAGTATCTGTAGAGGGTCGGACGCCATGTTTTGACGCATAGAGTTACGTCCCTTTATGATCTGAGTTCAAATCCCGCCGAGGTTAACTTTGCCTTTCATCCTTACGTGGTCGATAAAATAAAGTACCAGTAATACACTGGATAATTGCTGGCCTTATACCAAAAGTAGAAACAATTATTAGTTTAATTACTGTTTTGTTCATGCCTTTATTGTATCATATCATTCTTATGTCAATTGATTGTCAAATGTATGTATTACGAAATGTTGCCTCAGGTGTCAGGCTGGCACTCGGCAAGATATAGGACAGAAGCAGGATACAAAGAAATTCAGAAAATAATAATAATGGTTTCTACTTTTGGCACAAGGCCAGCAATTATCCCAGTGCATTACTGGGACTTTATTTTATCGACCCCGTAAGGATGAAAGGCAAAGTTAACCTCGGTGGGATTTGAACTCAGATCATAAAGGGAGGTAACTCTATGCTTCAAAGCATGGCACCCGACCCTCTACTAATACTGCTTTTTTTTGTGTGAATTATAATGAACCATGGGATTCAAAACCTATTTCTGATCTCAACTGTATTAAATGAATGTGAAATTTGTTCCTAGTGCTGCATTATACCATCTTCACTCTGCAGTGTCTCGGTGGACACTCACTGACAAGGTACAAACCATGTCATGGCTATATACGCTGTAGGCATTAATAATAATGATGTCTACTATAGGCACAAATCCAGCAATTTGAAGGGGAGGGAAAAGTCGATTAAATCGACCTCAGTGCATTACTGGTGCTTTATTTTATCAACCCTGTAAGGATGAAAGGCAAAACTAAATTCAGAGGGATTTGAACTCAGAACGTAAAGAATCGTAACTCTATGCCACAAAGCATGTTGTCCGACGCTCTACCGATACTATCAGTCAACCATCCTTCGATAATGATAATAATTGTTTGTACTTTTGGCACAAGGCCAGCAATTATTTCAGTGCATTACTGGTACTTTACTTTATTGACCTCTGTAAGGATGCAAGGCAAAGTTAACCTCGGCGGGATTTGAAATCAGAACGTGAAGGGCCGTAATTCTATACGTCAAAGCATGGCGTCCGACCCTCTACCAATACTGCCAATTCACGATAATAATGATGATGATGATGATATCGAATAATAACTTATTTTACCTTCAGCATACATACAAGATGTAACATACCGCCATTATATTTATAAATATATTCTACAAAGTCCGCTTTGTTAATTTTGTTGGTAGAATTTGAAACTTGTAACATTCATTTGTTGTTAAATTAAGGAAGCCATAAAGATATAGAGTTGAAAAGATAGATATATACATGCTATATTCTGTTTGCTCACCTTAATTAAAAGTCATTGTTGAAGTTGAATCACCATCTTTCAAAGTCATACTCTTTAAACTCTATTTCCACTGAACAAGCAGACATTAATTTTTCCATATATTTTCATAATTTTTCCGTTAATTTTAGAACTCAACATAACATCATACATTTGGTGAGTTACATTATATTATTTGCTGATAATATATTCTTAATAATCATATTTCTATTGAACCATGTTTCTAAATAAACACTTTGAGAACGGTGTAAGGTTTAAATGAGATCAGAAAATGAAATAACATAAAGAAAAGTAATTATGGATGGATCCTCCGTCGGTTTCGACGTTGAGTAACCAGCTTCACGGTCAAGTTAACTTCCAATTCGGGTAATAAGGTGTATGTGGTTTAGTATACAACAAACACACATGTTTTTAATGCAATTCCCAGACAGTTTCGGAGTGTTATAGTATGTGATAAATCTAAACCAGTCATAGGCAACCTGCGGCCCGCGAAGCTTTCTCAATGGCTCGTCTAAGTCCCCTAAGTGAAATCTTTCTGATTTTTTTACCCCAACTTTTCAGTCGTAATTTATCTTTCTATCATTTTTACGATCGAGAAATGAATTCTGAAGAAACAAATCAAAACAACCTGAGTTACCGCCCTTTTTTAATGTGGGCACGAATGTAAATTAGCGCTTGCGGCCCACCTGATGATGAGCCATATCTCATGCGGCCCACTTCTTGAAAAAGGTTGCCCGTTTCTAGTCTAGACCTTTGCATTATAGATACAGTCAAACTGACAAGCTTCTAAAAAATAAATTTCTCTCTACTAAGCGAAGTAATAAGAAGTAAGGAAAATGGAAATTAACATTAATAAAGATAGGACTGAATCAGTAAGCTAAATGAATCATGGCGACATCTGACTTTGAGATAAATATATGCCGGCTTCCCACACATATCTGTCGTTGTACGTAAAAGGAGAGTAAGATTTGCTGGCCACTGCCATCGTGCCACCTATGAGGCTGTGTCCCTATTAGTGCTTTGAAAACCACAAGCAGTCACTAATAACAGAGGGCGCAAGCTCTCCTATCTCGATGTCAACTCCAGAAAATCTGGTATTGAAATCCAGAACTTGGCAAAGGCAATGAACGACAGACCAGCGTAGAGATCAATTGTTGAGTCGATTTCTGCTGAGGCCGCCGCCGGATGTGATGAGGTGAATCCTTAGAGACAGGAATTAACAAAGAAGACAAGGGGTTGGATGAATAAACAAATATACTGCAGTGAATGTAAAAACGAAGGATCATAAAAATGTACTGAAGATGAAATATAAGTTAGGATTATTTCATACAACATACCTGACGCCATTTTGTCATAACATCTTTTAATGTACAGTCGTTTATATGGAGAGCATATTATATAGATTATGTTTTCAGTTGATACTAGACCACCCGTGACTCGTTGGACCACGTGTGGTCTAGTTGTTATCTAAACGGGATTTCTTCCGGTCTATCTTTAACTTGACTGCACTAAGCCTTTTCGGTAAGCGTGCTAGCGATCTGATTGGTTATGATGGAGTTGTTGGCTATTTATGAAGGTACCCGGAAAACCCCTCTCTCGGGATCCCATGCTCTGATTTAGGCGAAATCTGATTTATTCCATTTGTATTCCCATTTCAGGGGCAACTTCCATTCAGAGTATTTTCTCATTATGCACCATTTTGGCTGTATTAAATTACAGATCACAGAATTTTAGAAGTATATCAATCACAGAATTTTAGAAGTATTAGATTCATTGTATCTGTCTGTGAAAGGCAAAGTAATCCTGGGAAGGAATTGAAATCAAATCGTAAAGCCATATGGCTAAATTCTACGCGATATTTTCCTCAATGCTCTATCGATTATTCCATCAATCTGCCATATTTTACGTATAAATTTCATTTAAAAATTCCTTCCGTGTGCTTTACACTTTCAGCTCAAATTATATTTCATCAAATTCATTTACAATCCATAGTTCGCGTTACAACAAAACGATTTATTACCAAACTAATTTCTTTAGACAAGCCATCACTTATCTATATCAAACACATTAGTGAACTTAACAACGACCAATAACTAATTATTATTTTCCTGGTTTATGTATATGACCAAAGGTTTACAAGCATTGAGGTGATATTTCATGACAAACTCGCCTTTCTCAATGACATTAGCAACAGTCTAACTTTAGTAGGCATATATCATGTTCACTATCTGACTTCTTTGTGTCAAGAAAATCAATCTAATCATCGCTCGAAGGTAGTTAATGTAATGGCAGTAGCGATAAAAGCGTGTCTTTAATAAAAGTGGAGAAACCTCTATTCATCTTTATATTAGTGATTTCTTTCTTTAGTCACTTAATAATGGGACAAATTATATCTTCGGCCAGCTCAATATATTTTGGCTCGTTACAAGCCAAGAAAATAGCCTGGCCATTACGTAGGGGTTCACCTTGTAAGAAATATCAACAAAATATCTTTTAAATTTCACTATGTATGTACTAAACAGTACCTTCCGCTGGATATGTAGTGGCACTTACCGCAGTGACAAAAAGCGTGCCCTGGGTATTTTAAACCTGATCGAGCACATGACCTCTCCTAGTATTAACACAGCCAATCTCTCCAAAGGAATAAAAAAGAAGGGAAAAGTTACTCAATACTTTCTTTTGAATGAAACAGTTCTAGTTCTGTAGAAGTACCCTTTTTGTACTAGAAAAGACACATTGACAGACAGAATCTGTCCCTTTACTTCAATAGTTTAAGATTAAATTGGCGAATCATTGAAGAAATAATAATTCATGCTATAAACGTGGAACTAATTACATTAATATCATATGGCATTTGCACAAAATTTGGCTCTAGAACTAAATTGTGAAGTGATGTATTAATTATTATTGGAGACCGAGTACTAATTAACTGAATGTGAACAGAATTACTAATCTAACGCTAGCCATACATATTACTAGAGAAAAATTGTATCTATTTATATATGTGGGTATGTGTGCGTGTATGCGTGTGTGCGTGTGTGTGTGTGTGTGTGTGCGTAGTGTATTAATATATAAATATTGCACGGATTTATGTAATGCATGTGCCTATGTAAGTATTAACATAAAGAAATGTAATGCGTGCATTTATGTATGTGTGTGTATATTATATCATGATTGCATGGATATATGTAATGTATGTAGGTATGTAAGTATTAATATAAAGAAATGTAATGTAACGTAATGTAATGTGTGTGTGGGGGGGGGGGGGTTCAATCGGGGTAACCACAGTTAATAATGTACTCAATACATAGCTGATGATTTTTTCCTTCGAATGAAACAGTTCTAGTCCTGTAGAAACCATTTCTATATTTTTTATATACATATATATATATATATATATATATATATATATATAATAGGATTATCATCGCTGGGGTGAGAGTAGGTCTGAGAATCCACTCTCTACTGAAAAGCCCCAAACGGCTTGCGTTTCATGTAGTTTCTGAAAACAACAAGAACCCAGCTCCTTGCCTTCACGAGATGGAGATGTGTGGACTGACAAGAACAAGGGACAAATGTGAGTTACTGGTGCCCTAAAACCAGTTGATCCTGGCAGAGAGAACTTGTCAGCCTTGTGTGGAAGTCTGTCTAGGGGAAGGGTTACTCTGATTTCAAAATTTTAGAATTTCCTTAAGTGTATAGATCCCAGGGGAATGTTCAGCTATCTCCATGTTAACTGCAGAATCATGTTGACTAGTTGGTCTAACGACTGCAACCCTGTCCTCCGATGAAAAGAAGGTCCTACACGCACACATATATACACCTTGTATTGATGGAGGGATTGCGGGACGGATGGAGGGTGTTTATGTGTTTTGAATACTTAGAATATTTCCCTAAAGACACAACGTTTCAAAGCAAGAGCCATGTGCCATGTAACGCCTTTAGAAATGTATTATTTCTATCTTCCGACAAATAAAAACACAAACAACACAACACAATAATAATAACGAATACTGTATCTCCAAGATTTATTGATGAGAAAAAAAATTAATTAATTTAGAGAAATTATGCAAATTAATGCAACATTAGTTTTGAAAAAAAAAATCTTTTCCTAGGAAATGAAATTGAAATGTAAGAGTAAAAGTTGTATTTTAAATTTACGTTCGATAATTTATGTTGCTGTTGTTGTTTTTTGTGTGTGTGAATCATTTGTGTTGTGGGATAGGGTTACATTAATTAGATTAAGGAACACATTTAGGGAGTTAACAATACCATGATTAATGTGAGTGTATTATGCAATAAGTCTATTGTTCGATGCCAGAGAGCAGAAATATATTTTTAGAATCATTTAATCGTATTAGAAACAACATTTAATAATTTTATTAGTGTTATCTTTTTTTCGTTTTTTTTTTTCGTTTTTCTTTTTTGAAATTTATTTTGTTGTGTCAACTAATACAATCTATGAACGAATGATTTATCAATATAGTTACGTGATTTACAAAGGTCGATTTGTAGTTGCCAATTTAAAACATCATTTAATATCTTAAACCTAACCAGTAGGAAGGTTTTCTTTAATAGTCACAAAGTCACGATCTTTCATCCTTTTAAAATTAAAACCTTAAGATTTAAGAGTAGGATCTAGTTGATGGAGTACATGCCAATATTAACAATTAATTGTGGACAACAATGTTTATGTAACGAATGAATTTGCCATTTTCTTTACATAAATGATCTTATCTTATCAATGAATTACATAATCCCTGGCGGCTAACCATGTCAGAACACCCTTTACTAATGAAATCGTTAATTCTGCCGTTCTATGAAACACAGCGGTGGACGTCAGAATAAAGCTGAAGGTTTCGATGATTAATGAAAGTATAGAACATGATCCCTCATCATTACATTCGATAAAACTAATTATTTTCCTTAACAGAGGTTTATCAATAACTAACATTATACATGTACTGTATGTAGAAATCCGCAGACAATGCAAGATCTAATCCCAAATTGCATCACATCATTAAGTAAAACCACTAACATTAAATATATCAACTAATTTCGGCCAGATGAGAAGTTATGAAGCTTGAATGAATATATATATATATATATATATATATATATATATATATATATATATATATATATATATATATAAAAACAGGGAGAAAGAGACGATTATTAGGAAGAAAAATATTTGTTTCCCTTTATATATATATAGGAAAAGAGTCAGGACCTCGACGGCTGGGCTCGGGACCTTTCCTATTACCCACTCTACTACCCTAAGTATCGAGTACTCTGGTGCGTTATGGTCCACCTAGTTCCTTACCACACTTCCTTCGTTATATATGTATATATATATATATATATATATATATTTATTAAAATAACAGATTAAAGTTATATATTTGATATATATTTTCCTTATCGAGCCCTCTTTGGATTTTAGTCTTCAATTTTATTATTATTACTATATATATATATATATATTTATATATATATATACACATTTTATATTGAATAATATATGGGATGTTTGTAAGGTTGTGACTATCACCACACACCTAGCAATTGACAGCTATTCAGTTAACAGGGCCATATTCATTCTTTTCCCAAGACACTTCAGAAAACAGAATATTTATTTGAGCATAAGAAATAAATCGTAAATTATTATTGAACAATTCGTAACGATATAATTTTCAATTTGTTCTTCTATATTAATACATTAATACTTACAGGAGGATGTTGAGAATGTATCTCAACATTTCTTGGAAACAGAAGCTGACAAATAAGGAACTATACTGATCACTACCACCAGTCTTAAAAACAGTTGCCTGCAGACGAATGAAACTGGCTGTGCACTGCATCCGTCATGCAGAAGAGACAGCATCGTAACTTATGCTCTGGAATCCGGCGGTCGGACGAAGAAGCGTGGGAAGTCAGGCCGTCTCGTTCATTGATACCCTGCTGAGAGATGCCAACATTGATAACATCGGTGAACTAAGAAATATCATGGTCGACGGGAACGATTGGAGAGGGCGTACTGAATCTTTGCAAATGTAAACTCGGCCGAAGAAGAAGATAAATGACGTTTATGTCTGTAATCATTTTAAAAAAGCAAAAGAAGCAATCGTCAGATCGAACCCAGGAAACAGAGGTTCCATTTAACATTCTATTGTTGATAATATCTACCAGTCGCAACTACTGGCGTATATTATTTATTCATTTGATGGTGGTGGATTGGCAGTATCGGTAGAGAGTCGGACGCCATGCTTTGCAGCACAGTTACGTCCCTTTACGGACTGAGTTCAAATCCCGCCGAGGTTAACTTTGCCTTTCATCCTTACGGGGTCGATAAAATAAAGTAGCAGTAATACACTGGGATAATTGCTGGCCTTGTGCCAAATCTAAAAACAATTATTTATTCATGTGTAAGCATTTACATTCTTCACAATGTAACCCATTCACAAAATACAATTTGATAAAGAAAATATATCTAATAGTGCTTTCTGATATTATAGTTTCTGAATATTGTATTTCGAAATGTATTATGTAATAAAGATTAATCATTTTCAAAATACAATTAAGTCAAAGTGGAGAAATGTTTGTTTGTTTATTTAATTCTAATGTAAACTTAATTTGGGTGTGTTGTTTATTTTGAAGATTTCCAAATTGAATGAAGCTGCAACAAGGAACCATTCTTCTGTAACTAATTAATATCTATTAAGATAGAAATGAAGTTTTGTAGTGTTTAATGCTGATGTGATATTATTATAATACGATGTTTGAATACAATAACTGGAGAGGAGACGTGGGAGTGTGATAACAAATCGAAAACCAAATCACAGTCATCACAATTAAAGCATACAACGTCTTAAAGACTCCAACAAGACGTCATGTGTCGAGCAGAATAAAGGTGATGTTCATTATATATCTCTCCTATCAGGCCAGCTACAATTACTATCACACCGTAGAAATATTGCATTTCTTTGCTTTGTTTAGAAATATATTCATGTAAATAGTTCTAAGGAGTTTTCCTCTGTGTCTGTGTGTTATATAATGGCGGTGAATTGGGAGTATCAGTAGAGGGTTGGACACCATGCTTTCTAGCATAGTTACGTCCCTTTACGGTCAGAGTTCAAATCCCGCCGAGGTTAACTTTGCCTTTTATCCTTACGGAGTCGATAAAATAAAGTACTTGATGGCCTTGTGCCAAAAGTAGAAACAATTATATAAATATATACAGGTGTGTGTGTATATTATATATATATATATATGTGTATATTATATATATATATATATGTGTATATTATATATATATATATATATGTGTGTATATTATATATATATATATATATGTGTGTATATTATATATATATATATATATATATGTGTGTATATTATATATATATATATATATATGTGTGTATATTATATATATATATATATATATGTGTGTATATTATATATATATATATATGTGTGTGTATATTATATATATATATATATATATATATATATTTTATATATATATGTTTGTATATTATATATATTATATATTTATATGTTTGTATATTATATATATATATATATATGTGTGTATATTATATATATATATATTATATATATGTTTGTATATTATATATATTATATATATATATATATATATATATATGTATATATATATATATATATATATGTATATATATATATATATATATATATATATGTATATATTATATATATATATATATATTATATATATATATATATGTATATATATATATATATATGTATATATTATATATATATATGTATATATTATATATATATATATATATATATGTATATATTATATATATATATGTATATATTATATATATATATATATATATATGTATATATTATATATATATATATATAGAGAGAGAGAGAGAGAGAGAGAGAGAGATAAATATATATATATATATATAAATATATATATAGAGAGAGAGATAGAAATATATAAATATATATATATAGATAGATAGATAGATATAGATATAGATATATAGAGAGAGAGAGAAAGGGGGGAGGGAGAGAGAGAGATATGCTGATAAGGACGATAGTATACAAAGGAAAAGTAGATACATTTCGAACCAGTAATACAGTCAAATTTACAAATTTAACCCCAGAATACACACACGATTGAATAATTATAATAGAAATCGAAATAATCCAATACAGTTAAATTCTTTGTTGACAGCCACCGACGTAGAAATCTTAATATGTCGTCTCTTAACAAGAGCAATAAACTTGAGCCCTCACACAAATTTCTTCCTTGAAATGACTTCATTTCCACTCTTCATGTATTGTAGCATTGTTATATTAATAAACTGAGATGTTAAATTATTCAATACAAGGGGAAATAGTCCTACCTTTGAATTGGGATAATAATTTCATGTAATGGAGTGAAACACCTTGGTTTCATTGAAACACACAGTAATGAAATCAGAACATTGATATATCTGCTTCTATATGTATATTGCTATTTCTTTAAAGTAATTCCATAACATTTGAAGAAACGATATATTATACTGGAGACAAGGATAGTAGATGAGTTAAGCCATAGAATGCCGAGCATAATTCTTTTTACGATAGTGTTACATATATTTATATTATATATCTTTATATTATATATCTTTATATTATATATCTTTATATTATATTATCATTTCAAATTCTGCGATATTAATTTCTACTGAGGCTGAAATGTAGTACTAGTCGTATCCTTAGATAGATATAACTGAGAACTCAGTCACATTTTATAGTCAGGAAACGGATGCAGGTCTAACGTGAAAAATTCGGTATATTTGCCACTTGTTTTGATATTTTTTTCATTGAATTGTTTTCAAGGGACTGACGAAAGTTGTAGTTAATTATGTAGAGATATATAGTTATGCATATAGCCATAGTATATTTAAGTATGTATGTGTATGTAGCATACACATGCAGGGGTGGGAGGGATAGTGTTAATGAGAACCAGTTTAGTTCTAAATGCGCATCCATAATTTTCCCCCTTGCTTCTGCTGGACACCGCCAGATGGCAGTAGTCGTTGGTGTTTTGGCATAGCTACGGCTCCCTAAATTTTTATTTCAAACATACCGTATCTCTTCTGAAATACGAAATTCCAATACATATCAGTATACATCTATGCCTGAAGCTAAATTGTAATTATATATATATATATATATGTGTGTGTGTGTGTGTGTGTGTATGTATATGTGTATGTACCTGTGTGTATGTATGTCTGTGTATGTATGTGTGTGTATGTATCTGTGTGTGTGTGTGTGTGTATATATGTGTGTGTGTGTGTGTGTGTATGTGTGTGTTTGTGTGCGTATGTGTGTATGTGTGTGTATGTATGTGTGTGTGTATGTGTGTATGTGCGTGTGTCATAAATATGAGATACGATGTTAAATGTGCAACCTCTGTTTAATAAACAGAGGTTGTACATTTATAACCGTCTATCTTTATCATATAGAGATTCCAGACGATGGCTTATCGATACCATTCTAAGGAATACAAATTGTAGAGTACTTTACAAAGAAAGGTGATATACAAGACAAGTTTACACACACCCATAATCACCCTCATCAGCTTTGAAACCATCACAATGGTTTCGCACGATTTATATATATAGATATATATGTGTATGTATCTTTGAACATATATGCGTATATAACATTTTGTTTTGAATACTCATATTTGTTCTTTTGTGTTGCACTCGAACACCTACAGAGAAAGACGCAACACAATAAAACATAGATGCATATATACACGTGCGTGTGTGTGTGTGTGGGCGGGTCTGTGTGTGTATGTGTGTGTGTTTTAATCATGTATATGTATTTCGATGTGTGGTGTAATATAAATAACTAACGAAGAATATTTTTAGTAAATTATTAATAACGACCTCAGTTTGAGTTCATTTATCAAAGCAAGAGGATATACGCATCTAATATTCCATTACTGAGGCACGCAGACATATACAAACACATACATACATACATACATATACAAACACATACATAAACATACACCCATACATACATATATATATATACAGACATATACAAACACATACATAGATAGATATATATACAGACATATACAAACACATTCATATACAAACACATACAGACATACATATATATATATAAAGATATACATATATATAAATACATACATACAAACACATACATACATATACATACATACAGACATATACAAACACATACATATAGATACAAACACATACAGACATACATATATACAAAGATATACATATATATAAATACATACATGCAAAAACATACAGACATACATATATACAAAGATATACATATATATAAATACATACATGCAAACACACACACACACACACACAGATATATGGGCAGACAGAGACATTCACTTATACAGTGAAAATAAATAAAATCATCAAAAAATACGTATATATACGTATATATATATATATATATATATATATATATATGAGTGTGTTGGTGGGAGTGTAAAGTAGGGGAGATCGTGAAGCAATTTTTAATTTTCAATTCTACAGAGAAATTGTGAAGAAAGTTCAAGACTTTGTGAAGGAATCAGACGATAAAAATAAGAATAAATCAATGTAACATCAAAAATAGAATCCATTTTGTAACAAACAAATAGAGAATTTACACACACACACACACACACACACACACACACACACACACACACACACACATAATCACACCCACAAACGCACATATATATATGTCACACACAAACAGACATACATATATAATCACACACAAACACACACAGACATACATATATAATCACACAAAAACACACACACAAACACACACACATATATACATATATAATCACACTCACAAACACACACACATATAATCAGACAAAAACACACACAATATATATATATTAAAATAACCGATTAAAGTTTAAGCAAAGAATCCCTGCTTTCACCCTTAACGGGATCTTCTGAAGATCCCGTTAAGGGTGAAAGCAGCGATTCTTTGCTTAAACTTTAATCTGTTATTTTAATAAATATTTGCTCTACGGTTCTTATATATTTGATATATATTTATCCTTATCGAGCCCTCTTTGGATTTTAGTCTTCAAATTTATTATTATTACTATATATACAGGCGGTGGATTGGCAGTATCGGTAGAGGGTCGGACGCCATGCTTTCCAGCATAGTTACGTCCCTTTACGATCTGAGTTCAAATCCCGCCGAGGTTGACTTTGCCTTTCATCCTTACGGGGTCGATAAAATAAAGTACCAGTAATGCACTGGGTAATTACTGGCCTTGTGCCTAAAGTAGAGACAATTACTATATATATATAGAGAGAGATATACGATAATTTGTATTTGGGCACAGACACGGTTTAAGATATGTCTTTATGTGTGTGTGTGTGTGTTCGCGCGCGCGCGCGCCAACAGTCAACGACTAAAACGACACTAGAGAGCGATAAAATATAATAATGATATGTATAAGTTTAACGCTTGATATAGTAGGTAATGTGTCTCGCCGTTTCGGACGTTATTTATTCATCGGAAGGTAGAATGACAGTGAGAAGGAGAAATAGAAAGAAAAGGAGGAAGAGAGAAAGAGGTGGAAGAATCGGATGAAAAATTATGGGATGAAAGCATTTGTTCATTTTCTCAGCCGTGCGTGTGCTTGTGATGTGTGTTTGTGCGTGTTTGTGCGAGTGTTTGTGCGTCTTTGTGCGTCTTTGTGTGTGTGCTTGTGCGTGTTTGTGCGTGTTTGTGTGTGTGTGTTTCTGTGTTTATGTGTGTAGATTCTTCATTTTCAATGTGAATAAATAAATAATAAACATGCGAGACCTATATGATTAATTATCTTAAAATACTGGAAATTTAGGCCTACAGGACTGAAAGGACTGGTTACGATGGTTAGGCTGAGGTAGGTTGGTGTAAAAATGGTTCACGTAAACGTGAATACACACACATTAAATGAAAAACTAAATGTATCTCTGATCGAGACGAAGCGAGAGTGTATTTCAATAGATAAAAAAATGAAAGAACACATCGCTTAGAACAGCTAAAAGCTGTCAAAGACAGTGATGGAGAAAGTTCCTCAGAGGTCAGAGACCAGCAGCAAGTTGTAAACTGAGACAATCTACAAGGTGGGTGACAGGTAGATGAAGTATAGAAAAGATTGAAAGAGAAGGAGGAAAAGGAGAAGTGTGTTGGCGCACATTTCATCTGCCTGTCACTCACTCACATTTAGCTGTTTTAACTGTTGTTCTATTGGGGGGAGGGGGGGTATGTTGGAGAGGGGGATGAGAGGTGGGGGAGAGTGAGGGTGGTAGAGAGTGGGGGGTGGGGAGAGTGAGGGTGGGGGAGAGTGAGGGTGGGGGTAGTGTTTGAGTGAAGATGGTGGAGTGAGTGAGAGTGAGGTGTCTATGTGCGAATAGATATATAATGGTAGAAGCAATTTTTTTCCTGCTATTATTGGATTTATTTGATAACCAACTGCTATAAAGATCTCAGACGAAATCACGTATTTGTGAGGAGTCGTAAGCGTAACAAAATAGTATTGACGTCTGTTTCTCAATACATATGATAATTTGGTGTCAATAACATCCAGATTCAGTAATAAAATAATACATTGTGGTGTATTATTTAAACATTACTTACACCAGTTATATAATACACATTTACACTAGACTACAATTTACTGTGAGATGATTTAGATTTAAAGAGAGGCACAGAAATATGATAGGAATGTATTGAAACGATAAATAACTTGATGGATAATCACTAAAGGGTTATGAAAAATGGAATATAAATACATAATACAATAAAATATTTAGCTCAAGAGATGCGAAAGTCCAGTATTTTTATTAGATACTATAGTTTGCTTTATTCATTTGAAAGAAATGAAAGTTCAGCTTTGTTTTGATGTGACTAAAGTTCTTTTTTTTACATTGTGAACATCATTCGACTGAAACAATGGTTTTGTGGTTACCTTGTAGTCCCCAGATCCAATAGTTTCAGTTACTAGGCTGCGACCATGCTTGGGCATTAGTATCGTCATTTGTAGTGCCAAGTTGCTAGGCTGCGGCCATGCTTGGGCATTAGCATCGTCCTCTGTAGTGCCAAGTTGAGATTTAACAGATGATGGGTTATGTTCTTGTTGGTTGTATTCATTTGGCTGCGGCCATGCTTGGGCATTAGAATCGCCCTCTGTAGTGCCAAGTTACTAGGCTGCGGCCATGCTTGGGCATTAGACTCCTCCTCTGTAGTGTCAAGTTGAAAGTTAACAGATTATTGAAGTTATGTTCTTGTTGGTGGTATTTATTAGACTGCGGCCATGCTGGGGTAGTAATATCAAAAACAATCTACTCCCTTCTTTGTAGTTCTAATTAGAGAGTTTGTAGATAATATATTCTATTATTAAGCAACATCAGAGTTTCTACTCATTAATTTCCAGCAGAAGAATGGATCATTTCTTTTTATTAAGGACAGTAATAGTAGCTTCATACATTAGAATGCGGCCATGCTGTAGCAGTAAGCTTATTCGAAACCGTTTTATTCCCTCTGTAGTTCCAAGTTGAAAGTTTGTAGGCGATTCACTGTATCAATAAACGACATCAGTTCTTCCATAGATTCTGTTGAAGATATTTGTAGTACTAGACACTTCTTCTAAGTATGGATACATTCCATACCAGACACTTTTAGCAAGTATGGACACATTTCATACCAGACACTTTTAGCAAGTATGTACACATTTCATTCCAGATACTTTTAGCGAGTATGGACACATTTCATACCAGACACTTTTAGCAAGTATGTACACATTTCATACCAGACACTTCTACCAAGTATGGGCACATTTCATACCAGACACTTCTACCAAGTATGGACACATTTCATACCAGACACTTTTAGCAAAAATATTGTCCATAATAATTTTTCTTTGTGATAAACTTTGAAATATATTTTCTTATTATATCAACAACAACAACAACGATAATGATAATAATTGTTTCTACTTTTGGCACAGGGTCAGCAATTATCCCAGTACATTACTGGTACTTTATTTTATCGACCTCGTAAGGATAAAAGGCAAAGTTAACCTCGGCGGGATTTGAACTCGGACCATTAAAAGGGCGTAACTCTATGCTGCAAAGCATGGCGTCCGAACCTCTACCGATATTACCAATCCACCGCACTATAATGATAATAATAATATGCTCTACAACCATAAAGATATTGTCATAGACCAACAAACAACCATAAAGATATTGTCATAGACCAACAAACAACCATAAAGGAACTTAACAATGAAAAGTTCTACAAATATCTGTTGAGAATATTTTATTCTCTTTAAAGGAAACTAATAGTAGTTTCTAACAGATCCACAAATCTGTTCTGGTCATTGCTGGTTGACAGCTTCGTCTCAATGAAGTAGAAACACATATCATTGGGTTTATTTTTATGCTGTAAATATTCAATAACATTTCTAAAATGTCTGTGGATTTTCTCATTTCAACGTTTGAAGGTGACAATTGTAAGGACAAATTTCATAACTTCTACTTGAAGTATCTGGCTTTCAACGAAAATGTAGAAATTTAGAAACATTGAAATCATGTTTCATGAATGCAATTAATCCTGCATTTTCCCAGAACCATTGCAGCTGCTTCATCTGGTACAACAGTAACAGATTTATGCAATAAAGCATCAGTGTTTATTAAGAATTCGGTGTTATTGACTTCCTACTAGCTTTCAAATATCTTACAAATGGCGCATAAGACTTTGAGGACTCACTATCTTTTAACATTTCCATCTAAATCTTTATTATTTTCTTACATTTCGATGACACCACCTATCATATTTTAACAGATAATTGCGAGCAAAAATTGTATTTACGGTTTACCAACAATCTCCTTAAGAAGCAGGCTCACGGGTAACTTCTGGTGAACTCGTAGTGTTACCGAGGTTAACTTTGCTATTAATTGTTAGAAGTCTATAAGAAGAAATACCACTGAAATGCTGGGATCGATTCTTCCTTTAAATATGGCAGACCCATCTCCACTCCAGGTCTGAATATAGCACAAATTTCTTCCAGAGTGAGAGAGAGGGAGAGAAGGGAGAGGGGAGCGGAGAATAGTGAATGAGAGAGAGGATGGATAAGAGAGAGAGAGAGATGGTGGAGAAGAGAGACAGAGAGAGAGGGTGGAGAAGAGAGAGAGAGAGAGGGTGGAGAAGGGAGACAGAGAGAGAGAGGGTGGAGAAGGGAGACAGAGAGAGAGAGGGTGGAGGAGAGAGAGAGTGGAGGAGAGAGAGAGAGGGTGGAGGAGAGAGAGAGAGGGAGGGTGGAGAAGAGAGAGAGAGATTGTGGGGAAGAGAGAGAGAATGATTGAAAAGAAATGAAAAAGAAATATAGGGCAAGAATCCTCCTCAGTAGTGAACTGGTACTTTTGTATTGAACTCGAAACTATGAAAACAAAACTGACCTCGGCAGCATTTGAAATCAGAGTACAGAACGCTGGAGCGAACACCACTAAAGATTTTACATTGAAATCAGAGTCCAGGGCGCTGGAACAAACACCACTAAAGATTTTACATTGAAATCAGAGTCCAGGGCGCTGGAACAAACACCACTAAAGATTTTACATTGAAATCAGAGTCCAGGGCGCTGGAACAAACACCACTAAAGATTTTACATTGAAATCAGAGTCCAGGGCGCTGGAACAAACACCACTAAAGATTTTACATTGAAATCAGAGTCCAGGGCGCTGGAACAAACACCACTAAAGATTTTACATTGAAATCAGAGTCCAGAGCGCTGGAACAAACACCACTAAAGATTTTACACGGTGTTGTAAAAACACTCACTCAGTCCATTTGCTGCCATTTCATATTTATTATTTATAACAAACGGCGGTGGATTGGCAAACTCGTTAGAGGGCTGGACAACATGCTGTGCATCATAGAGTTACAGTATGCGTTCAAATCCCGTCGAATTTAACTTTGCCTCTCATCTTTACGGGATCGATAAAATGGAGCACCAGTAACGTACTGAGGTCGTCGATTTAATCGATTTTCCCTTCCTCCAAATCACTGGCCTTGTGCCTATATTAGAAATCATTATTAACTCAGATCGTAAAGGGACGTAACTATGCTGGAAAGCATGGCGTCCGACCCTCTACCGATACTGCCAATCCACCCATAATAATTGTTTTTACTTTAGGCACAAAGCCAGCTATTACCCAGTGCATTACCGTAAGGGGTCGATAAAATAAAGTACCAGTAATGCACTGGTTAATTGCTGGCCTTGTGCATAAAGTAGAAACAATTATTGTGGGTGGATTGGCAGTATCGGTAGAGGGTCGGACGCCATGCTTTCCAGCATAGTTACGTCCCTTTACGATCTGAGTTCAAATCCCGCCGAGGTTGACTTTGCCTTTCATCCTTACGGGGTCGATAAAATAAAGTACCAGTAATGCACTGGGATAATTGCTGGCCTTGTGCCTAAAGTAGAAACAATTATTATGGTCTGAGTTCAAATCCCGCCGAGGTTAATTTTGCCTTTCATCCTTATGGGGGTCGATAAAATAAAGTACCAGTAATGCACTGGGATAATTGCTGGTCTTGTGCCAAAAGTAGAAACAATTATTTATAACAAATCGGTGGTGGATATGCAGTATCAGTAGAGGGTCGGGCGCGATGCTTTGCAGCATAGAGTTATGCCCCTTTACAGTCTGCGTTCAAATCCCGCCGAATTTAACTTTGCTTTTCATCCTTACGAGGTCGATCAAAAAAAGTACCAGTAATGCACTGGTATAATTGCTGGCTTGTGCCAAAAGTAGAAACAATTATTTATAACAAATCAAAATATTTTCATGTTTAACTATTTCATAAATTTCAACTTTTAATATTACTTTACTGTTTGTCTAGTTACACCTTTCTGATGAACAAAAACATCCAAAGGGTGTAAGGCAGGTGCCTGATTCTCACTTATTTCACTATTTACTTGCTTGCATCTTTCTACCTTACTCATATATATCTTATGATATTTCAATATATTTGGTTTTTATTTGCATCTTTCTTGGAAATATTTAAGAAAATCCAGTCTCTCGTGTTCTAGGGATGTAGTGACCTTACTTCTTTACAGCTGGTGCCTGTTACTTGGGGTGACATTGTCAGTTAATATATCTCCTCAAATAAATATAGCAGATTTCATAAGATGCCAAGTGGTATCTGTTAGGTCAGCTGGTAAATCAAATTTATGTATGAAACAAATCAAACTCAGATACTATACTACTGTCTCAAAGGATAACATTAAATAACAACTACTTTTGTCATGAACGCAAAGCGCGATATTTTTAGCTGGACTTCTTTCAACCACATAACTTCTCGTCTTAAGTGCTGAACCAACAAATAATTCATTGATATGCTTTGTATATTATCAGATATCAATAAAATTAAAGTTTGCTACAAATATTGAACCATATGATAAAGGATACTGCAACCACTAGAAAAGCGATCAACAAGGAAAAACAACTTAAAAACAATACGATATATTAATTTAACGCTTGATATAATTGGAAACCTATCTTAACGTTTCGGATGTAGCTCTGCACAAATATATTTCATGAATGAATTGTGTTTTCGTATGGTGAAATATTAATGAAACAAAAAAGCGGGAATGGAAATTCTCAGAATAAATTGAGTAAAGAAAAGTAACTTTATTATTCTAGAAGCATGGTGAGAGCAGAATATGTGAGGAAGGTTGATATAATTGTGATTGAATAAAGAGTTGATGGATTAGCCCAGGTTAAAAGATACTATTATAATTTAATTAAGCGACTTGAGCTCCAGAACATTGTTTAGACGCTGCCTCCAGCTTGACCGAAAGCTAATGATTGAAACGAGTAAAAGAGTAAATAAAACAAAAAGAAGATGGTTGAGAATTTAAAGTGTATGAGAAATGAGTAAAAACAAATTGACAAATTGCCTTTCTAAATAACCGGCAATTTTAACGCAATTTAAGTACGCTCTCCTCATTTAAAGTATCCGATGCTAATATAGCTCATGTTGAGAGAGAAAACATATTTAGATAATTAAAATTATCCCCGCAGTATTTAGGAAAAAGTAATTATCTTTTTAACAAATTATGGTCAAGAAATGAAAAAACTTCAGAAAGTTGCTTGATTAAAATTAATTAAAATTAGAAATAGGAGGAATCTAAGAATTGGTTATGTTTAGATCGCATTAGTTCTCATCAGTGAAATAAAATCTAACTCGTTACTACTATATAAGAATAACTTCGGGAGAGATAGGATATTAATGAATGGACTTTATAAATGTTATCAACCTCCTACTACTACTATTACCACCTCCATTCATAATAATGATAATGGTTTCTACTTTTGGCACAAGGCCAGCAATTATCCCAGTGCATTACTGGTACTTTAATGTATCGACCCCGTAAGGATGAAGGGCAAAGGTAACCTCGGCAGGATTTGAACTCAGATTATAAAGGCCTATAACTCTATGCTGCAAAGCATGGCGTCCGACCCTCTACCGATACTGCCAATCAACCGCACTCATAATAATAATAATGGTTTCATATATAGGCACAAGGCCAGCAATTTAGGGGGGAGGGAAACGTCAATGAAATCGACCCAGTGCATTACTGGTACTTTATTTTATCGACCGCGTGAGGATGAAAGGCAAAGTTAACCTCGGCGGGATTTGAACTCAGATCATAAAGGGCCGTAACTCTAGGCTGCAAAGCATGGCGTCCGACCCTCTACCGATACTGCCAATCCATGGACCCCGTAATAATTGTTTCTACTTTTGGCACAAGGCCAGCAAATACCCAGTGTATTACTGGTACTTTATTTTATTGACCCCCCCCCCCCTGTGAGGATGAAAGGCAAAGTTAACCTCGGCGGGATTTGAACTCAGATCGTAAAGGGACGTAACTCTATGCTGCAAAGCATGGTGTTCGACTCACTACCGATACCGCCAGTTGAGATAAGATGCTAATGAACAGACTAACTGTTACCATATTAATGCTACTACTGTTACTACTACTACTACTACGTTAAGCTGAGTATAAATATTTACGCACAAACAAACTTACACATGCAATCCAAGAAGGATAAATCCACACACACACACACACACACACACACACACACACACACACACACACACACACACACACACACACATTAATATAACGAACTAAATGAATATATTTAGAGAGGCATATCACAATTTAATCTCAAGCAGCCATTAAACTTCAGCTAATACCGACATATGTGCAAAAAAAAAAGCATAAAAACAAACATACACACATTAAAAGAAGTACAATAATACATAAAACGAGTATACCCACAGATGTATGGTGTGGTGTGTGGGGGGGGGCATGTGGGGGGGGGTGTATATGTGTATGTTGTGTTGTGTGTATTGTGTTGTGTGTGTATATATATATATGTATGTATATGTGTATATATGTGTGCGTGCGTGGTGTGTGGTGTGTGTGTATATGTGTATTTACGTGTGTATTGTGTGTGTTGTGTGTGTGTATATATATATATGTATGTATATGTGTATATATGTGTGCGTGTGTATATATGTGTGTTGTGTGTATTGTGTTGCGTGTATATATATATGTATATGTGTATATATGTGTGCGTGTGTATTGTATGGTGTGTGTAGTGTGTGTGTTGTGTTGTGTGTGTATATATATATGTATATGTGTATACGTGTGTATTGTGTGTATTGTGTTGTGTGTATATATATTTGTATATGTGGGCGCGTGTGTGTTGTGTGGTGTGTGTGTATGTGTGTATACGTGTGTATGCTGTACTATGTGGTGTATGTGTGCTTTGTGTTATGTGTATATGTTTGTGTGTATTGTGTGTATATGTTTGTGTGTGTATGTATATGTGTATATATATATATATACACACACACACACACGTGTGTGTGTGTGTGGTGTGTGGTGTGTGTGTGTGTTTGTTTAGATGTAGTTCTTTAGTAAGATATCCATCTATTACCGTGGTTACCAGCAGAAACAAATATACTCCACCTTTTGTCTTCATGACTACAGAGAACATGAAATGTATATTTTTCATTCAAATGTATTAAAACCAAAACCGAAAAAAAAACGATGATATTTCACTTAAAATCTTGCCACTGGCAAATCCATTTTGTTCCATATTAATGCAGGACTATTGTCCAAAGTATTTCACTTGAATAGTTAATAATAATTCAATATGTTTTGGTTTATATTTTCTTAAAGAAATACGGTTTTATAAATGATATAAATGAAGGAATAATACAACTTAGTGAAGTCAAGTAAAGAAACTGAAGTTTTCCATATTGGATAAGTAGTTAGATATTAGTATATTAGTAGTTGTGGTCGTTGTATTTAGAAATTGCACGGAAGACCAACCAATCATGGACGCCATGTTAATGGTGGTGTTGTTGTAGTGGATGTTGCTGGTAGTGGAGGTTGTGGTTTTTGCTGATTTTCTCAGGTTTGCGATATAATGGTTTCATTTATTGGCCACAGGGACCGACATATAGGATACAATACAAATACAGGGATAGTGTGTGTGTGTGGGGGGGGGGGGGGGGGTTACGATGAAATTGAGTAAAATTATACAATAACAAAAACAAAATGTCATATATATATATAGTTACCTCCGTAACTATGTGTGTTTACACTCTTTACAAATTATCCCTTGTAATTGCTTGATATATATATATATATATATATATATATATATATATGAAAAACAAGGGGAGAAGAATACTGCGTGGTTGCACATGGATTACATATTATAAAATTAGTCCCTCATCAGTGATTTGCCAACCATCATTGGTATTTCATCGCATTAAAAATCAGATACCTCAGGTTGGTGCGAGCAATAACTAAAATAAGCTATTGGGACAAGTGAATCGCGTAAAGCGAGTGAGACAAGTAAACAACAGAATATATATATATGCATATGTGTCAATCAACTTTTAACTTAATGTTAATAAATTCTCGGATTTACTACTTGGAATCTTTGAGCTTATTCCACATGTGATATGGCGCATGTTTTTGATATTCTCAGACATGGCATCTTTAATCTAATTTTGGTAGTATATATATATATATATATATATATATATATATATATATATATATAATCAGGAGTTGACGAATCCGCCATATTTATCAATGCCAGGACCGGTTGTATCTCAGCGTACTCAATAAGCAATGTAAGATACATTCCCAGAGTATACACATAGTTATTCGCTTCAATACAACACACCTAAAACGGGTGCCTATAATAGTTCCCAGACTCGAGTTTCGGCCACACTTAATGCAGCAGTAAGGTGCACTGCACTCTGTCTGCATATATTATGCAATAATGCATAATGGCCGAATGTGGCTTCATCAGCGGATATCGCCTAATCAATAACCAAATACATATATATATATATATATATATATATATATATATATTCCTTCCCTCTATGTACCTTTTGTATTGTTGTTTTGTTATTTCTGTTTACCGTTTACATACATATGTGTATGTGGGCTTATGTGTGGGTCACGTATGTAAGCTCACATATCTAAGGAGATGTCGAAATAATTGTAATATGCCAATGAGGTTTCTACACCGGATGTATATCTGACTTCAATTTTCGCTATATACATTGAACATGTGTCTAACTAATGACTTCAGAAGGAAGTAAATCTGTTGGGTCTACTTGACGTGTCGCTGCTCTCACATTAACTTTTAAGATTTTAGCAGTGTAAACTTCTGGTGTCCTTGGCCTTATGTCCACCTCCCCACTCCCCACCATCATCACTAGGTTGGCTACCCACACATGTCAGCTTCACAAGCTGGAATGGCTCTTCCAACACGTCTCCCTCCTCCTCCTCCGGGGAAATGCCTTCTCTACACTGTACGCCGGGCCACGGGGCGGCCAGAACGTGGGCCTTCATTTGCTTATAATAGTGAAAGATGAGGAGAACGTGCGAGACGGAGGCAGTGACTCTACCAACATTACTGAAGAAGCTTACTTGGCACATAAAAAAAAAATGTTTTACAACTGGTTTACTGCCCCAACCTTCAAACTAACAATACTTCTGTTAATCAGCTTTTACTAAGACCACTACAACGTAACGGTAGCAATAGTGAACAGCTTCATTAACTCTGAAGGTTTTGAAAATCTGATTGTTTCCATAAATATTTCAGCTAACAGTGATTTCCAATGAAATCCCTCGTACTTTTTCCGCATTAAGTTACAATTATATGCATGCTATGATATTTTGAAATATTCTCTGGCTTGCAATCGAAACATTTACAATAGGCTTTCAGTTAGCAGAGCTGGTAGGAAGAAAGCTGCGTACAATATGTAAATATGAGATGAGTTCCGTTTTAAAATGGATTGATATGAGTGTCAAAACTACCACAAACATCCATACTACTGAGACCATCACCTCTTTTACTACCATTGTTTCTCTCTCTCTGTTTACCACCACCACCACGATCTGGTCTATCAATATCACCATCATCATCATACAAGGGCAAAAACACCCTTTGGTCACGAATGACCATGGGATTTGCACCTAGAAAGTTTCCCCTCCGAGGGACAAGTCCGGGCAAGGTCATTTGTGGAAAACTGGCAGTTGCCCATGCATACCAGTCTCCCCTCTCCACGCCACCGATGATATCCAAGGGAAAAGCAATGGAAGATACAGCTCGACATCGGTGGCGTCACAACTCATTTCTATAGCTGAGTAAACTGGAGCAAAGTGAAATAAAGTGTCTTGCTGAAGGACACAATGCATCACCCGGTCTAAGAATCGAACTCACCACCTTCCGATTGCAAGCCCAATGCTCTAACCACTAAGCCTTCACTCATCATAGAATAGACATATATATATAATACAACCCTAGAGTTACTTAATATGGTAGAATCAGTAGACAAAACTAAAATATCCTGTTATCTCACCAAACATCCTGACAAGATATTTATAGTTCTTCATCCTGTAGGAGTTAATGGGATCAGATCCTCATGCTTCAGAATTCGAGCACATTTTCCAATATTTTACATCGATATTTCTTGCATTGTGTCTGGCGAATATCTAAAATTCAACTTTTACTAACGACACAGACGCATTTAATTGGCCCAGAAATGAATGTATTATACCAGCGTTTAGAATAATTTCAGGAAATCAGGGAAAAATGCGTTAAATTGGATGTAAAAAAATATTTCCATCTGAATATTTCCAAAAGCGGCGATTTAATTAGAAATAACATTTCTACAACAAAACATTTAAATCTATTTTTAATTATATATATTTGATGTTGGTTTAGAACCGAATGTCAATATTTTCTTTTTGAAATCTCCAATAATTTCCTCATTATTTATTTAATCAAGGGCGGTGGATTGGCAGTATCTGTAGATGGTCGGACGCCATGCTTTGACGTATAGAGTTACGGCCCTTGCCATTCTGAGTTCAAATCCCGCCGAGGTTAACTTTGCCTTTCATCCTTACGGGGTCGATAAAATAAAGTACCAGTAATGCACTGGGATAATTGCTGGCCTTGTGCCGAACGTAGAAACAATTATTTATTTAATCACAGAAAACTGTTTCTCCATTATCATGTCTAGAGTGGTGGTTTCTTTTTTCTAATTTAAAATTTAAAATTTCGATTTCAGCAATCCTACTTTTTGTAATATATTTAGCCGAACATAAGTTTGAAAACTTGTTATGTTTAAGCAAGTAACTTTTAATAATTGTTTCTACTTTTGGCACAAGTCCAGCAATTACTCCAGTTCATTACTGGTACTTTATTTTATCGACCCCGTAAGGATGAAAGGCAAAGTTAACCTCGGCGGGATTTGAACTCAGAAAGTAAAGGGCCATAACTATGCGGTAAAGCATGTTATCTGAGGTCTGGTGATACTGCCAATACACCAACTTTTAAAAATGGTTTATAATTTAGACGCAAGGAAAGCATTTTTGATAGGAAAGAAAAGCCGAATAACTAGCCTCCATCACTTAGTGATGCAGACACGTTATAGAGTTATCTATAGATAATGAACACAACCACAAAGATATGGTTAGAACGTGGAAGAGCCGAACTCCATCTCTCTCATCCTCCCTATCTCTCTGTATTATGAGAAAATGGGGTCCCACGTGCTGGCCTCCCCACCGCCCCGGCAGACACAATGGTGAAGGCGTTTTTCCCGGAGGATGGTAACGGAGATGCGCTGGAAGAGCCGTTTCATCTCGCGAGGCTCACACCTGCGGCTGGCCAGCTGAGCGCCTATGGTGGTGTGTAGGGAGGTAGCCCTAGGGCCAGGGACACCAGAAGTCTCCACTGCCACGGGCACGACCGCAAACCGGAGAGCGACTTAGTTATTACTTTATTTTATCCGGTCCACAATGAGGCAATGCAGTAAGTAGATGAGGACCAAGAATGCCAGAAGTCAACGACAAATCTAACAGAAAATAATCGACACTTCACCGATGTTGTCCAAGGGAAAGGCAATGGCCGATACAGCTTGGCACCAGTGACGTCGCAACTCATTTCTACAGCTGAGTAAACTGTAGCAACATGAAATAAAGTGTCTTGTTCAAGAGCACAACGCAAAGCCCGGTCCGAGAATCGAACTCACAATGTCACAATTGTAAGTCCGAGATCTAACAACTGAGCCATGAGTCTTCACTTGTAAGCAATCATTTCCAATCCACCTCTAATTTGTGTATGTATGTTATAATATGTATTGTTTAATTAGAGAAAATATTGCTTTTCTATATACTTTAGTGTGGATCAGTTCCATTAAGAAGTTGTTTCCATTTCTAACTTTCTATTTCGAGAAATTCTTGGTTGTCGGATAGTTTGTGGAATGTTCACAATATTTGGTTAATTATATCTGGTATAATTAGAAATTCTAATTTATTTCCAATTTAACTCGAGGCTGTTGTGATATCCTCTAGTGAGTGTAATGTAAATAAACAATGAATATGCAATAAAATAAAAAGCAGAATATTTCCTTTGTCTCCGTGAACAATGTCACTGGCAATTTTCTAAAGATTTCTTTCACTTAATACAAATTAATTAAGTATATACATGTTTACTATTGTAGTAGCAGGAGCGGGTACTGGAAACAGTTATTGAAATTACGTGGTATTTTAGAATATAAATAGCTAGCGTTTTGAGATAGTCACCTTTATGACAATTATTTTCGTGTCAATAACCTCTACAGTTTTATTGTTTTCTGTATATAATACATTGCTTCGGTTTTAAACAGTGACACTGGAGATCGAATGAGGGCTGGTAAAGAAGGCTAAACGTAGAGGAAAAGAGGAAAAGAGAAGAAACAAAAGGTTGATGACACAGCTGAACACGTGTTTAAAACACATCAAAGAGCTACATAGAATTTATGATGAGAATATTGATGAATATGTCCCTGGATGAGAGCTGAACATCCACGAAACTGAAAAAGATGAATAGCTGTTGTGTGAACAGAAAGCGCCTATTTTCAGATATGAAGGAACGGTGAATTAAAGACATATGATACATTTCGTTAATTAAGAACGGTTGATTGTCAGTATCGCTAGAGCCTCGGACACAATGCTTTGCAGCATAGAGTTACGTCACTTTACATTCTGAGTTCAAATCCTGCCAAGTTTAGTTCTGCCTTTCATCCTATCGGGATCGATAAAATAAAGCCCAGTAATGCACTGAGGTAGATTTAATCGACTTTCCCCTCTCCCAAAATTGCGAGCCTTGTGCCTATGATAAAAATAGATAATTAAGTGTGATGATTGAAGAATGTAGAACAAATATTTAATTGGATAAATGAAGTACTAAAATTTCTGATATAAGAAGGAAAGTGACATTAACTGAACAATACAAAACTAAGTGTTTAATAGTATTGAGCTTTGTTCCTCTAATTTCTGAAATAAAATTCTACTTGAGTTGACATTAAACTTCATTATCACCAACCTTTAGTCGGTAATATAGAGATTATAATTGTCTATATTTCCACTTATGTACTGTCTCTTCCTTTAATTCATTACAATATTTAAAACACAGATGTGATCATCTGTCATTGATGAAGACTTAAGTAGAAATAATATCTGTTCTTATTTTGTTCCATCTAATAGTTGTTCATATATATTTACACTCCATGTTATTTATGCCAAATATAGAAAGGAAACAGTTATACATTCTTTCTCACGCCTATATTTACAAATCGTTTGCTTTGCTAGAAATAACAGAGATATTTTCCTCAAATCTTCTGTTCGAGTTCCTTTGTTAAAAAGTCTGTTGGCTGAGAATAATGAAATTCTTGTTTCATCTGAGACTCTCTTCCATCTCCGTTTTTATTTATGATGTTAGTTAAGACAGGGACGTAACATTAAGGACATATTCGATACTTGCATCACACGTATCAAGTAATACTATACCTCCAGGTATGAAAATATAGACAGTGTCAACGAATTAGTCTAAATGTCGCCGCTTGAACTACAAGAAGTTCCAGCTTAATCTTAAAATTATGCCCAAACCTCGAAAGAATTGAGAGAACTTTGATACCTCCCTCTTACTGAGAAACGCCTCCCGCGATCATAAATCAACTTTAACAGATCTGGTCTTGGTCTACAGACCTGAGTCTAGAAAGACAAAAAGATGGGATTAACTATATGGAAGTACATAAAAGTAAGTATATCAACACCTCCTTAGTTTAGTTTAACATCAACAACAAAATAGAAAATAATTCAACTGAAGTCTCACCTGTAAAGACAGAAAACTAATTACAAGGAACGAGAAAAATAATTCTATTTTCTTTCTTTTATGAGAAAAAATATCACTCATTGACTTTTCTTCAACACTAATACTATATATTGTTTTATCTCTCTCCAGGCGTTCTTTTACGTAGGTTTACCAAATTATCTGATTCTCTTGTAATTACAGATAACGTTTCCTTAGACTTTTATTCCGTTTATCTTACACCTTTATTGTAGCTTTTTTAATTTCACTTATTATTAGATATATTTTTAGCCACATATAGGTAATATTTTCTTACCTTTCCGATAACTATAACATTATATTAGTGAGATGTAGTATGTTACTCTTTCACTACATAATTATATTATTATCTTGCACATTTCTTGAAAAGGATTGATATGTTCTTTTAATCTACTTTCCTCTTTGTTATGTACATTAGGTTTTGTTTAAGTTTCAATTTGAGAGAATCTCATGTGAACTCGTCAGGTTTCACATGTTCATCTCACTTCTCACATGACAGTTTCACATACAGAATGTGAAAGTATACTGTACTGATAATTAAAACAAACACTCGTAATATCTTCTGGTGATGGTGATGATGATTAGAAGGATGGTTATGATGATGATGATAATTAGAAGGATGGTGATGATGACGATTAGAAAGATGATGATGATGATAGTGGTTGTGGAAATGATGATGATTAGGATGATGATGATGATGATGATGATGATTAGAAAGATGATGAGGATGATTAGGGGGGATGTGGTTGTGGAAATGATGCTGGTGGTAATGAGGATTAGAAGGACGGTGGTTGTGGTTGTGGAAATGATGGTGATGATGATCATGATACGCCCAATCGTGCAAATCTAGAAAATAGATATTTATCTTGTAGACATACGTGTAGCATGTTCTGGAGTTGGAAATGATGGTTTTATAAATATGTAAGAATCAGACGTGTTATATAGAAAGTTGCTTAACAAAATGTCCAAGTAAATATCCTTAATATCCAACAGAAATGTATTAGTCAAAGGAGCAAATGTCACTACAGCCGTTATTTCAAGGAGGGTTATTCCAGTGTTTACTGTATCCTGTATCTTTCTCCTATTTCCTATAATCCATTCATAACACACACAAAAAAAAACATCCCCATACACTTTACATACATCAGGCACCAATAGATGATGACAACATATCAGTTTCTTGAACTAGTAGTCACTATAGATAATAAGAATATGTGTACAGGCGTCAATAGTGATAAAAAGTAGGAGCAGTGAATGTTCTTCGCTGAATATAAATCTAATTGCTATTCCATCAACTGACTGTTTTAATTAGCAGCTTCCTGTTTGGTCATCTTCATGTCTTCATATATATAGTTATTACACTTACTACAGAAATCTAACGAGAGTTTCAATGAAAGTGTCTGTCTATCTTACATATATATTTAGCCTCCGTAATTTCCTACGCAATGTCTCCCGGTTTATTCGAAATTCCATTATCTTCTACAGATTGTCATGCATCAAACACATTCATCTGTACGCAGCCCTAGTCTTTTTCTATGAAGGATATTTGCAGCTTTAATATTATATATATATATATATATATATATATATAGGGATTCTTTGAAACAGAAATCATATTTGCTCCACCACCCATTCCGTATAACTGGGATGTTTTAGTTTCAGGATTATATAACATGAAATCTGGGTATTATTTGGACTGGTGAGTTTTTAGACCCGTGAACGACATCCATTCTAATCAGATTCAAGCATTCACATCAGGTTATCTGTTCTTGTCCGTAGTACCGTAGGCAGTATCGACAGTCGATCGACTTTCGTCAAATCGGACCGGCGAAACAATCTTTCCATTGGTCTTTCCAATTGCTAATACTATCTATCGGTCGCAACTCCAGGTAGAAGGAGCAACGTGAAATAAAGTGTCTTGCACAAGGACATAACGCATAACCCGGTCCGGGAATCGAATTCACAACCTCAGGCTTGCGAATCCAATTCTCTAACCACTCACCCACGTGCCATCACGTAGGCAATATGTATATAATTAATTACGCCGCTTTCCTCATCTTTTACAAGAAGTTTATCTCACATGAACATGAAACAGGTGAAGCTGATTTTTAATCATAACAAATCAATATTTCACTTTGGAAGTATTATTTACTGTACGCGAAAGCCAAGTTGAAGAAATATCTTTGCAAAGTTGTGTTGTTTCCCTTCTATATAAACCCAATATTATCAAAGATTTCACAGTTATTATTTATACACATCATTAAAGTGGCAGTATCGGTAGAGGGTTGGACGCCATGCTTTCTAGCATAGTTACGTCCCTTTACAGTCTGAGTTCAAATCCCGCCGAGGTTAACTTTGCCTTTCATCCTTACGGGGGTCGATAAAATAAAGTACCAGTAATGTACTGGGTAATTGCTGGCCTTGTGCCAAAAGTAGAAACAATTATTAAAGTTAACTTATTGGTGGATTGGCAGATTCGGTAGAGCGTCAGACACTATGCTTTGCAGTATAGAGTTATGGCCCTTTACTTTCTGAATTCAAATCGCGCCAAGGTTAACTTTGCCTTTCACCCTTACGGGGTCGATAAAATAAAGTACCAGTAATGCAGTTAGGTAATTGCTGGTCTTGTACAAAAAGTAGTAACAATTATTATTAAAATTAACTTAATGATGTTCTGCCTCTGTATATATGATTGCTTTACTTGATTAAGTAGAATATGAATATAAAGATTAGCGTCGGGTTTCACACAGTTAAAATGCAACCGCGATAATGTTTGCTTTTCATCCTTCCGGGTTTGAGAAAATTAAGTACCTTATACTCAATTGCACCCTTCCCAAAAATTTCAGGTCTTGTAACTACACAAGATATCGATACACTGAAATTTAGTTGTAATTACTGGCTGAATTCGTTCCGTTTTGTTTGCATTTAAACTTACATTCATCCATTCTTCCTCCAAACCTTGTTCCATTCCTGCTAAAACCATGCAGGCTACAAAAATCTTATGTGCTGCTTACTCGTTGTCGTTCCACTTTATCATAGAAAAAAATCTTAATCAATAAATTTTCCTATAAACATTCTCTTTTCTTTTTCTTGATTTTTCCAATAGAAAACACATTCCTCACTTACATTCCCTGTGCCAATGATGCGTGTTCGTATTATACCAGAGAAAATACGCTATGAAAATATTTACTATCTAAACATACCACCTGCTAAATGCATGCGATTATATTTTCTGCTGAATTCTGATTATAAATTTGTCCGTTTTAGTTTAACAGACATTTTCATCGAAATATTTTTTTAAAAATCAGTGAAATAGAATAAATATCGACTTTAATATTATTTAATATATATTGAAAAATGAAGTGGGGAAAATTTTTAATTTGATGAATGCAATTACATTCTGGTGAAAATTGTTTCTTCGTTTTGAATATTTGAGTGAATTTCCGGAGGTAATGAAAGTGGTTGTCTTGTTAGAAATTTTTAACAGATGATGATACATGTAATTATATGAAACACCTTCAAGTATAAGAAGAGAAAAATAAATGTTTCATTCTAAAAATGTTCTAATTACTTCAATATTATTACTTTAGAATTCAGAGTGACAATTTCCAGAGCTTATTCATTTACGTATTAATGTTTCTAAAGCTACCGAAGGAAAGATTGTCTTAAACAATTAGATAAGACGTTCTATTAAAGTTATAATTAAATGGATTTGACAGAGAAAATCTTATTTGGATATTAAAAATAAAAATAAATGAAAAATAAATACTAATGATAGTCTTGTGACTGAAAATGGCGACATAAAATGATATTACAATCATATTAGTTTTCGATTGCTTTTCTGGGAGATATATGTTGTTCGATACCTCGATCGTTTCCGAAGACGTGTGTTCCAATTCTTTTGATCAGCAGAACAACCTGTTCGTGAAAGTGAAATTAACATGCAAATGCCAGAACATTCTAATGATAAATGTAACCATAACACCGTGTAACATTTTTTTGTTCCCGGTTCTAAGTGTCATTTCCTGGTTTGTTATATCCCATTATTATTTAAAAAAACTTATTATTTAATCAGAAGTTTGGGTTTGTAGTCAGGAGTTTGATATTTCAAAATGTTCATATTTTTCAAGAAAAAACACATTTTTTTTAAATTTATCAGTTCATATAATTAAATCAACAGACTATATATTTATTTTATTACACAAGCTTATCAAAAGCAAACAAGTAAAAACAAATAGCACATATAAAGCAACTTATACACGTCAGAAATGACTGGATTTCCTTGATTTGCGGTTGTAGTCCAGGTCCCATTCCCGCACTAGCCCCAGATATTGTCCCCCATCATTTTTTCATTGTAGTGACCCTGGTACCTCCGCTCTATCTCTTTCACATCTTGGTGAAATCGTTCGCCTTGTTCTTCTGAGTAGGCGCCCATATTGTCCTTGAATTCTTTCAGGTGAGCGTCCAGCATATGGAGTTTAAGCGACATCCTGCATCCCATGGCACCAAAAGCCTTTATCAGATCCTGCACCAGTTGCTGGTAATTTTCAGCTCTGTAGTTGCCCAGGAAGCCCTTAACAACTGCCTTGAAACAGTTCCATGCTGTTCTCTCAATCCTATTGAGCTTATTGGAGAACTCGGTAGACTCAAACACCTTCTTTATCTGAGGTCCAATAAAAATTCCATCTTTGATTTTGGCCTCAGATAACTTGGGGAAGAACTCAAGAAGGTACTTAAAAGCGGCTGATTCTTGGTTGAGAGCCTTCACAAACTGCTTCATCGACCCCAACTTAATGTGCAGCGGCGGCATGAGCACAATCCTCGGATCAACCAGTGGCTCCCACATGACGTTCCGGGTCCCAACAACAAATTCTGTTCGCTGCTCCCAGTTCTTTCTTTTGTAGTGGTCAGAGGTGGCTCTGCTGTCCCAAAGGCAGAGGAAGCATTGGAATTTGATAAAGCCTCCTTGGAGTCCAAGCAAGAAAGCCACCATCTTGAAGTCTCCAATGATTTCCCAATTGTACTGGTTGTATTGAAGAACTTCCAAGAGGACTTTCACACTGTAGTAATCTTCCTTCAGGCAGACTGAATAAGCTAGGGGTGGAGTCGGGTACTTGTTTCCATTGTGGAGAAGGACAGCCTTCAAACTTGTGGTGGAGCTGTCTATAAATAGCCGCCACTCCATGGGGACAAACGGCACCCCAATAACGTCAAACAGTCCAGACACGTCATAGCAGAAGCAGAGACCATCCCTAAGAGTGTAAAAGCCTGAGAAAGGTTCGTGTCGACTTCTCTGACTTGTCACCTGCACTTACTCCTTGACCAAGTTCCACTGATTCATCCTGGAGACGAATGCTTAAAACACAACTTACCCTTTATTCAGGGTGCGAAAATCCAGTATCAATAAATCTCTTTAATCCACTTTTTAACAAATTTATACTTTATTGCACTTTTATAATTTTCTTTAGGTATTACTCTTTATTTTATAATTTTAATTTAACCTGAAACATATATAAATAAAATCATTTAACATAAGCAAATTAAACTTACATACAACGTAAAATCCAGCATACAAATAATTCTAGTGAATAGCTTAGAATTTTTACAAACCCAAACTTTTAACTGTTTAATACCACTTTTTTATTTATTTGGGACCTAAGCAACACAAAAAAGTGATTACAAGCCAGGAACAGAGAAAAAGACATTTGTGTTACACGGTGTAATCAGACCTGTCGACTCTCCCCGTCCGGCGGGGAGATATCCCACCCACTTTGATAGAAATGTACAGATCTGCTGTTATTGTTCAGGTTTGGTAGAAATATGGGGATGAGATGCTTCAGAAAGCTCCTTGATATCAACTACAATGACCGCATCTACAATGAGGAGGTGCGACACAGAAGGCCCTCGGTCCCTACGAAAACCTGCTGACCATTGTAGAACGCAAATTGAGATGGTACAGGCACGTGACAAGATCTTCAGGGATTTCCGGGACTGTCCTTCAGGGATTAGTAGAAGGAAGGAGAAAGAGAGGCAGACAGAGAAAGAAATGGGAGGACAACATCCCGGAATGGACAGACCTGAGGCTGGGTGTAACCATGAGGAGGGAGGAGAGGCGAGAGAAATGGAAGGAGCTGGTTGCCAGGTCATCTGTGCCGCCCTAAAGGTCCTCCATACTACGGGACATATGATATATATATGTGTATAGTTGTATGGTTGCAAGAAAATTGCGTCCGTAGGCGGAATGCCGGTTGAGCACTCGATGCTCGCGCAGAGCAGCGTATAATACTATAAGGATAAAGGAACAAGGATTCAGTGTTGCATCATGACATATTTAATAACAGGTTCGATCTATAATAGGTCTTTCCTCGAACTGATCGATAGTGAAACATATGTAATATGTTATTAAATATGTTAGAATACAACACTGAATCCTTGTTCCTTTGCCTTATAGTATGTATATATATATATATATATATATATATATATACAAATGAATATATGAGGGATGAACACCGATACAAGTATACATGTGTTCGAATTGCAAGTGACCAAGTCAGCTAGTATCGGAGTTCATCCCTCTCATATATTCATTTGTATTACACGGCTCGGAAATATTCCCTTCTTTGAGCTATTTAATTGTAAAAGACTATTTCGAGTTTATAATTCAATATTTGATATATATATATATATATATATATGAGTGTGTGTGTGTGTGCGTACGTGTATATATACATATATATATATATATATATATCCATCGCCCAAATAATATACAAAGTAATTAATTACACGTATAGAACAGCCAAATAAATGGAATATTTTACGCATATATAATTTGAGAATAAACAATATATTTTCTTCAAAATATTTCCTCATTTTTTGTTCTCCCTCTGAATCGAGCTACCTGCAACCCACCCCTCACTCCCCACACACATCCAATTTCCATTATTTTCAATAAGCCCTCTTAGACCGCAGCCTAGAAAATATAATCTCGAGTCTGCCATCACAACTATTCTCCTTCTCTACTCATTCCTTCTTTATGCAGGGTGACGTTCTTTCTACATGACTTATCCAACAGTTCTAATATAATTGTTTATACTTTAGGCACAAGGCCAGCAATTACCCAGTACATTACTGGTACTTTATTTTATCGACCCCGTAAGGATGAAAGGCAAAGTTAACCTCGGCGGGATTTGAACTCAGTCTGTAAAGGGACGCAACTATGCTAGAAAGCATGGCGTCCAACCCTCTACCGATACTGCCATTCATTTAATATAATTGTTTCTACTTTAGGCACAAGGCCAGCAATTACCCAGTGCATTACCGGTACTTTATTTTATCGACCCCGTAAGGATGAAAGGCAAAGTCAACCTCGGCGGGATTTGAACTCAGATCGTAAAGGGACGTAACTATGCTGGAAAGCATGGCGTCCGACCCTCTACCGATACTGCTAATCCACCGCCTTATTTACTATAATGCAAGACAATATTACTGATATGGCGTCCGACCCTCTACCGATACTGCTAATCCACCATTCATTTAATATAATGCAAGACAATATTACTCTCAGCTTTATAAGGTTTTGCAATCATGTATTGCAATTTTGTATGGTTTTACAGCAAGTATCGCGATGTGATTGCATTCCCAATATAGTAACGTTTGGTTATCGTCTATTCTTCTAAAACTAATATACCTTACTGTTTGCGGATATCAAGATTTATATACAAACACAATTCAAAATGAATATTATAGCATAGATAATTACCTTCTTATTTTTAGTATGTGTATAATATATATGAATGCACTTGAGAATGTTCACAAAATTATTAAGAGAGTAATAGTAAAAATAAGTAAAAGTTTAGATTCAAAGAAAACAGATAGGATTTTATGTGATTTTATAAAACCACAGTGTTTGTATTGTTAGAAATAAATATGTAATATAGATTTTTAGAAAATGGTAAATAATTGCCAAATGATATATTTAGACCAATGAATTTAAATGTACGGTATGAGGAATGGAGAAGAAGCATTTTAAAGTAAACTATATATATATAAACAAAATTTGTTTTCGCTTTTAACATGGTGGATAGCTAAATGTATTTGTGAGTTAATAATAATATTATATCATAATATTATCAATATACGGTTTGTTTGCAAGCAAAATTGGTTTTAAAACATTCGCTTTACGTCAGACACGTACACACACACACACTCACTCACACACACACACATTTATGTTTATATTTATATATAAAAGATAAAGAGGAGATAAATAGATAGAGAAATAGTTAAATTGTAAGTGATTTAAGTATATAGCGAATTACCTGAAAGGTAAATAAAAATATACAATGCATTGTTTTAAGCATTAGGGCCAGGTCTATGCTTTCAAGGTATTTTCCTCCGTCCGACCCACCCTTCTTAGAATATGATCATTATCAGGGATATTACACTTACTATTTAACTGTTTAGTAAGGGAGGTCCCTTTACTAAACAGTTAAATACAACTAAGCTTCATCACATTAGTAGTTCAACAATCTTTATTAAATATATCCTTGATAGAATCTTGTACTCTGGCATTAAAGGTCAACACTCAACACTGCTGCATAGATAAACACTGATGCATTAGAAAAAAATATAATTTCTAACTTAAAATGGACGCTTTTCAAAGATATTAACATCCAATTTGTTTATCGTTTGGCATCAATGATTATATATGTCATTGAAACTTCAATTGCATCAATGATATGATTTTACACAATGTTTTACACCATTCAGATAAAATCTGCTTTATTGAGTACTGAGATTGACATGATATTTTCGTTCAATATATTTGTTATTGTTCCTGTCTATCATACATTTTTCTCAATTTTTATCTGTGAATTAAAAAGTTATGAAATATCTTTGTTATTTTTTGTGTTTTAATTATTTATTCATGTGTTTTTCCTCTTTAATATTTCATTTCATGTTAGAAAAATTTGTCAAACATGTCGATGGTTATCTGTAAGTCATTCGTGGCAAGACGATGGAGAGAGAAAAGAAACAAGAAACTGAGAGGGAAATTCAGTAATGGTAACATTGATAAACAATTCCAACATATATATATATATATGCGTGTGCGTGTGTGTGTATGTGTGTGTATAAGTATAAAGAAAGTGTTCAAGCGCAGAAATGCTATAAATATGGCTCATAAAATAGGGTGATAGGGTGAATACCCTTAAAAGACGGAAAAAGAAGTTGCCAACGGACACTCCGGGGCTTTGAACCCCATACCTTAACCATTAAGCTAAGGAGCCAATGATAGATAACAGGTTAACAGCTTTCAGATGTCAGCAGGCAGAAATACAGACAGACAGACATTTTAATACGTTGTGATAGGGTCTTAAAGTTGAGCAACTTATCGTATTTTGTTTTCATATTTGTTTTAACAATGAGTAAACGTGTGTTGAAACAAATATTGTTATACTTTAACATGGCTTCGACGCTGCAGGCTTCCCTTCCCAGCTCGAGCCGGTGGGGCTGGACCGAGGAGACGGCGCGGCGACCATCTTCCCGTTCCGCGATGGCAAACCCCTCGTCTGGGATGCCATTTGCACTGACACTTTCTCCAGTCGCAACATGGTGCAGTCTGCGACTAACCCAGGTTCTGCTACACGTCGGACCGAGGAGACCAAACTCTTCAAATACCGGTCGCTCTCCGACAGGGTTGCGGTTGTACCCTTGGCAGTAGAGACTTCTGGTGTCCTCGTCCCTAGGGCTACCTCCCTACTCACCACCATAGGCGCTGAGTTGGCCAGCCGTAGGTGTGAGCCTCGCGAGCTGGGATGGCTTTTCCAGCGCGTCTCCCTTGCCGTCCTCCGGAGAAACGCCTTCTCCATTCTGTCCGCCGGGGCTATGGGGAGGCCACCAATATGATTGAATGACTTGTCATTTTATCAGTCAGATGGTTTTTAGACTTAACATAATGTTATTTCTTCCTTTGAGAGAGTCATGCTGCCAATAAAAACACACGCACTTGTTGGTTTTCACATCAATTTATTACAAATTTCCCGTTGGTTGGTTTAATAACCGGATGGTTGTTTATTTATTGTCAAAGGTTTCCCACATTCTGTGTTCGTATTTTCATTTTCATATAATTAAGTCTGATAAAGCTGTTAACGTCTACAACTTACAAACCGTAAACATATTTTTTTCTTTTTAGAATATCATTTTTGACAAATTACCACTTTTAAACTCATTTTGAACTGTGCTGTTAATGTATAATATTGTTTAAAAAAAACTAAACAGAATTATACACGTGATAGATAGAATACAGAATATAGAAATAACAATAATAAATTTCACTAGAAAACTTTAACTTTATTAAAAACACTCGAAAGAAAGCATGAAATAATTCTATCATAAAGCTGTTGTTAAAGGGAGTGAGAGAGAAAGAGAAAGAAAGAGAAAGAAAGAGAGAGAGAGAAAGAAAGAGAGAGAGAGAGAAAGAGAGGGAGAGAAAGAGAAAGAAAGCGAGAGAGAGAAAGAGAAAGGAGGGGAATAAATAGAGAGGGAGAGAGACAGAAATAGATAAAAAGAAAGTTGTAAAAATTAAAGGAAAGTAACTTATTAAATTAACTAAATTGGTTAGGCAGACGATAACACGTTGGTTAAGTCAGTTGGGTGAATGTTTTTATAATATTGAAATAGTTTATGATTTCAATTATCAATTTCAAAAGCGTATTGATTCTTAGTGTATCGATATATTTACTCTTCAATCTGTGGGAGGGGAATTACAGTGCCAATACGACGTTTTAGAACATCCCCGACAGGTGGAAGAGAGGGAGAACAGAGTCCTCAAACCGGTGGTCCACTACGATAGTTTGCAACAGAATGGATTCCATGGGTGTAGTGTAGCTCCTACGAGTGGCAAAGTAGAGTTGTTACAAGGTGTAAAGTACAGCTGTTACAAAGTGTAAAGTACAGCTGTTACAAAGTGTAAAGTTGAGCTGTTACAAAGTGTAAAGTACAGCTGTTACAAAGTGTAAAGTTGAGCTGTTACAAGGTGTAGAGTTGTTACAAGGTGTAGAGTAGAGATGTTACAAGGTGTAGAGTTGTTACAAAGTGTATAGTAGAGATGTTACAAGGTGTAGACTTGTTACAAGGTGTAGAGTAGAGTTGTTACAAGGTGTAGAGTTGTTACAAGGTGTAAAGCTGAGCTGTTACAAGGTGTAAAGTTGAGATGTTACAAGGTGTAGAGTAGAGCTGTTACAAGGTGTAAAGTAGAGCTGTTACAAGGTGTAAAGTAGAGCTGTTACAAGGTGTAAAGTAGAGCTGTTACAAGGTGTAAAGTAGAGCTGTTACAAGGTGTAAAGTAGAGCTGTTACAAGGTGTAAAGTAGAGCTGTTACAAGGTGTAGAGTTTAGCTGTTACAAGGTGTAAAGTAGAGCTGTTACAAGGTGTAAAGTAGAGCTGTTACAAGGTGTAGAGTAGAGCTGTTACAAGGTGTAAAGTAGAGCTGTTACAAGGTGTAGAGTAGAGATGTTACAAGGTGTAGAGTAGAGATGTTACAAGGTGTAGAGTAGAGCTGTTACAAGGTGTAGAGTAGAGATGTTACAAGGTGTAGAGTAGAGATGTTACAAGGTGTAGAGTAGAGCTGTTACACGGTGTAAAGTAGAGCTGTTATGAATAGCAATGGTGTACGACTACTACAAAAGTATGCCACTACATGATTGTGTATACAATGTGTTGTCTTGTAATTGTAATATATAAGTTGTTGAACACAAAATAAAATCTATCTGTAGATAGGAATATATATATTGTCACGTATGAAATTTGTAAAAGTGTGTAGAAAAACAAACAAATTTCTACAAATTTCATACTTGACGACGTAATATTATCACTGCTGCCTAAAAACAGCTCAGTGATTATATAATGTTGAACACAAAGTAATAAATAACTTCTGATAGATAAATATTGGGTAGTCAAGTTCGAAATTTGTAGAAGTTTGAGGGTTTTTCCAGAAATTTCTACAAATTTCATAATTGACGACCCAATATTATCACTGCTGCGTTCAACCCATCAGTGATTGAACACGAACTAATATTTAACTGCAGATAGATAAATATATCATTTCTGTTTACATAGAAATAAAGAAAAGGACATTAGCGTTGTGTAACATTCAATTATTATTCTAAATGTGAAAACATTTACATAATTATCTCTATATTACATTAGTCTATTATATTTAATCTATAATTACAATAATTCGTTAGAGTAGATTAGCATTGCCAACACAGAAAGTAATCAAAGCCATCTGCCCCAGCGACTTACACTCAATAAACTTATGAGATACACAGATACACAGACGACAATGTAAGTAGTATGTCTCTGCCATTTCTACCATCTTCGTTGACATTATGTAATGAATTTAACACTGATTTCAATCTAATGGAAATTTGTAACTCTATAATCATTTGTCTTCTGAGAAATATATAACACGATATTTAATTTATCAACAACGGTGATAATTAAACCCTGCATTAATGTCTGTTGTATCTAAATTGAAACGGATGAAGAATAATAAGGACATACAGACATGTTACAATGTACAATACAGTTATTTGTATATACTCCATAGTTAGATACTGATGTCTAAGATATATAAGAAGAAATATTCTGTAATGTTTAAATATACTTTATATATACCACCCTTGCAAATCGAACGCCCTGATGTCCTAACTTTAATATTAAATGTATTTCTATGCCTTACCAACCTTACCAACCCTCACTAAATCTACCGTTGAAAATATTTCACATTAGAGTGACTAATCGTACTGGTATATCACTGTAGTTCACACGCATAAATTTAATATGATTCTCATAACACACCATCCTTATGATGGCTGTCCCCTCGTTATCGAGTATGGCCATAGCACAATATAACATTATCAATAATTTTCAATTGATGCTATCATGCGATGCCTGTACTGAGCCAATCCCAAGCTCTGAACGACAGTAGCTATAACCCGAAAAGAAGAAAATATCAACAACATCGACATACATACATATGTACATGATGGCTGCAAAGTCTGCTAAGAGTATTGCAATCGCAAGTGCAGAGAGATCTCCAGATATAAAGCAATGCCTGTGCCGTGAAGCTTTTATAGTGAGCAAAGGCACTGCACGAAGCCAGTCCCACTCTCTTAACCAAGATGATATTTACCAAAAAGAAGAACAAGTCAACATCGTTGGATACCATCAGGGTTGCAGGTGTATATCAGAGTTTTCCTTCTCCTAGAATTCTGCCTTGACAAAGGCTAAGGGGTCATCTCTCCCGGTGATTTTGGATGGCCATTGACTCTTAAGAGCTCTTTTGCCCTTTGACAGGTTTTGTTTTTAGTCCTGCGGGATGTCCAAAGTCACCCTCCTCACCAAGAAACCTTGGTGGGGTTGCCAGTTTAGTCGCCAACGACCCGACCATGAGACAGGTTGTACTGGGATACATGTTACCAGTAGCACCAACTGGTGACCTGACATACATACATCTAGAACCATTCTTCGGAAAACAAATTTAAAAACAAACGAAGAAGAATATATTGAGACAGATGGCACTAAAGAATACCGGTGGAACCTGAAAATAAAAACTGCCACCAAATTAAAGTACAACCGGCCTGATATTGTTGTTTGGGACCACACAGTGAAAACGTGTTCTGTTGTGGAGATCAGCTGCCCACTTGATATAAAAGTTGTCAGAAAAATACAGGAGAAGGAGGACATCTACGGATCATTGATGAGAAGTTTTCAAATCCAGTATCCAAGATACACCTTTAGCTTCATACCCATCATTTTTGGAGCTACGGGTTATATACCAACCCGCTTGGACCAATTTATAACTGAACTTGGATATGCGGACAAAGAGCGCAGCTCCCTAATTCATAGTCTACAAATGGCTGCGATAGCTGGCACCTTCAAAATTTGCAAAACATTCTTGCGATTCAAGACAATTTCTTTCTTTTACAACCTTGCCACCAGGAAGGTGGCCGGGCAAAAATATACTCGAAATTAAGAGAAAGAGAGAATATCATACACACACATATACATACATACACATACACACATTTGTACTGGTATTTCACTGTAGTTCACACGCATAGATTACATATGATTCACATAAAAGATATTGAACCTCACACATCAACCCTATATTTGATGATTTCGTTTCCTTCGTCATACTTCGTGAATCTTTTTCCAAGAGCTTTGCTATTTTTTAACATAATACTTGATTTCCATCTTTAATTAAAATAGTCTTAAATCAATATATATTTATGTGTGAGTATATATATGTATATACACACATGCTACACACACACATACACACAAGCTGGAAGCAATCTGATTTTATGTTTATATTTGTCCAACAATATCTTCGATTTTTTTAGTTCTTATCCATGTCTCTGAAGTCTCGTATATATTTTTTAATTATTGTTTTGTCATTTCTTTATCATTATTGTTGTAATGGCTGCTGTTAATATTATGTTTATGTTTTTATGTTGCAGTTGTTTGCTGTTTTGTGGTTTGTTGTTGTTATTAATATTATGCATTTATGTTGTTTTTGATGTTACAATTTTTCTTTTAATTCTAAGTGCATAATTACACATAAACCATCTTACTAATATAGTAATCATTTTTTTTTTTTACTCTCTTTTTCTTCGATATATAAGTTTTAATACAATAGTCGAAGATTCTCAAAAGTAACTACACATGTACACACATATATAATGATTATAATTGGCTTGAATTTGACATGTATATCTATACATCTATAGCGATCTATATATATATATATATATCGATATGTATGTGTGTATATCTATATGTATGTGTGTATATCTATATGTATGTGTGTATATCTATAGGTTCGTATGTGTGTATATCTATATGTATGTGTGTATATCTATATGTATGTGTGTATATCTATATGTATGCATATCTAAATATCAGTATATATTAATGCACATAAAACTATATGTATGTATATAATTATTCATAATCATCTACCCACACACATATATATATATATATATATATATATATATATGTGGGTGGATGAATATGAATAATTATATACATACATATAGTTTTATTATATATATATATATATATATATAATGAATTTAATTGCCATAAATTCCTCATGTATATTCATTTATTAAACATATATCTCTCTCTGTCTCTGTACATATATATATATATATATATATATATATATATACACACACACAGACCGATATCTGTACATAAATATATGTGTACCCGATATACATATCAGTTTTACGCCAATTAACAGTAACTGGTTACACTGCATCTGTGTATGTGCCTCAGTGTGTATGTTTCCTAGTGTGTATATTTGTGGATATTTTTTTTACTATGCACTAACCTAAATATTGAAAATGGAAATATGAATAAACTATGGAAATGATCATAACCATTGCAATAACTATAACATCATATATATATATATATATATATATTATATATATATATATATGTAGAGAGAGAGACAGAGAGAGACAGAGAGAGAGGGGGGGTAGAAAAGGGTGAAGAGAGAGAAAAATAAAGGGATGAAGAGAGAGAAAAAGAAAGGGATGAAGAGAGAAAAAGAAAGGGATGAAGAGAGAGAAAAAGAAAGGGATGAAGAGAGAGAGAAAGAAAGGGAGGAAGAGAGAGAGAAAGAGAAGGAGAGAAAGAGAGAGAGGGAGAGAAAGAGAAGGAGAGAGATAGAGGGAGAGAAAGAGAAGGAGAGAGAAAGAGAGAGAGGGAGAGCAAGTGAGAGAGAGGGAGAGCAAGTGAGAGAGTGATAGAGAGAAATAGAGAGAGATGTGTGTGAAGTTTGATGGCCACGACAATGCGAAATCGACTACGAAGATACGACGAAAGAAGATGTTATGTGTTTCCTTTTTTATTTATCTGCCCTGATATTTCGAGATAAAATTTCCTCTTCGGAGGAATATAACAAGGGACAAGTCTGGATTCGGTAAACGTTTTATTTGAATTGTTCGGTTATTTTGTGTTGAACCTTCATCGGTTTCGACGTTGATATTTTGAGTTGTTTGTATAACGTCAAAGTCCAAGTGACTGAATATTCCACACACATGCATATTCTTCAGGGAGATTCAATATGACACACTGTTTGGCAAGGATAGCACTTTGAATTAAAGGTGCTACTCACTCTTTCAAATAAAGTGTATTGCTCAAGGAGAAAATACACCACCGGGAATCAAACTCAGGACCGGGAATCGTATTTCTAGGCCTCTCAGCTCCATAGTTCATCTCTTCTGTCCGCCGGGGCCCCGGGGCGACCAGGGCGACCAGGGCGTGAGCTCCCATTTGCTTATAATTGTGAGAGCTTGTGAGAGCGAGAGAAATGAAGGTAGTGAGATAAGATGGTTTTATCTTTAGTTTGTTCTCAATGGTACTATAATCAATTTATACAGCTCTGAAGATGTTTGCAGAGATAATCGATCAGTGTTATTATAAAGCTTATTTCAAATCAATCGTTATTTTATTACGGCTTAAATTGAGCCGAGGCTAAATGTGTTTTGTGCAGTTATCATAAGAAAATGAATGCATGATTATATTTTTGTTTTAGAAGATTAGATATTAGTTACAATTTCGTTCGGTAAATAACATTTATTTTTAAGTTTGTCACCAATTAAAATCAAAATTACTATGTTTGATTTTTAACTTGATGCAGAGTAATGAAAGTTGTTTAGTCATTGCAGTTAAAGTTTCAAACACATTTTACAAGCGGTGAAATTTGCTAAATATTAATTTCAAGCTAACTACGATATTTTATATTTAATTTCAAAGGAAATCTGTTTGCAGAGTAATAAAGTTTTCTTTACGTATTGCATCGTTTACAACTAGTTTTATTAAACAAAATCAGAAAAATACGATATGTTATGATTTTAAATATCGTTTACACATTTTCAGAATTTTTATTTGCAGATTTCCATATGGCTTACAGAATATTAATATTTTATTATTAATTATAAAACAATATCACAATAAGTGAAAATATTTAGTTATAGGCAGCTTTGTTTTGACATAAAAACAGGAAAGAGTTTTAAAGTAACATTATTTTCGTTTCATATTAAACTCTAACTTAATTCACTTCATTTTTTTTATGTCGCGTTTACAAACAAAGGATTCATATTTCACCTATGACACGTAATTGTTTTATTTTCTGTAAAGCGATTTCAACATTTAAACTGCACAGCTTTAAAAGAGCCATTCACATACATAGGCTTACAGATACACATAGAGAGAGAGAGAGAGAGAGAGATCACGTAACCGCCCATCCCACCCTCAGTGCCTGGAATCAATAAAACAATATATATATATATATATAAACGTATATATATATATATATATATAAACGTATATGTATGCATATATATTGCGTGTCTTAAATAGGAGATTGCCAATTGTGAAGTGTTATGTTGCTTCTCAATAGTTTGTTTCATAGTGTGACATCACTTATTGTTGACACCCTGGGATAATCTACTTTTGTCATCGCAACTTTAGTAATGCTGAAGTTTTATAGAACGTTAATGTTTCTTTCAACACAAAAGAATATTAATGCCGAAATGATCAATAAATTCTCTCCAATTCGGAGAGAGAAAAGGGCTAAAGCCCGTTAATTAATCCATCTAAGTAATATCTAAAGAGGTGGCGATGAAATATTGTTAGATCTGAGGTATTGCATGAAATGGAATTCTGTTAAAAAGGGTTAATCTGACCGGATGTAGGAGATCAGTAATGTATTCTCTGTACTTCACAGGGATGCACATCTTTACAGAGAAAAGTCCCACAATCCCACAGATAAGTTCTTAAAGTCGGGTGTGAATGGGAAATTCGTATTACGAAGTCGGCGAATGTTCTCCTGGTCTCCTACAATACTTTATTTCTCGATCTCACGTTGGATTCCAGCTTAACCCAAAAGTTGTCTCTTATCTTAGCCTTGGGCCCCAATATATTTAGCCTAATCCAGCCATAGTTTTATAATTTTTAAAACAATGTTTTGCAAATACAATTCCATACCGAAAGAGTTAAAATGTTAAGTAATCTCTTTGTTTTTAATCATCTAGTTGGCATGTAAAGTAATGTGAAGGCGCATGGTTTAGTGGTTAGAGCATTGGGCTTGTAATCGAATGTGAGTTCAATTCTCGGACCGGGTGATGAGTTGTTTCCTTGAGCAAGACACTTTATTTCACGTTGCTCCAGTTTACTCAGCTGTAGAAATGAGATGATAGGACTGGGGTCCCTATCATTAAATCACCCAAGACACCTCCAACGAAATATACCTTGGAGGAGGCCAGATAAACCTGCATAGGTGTGATCTGTCATACACACATGTAACGTAACCTAGATAAATCTTTTTCGTTTGTGTCTTTCAAGTTTATTTCCTGTCCTCCATTTAATTTCATTTAATCTATTTAACCTGATCTCTATTAATTCGTGAAATATCATTTAAAATTAATTTAATCTTATTCTCATTTTCCATCTATTTTCCAATGGAATATTAACTATTTCGATATTTTAATAGAATTATTCGTTCATATTTCTGTGTTTTGTATTTTCTTTTTTTAGATTTATATCGCCAGAGTTTTTTTTAAAGTTTTTCAAGCCTTTAAATTCTCGCCCACTTCAATTAATCCATCTGAGATGTACACATTGTTGGTTGTTTACCGCCACCTCAGTATACAGGTTGGAGCACTCGACGAAGTACGGAGGCTGGTTTGTTTACTCCGGGGTAACGTAAAATAAGTAAGTCAAACATGTTAATTTGGCTTCGTTTATTATACATTCTCTGCTATATATATTTCAGTGACAGCTATTATTGGCTCTGACCTCATCAGGCAGTACGAATTAATGTAGTCCTCAGGGGACTAACACCACACCCAGGAGCTGGACATATCGATGAATTGACAGAGTGGAACACATTTCAACACCATGTTTACCTGTGTTTTCTACATTAATTCGTACTGCCTGATGAGGTCACAGCCAATAATAGCTGTCACTGAAATATATATAGCAGAGAATTTATATTAAACGAAGCCAAATTTAACATGTTTCAATAACTTATTTTATATATATATATATATATATATATATATATATATAGTAATAATAATACTAAATGTGAAGACTAAAATCTGAAGAGGGCTCGACAAGGATAATATATATATATAAAAATATATAAAACCATAGACCAAATATTTATTAAAATAACAGATTAAATTTGGTGAAAGCAGCGATTCTTTGCTTAAACTTTAATCTGTTATTTTAATAAATAAATAAATATATATATATATATACACATACACACAAATATATATATATATACCTATTATTCCTTTACTTAATTATAAAACACAATATGCGATATTTGACACTTCATTAAATTATAAATATATAGCCTTTCTGCAGAGCCCACTAACCTTTCTTTAAATATTTTATTAAAAATAATAAAATTTGTGTTAAGACATCTTCAAATCTAGGCTCCTCAAGATCGCCCCAATGCAATACACACTAAACAAATATAAACACTGCTCTCAGTTAAGAGAATAACTTCACGTTATTTATAATGAAAGCACTCGTGATTTAAGGAAAATTTAATGCTTCATAGTTGATAATGTTTTCATATATATTTCATATTTCTTTATGGATGATTTAATAACTTCCTTTCCATGAGATTCTTGTTACTTTAAGTTCTTCTCATATGTAGTACTATATATACAAATGATTTGATAATTTTAATGGTTGTCAGAACATTCGTATATCTTTCTGGGTGAAATGATAATATATTATTTATCACTTCTACATAACTGTAGATTCACTGAGATTTATTTATTATTTCAATAGCTTATCGATACAATCCAACATAAATACAATTGGCAACTAGAAACACACATTTCTATCAAGTGTAACTGGATTGTTTCAGCAAGTTTATTTTCTTCCTCACAACTAACGACGTCGGACAAGATTAAAACCATCCATCATTTTGTTTGACATAACAAATTGTTTCAAAGCCCTGATGTCAAAGAGAAACAAACAGAAAAACGGCATCGTAATTCCAAGCTCTGAACAACTACTTCCAGTAAATGACTCTAATCATGAAATTTATTCTTCTAACATATCCTATCTATAACCTAACTACTTTCTATTGTGCATCTATTGTTACAGAAGCTACACAATGTGAGCAATTGGTGTCTAGTAAAGCAATCTGTCATTTTACTTGCTTCATGTGAATTCCGAATATAGAAAATACCTATCAATCACTTGTTAACATTTGACAGTATCTGTTCTAACAGGATGTTATGTCCCTTGGGTAGGGAAATATACTACTTTAAACTATCCACCTAATGAAATAAAGTTCGAATTCGCTGATGTAATTTCGGCTAGCTATAAATCAAAATAGATATAAATCCACCGTGGCACACCAAAAGACAGACTTAGCTCTGTACCACTTTCATACAATAAATAATACTGATATTTATGTGTAGTACGTTATAGAGTACATTTTGTGAAAACAGATGAAATAGTCTTTGGGATATAAATTATCAATTTCGTAATCGATAGATCAGAGGTTAGTTTACAATCAATAGAAACAACCCACGCAAAACCGCCTATGGTTCTATAGAAGAAGCCCATCCATTTAGAAGGTTCCCATTTAAATTTAAATTTAAATATTCCAACATAATTTTATACAAAAACATCTTCGTTGTGATAAAAGACTATCTTGACAATAATTTTACGAAATAGCTCAAAGCTTAAACATCTTCTTTGATAAATTAATGTACAGTTGAGTTCAAACCACGCCAATGTTAACTTTGTATTTCATCCTTACGGGCTCGATAAAATAATGTACCAGTCACGCACTGGGGTCGATTTAATCGACTTCCCCTCCCCAAAAATTGCTGGCCTTGTGCCTATATAAGACACTATTAATATACAGAATATTTTATAAAGAATATCGTGATAAAAGGCTTAAAAAGCATTTATGAGCAAAATATTGAGCCCGTGATTTAGATTGACTGTGGTAATATAGAGAAATACGTATGTATGGACCCGTAACTGTTGGTGTATTCGAAGGGATGCTGTCCTGATATACGGGTTTTCGTTGACCTTTTAAACCAGTCTGGACCCATCATATATTCACGTCTTAACACAGGTGATTTCTTCATGAGAAAGAGGAAAACGTGATAGGGATGAAGTAAGAAAGGCGCATAGAAGGCAAATCGACCCCAATATAGGACAGGTTCATTCTTTTTACCAACCTCGGAAGGATATAAGGGTACGTTGACCTCAATGGGATTTCAACAGAGGGCTAGGAGACCCGGAACATATATCGCAAAGAACCCTATGCGTCGTGCTGACATCTCTACCAATTCATCGCCTTCAAAATAAAGTGATACATTAGTAGAAGATTCAGTATTATAAAATGTGTAACACAATATATGACAAAGCTGGCTCTTTGGAGGACCGAGGCAACACATGTTTGCCTGCTGGGCGAACTAGAGTAACTTAAACGTCTTGCTCAAGGACAAAACGCCCTCGTGGAACATAATACACTAACCACAAATCCCCACATCTTCTTAGACAACAGCCCCAACAATATATATAGATTTAGATAAATGAAATGTAAATTATGATGTGTTTAACTAATTTTTAGTAATAACCAGCCTGTAAATATAAATGCATAGCACTTTGTATATTCAGGGAGAAAAGTAATTTGAAATGTTTCAGAATATGTAAATGTATTTTAGTTTTATACATTCTTTCTATTCAAATTGTGTTTGTACACATTAATGCATTCATCTATTCTCTATACTAGAAAACAGGATTAGATGAAGCATGTCAGCTACATCTGTAAACTTCTTACCTGTAAACTTAAACAATAAATAACTAAGCCGAAGTTGATCACACTACCAACATCGTTATTCATTACTATTCATTATCTAGCTGACAATGGTTCAGTCCCAAACGACGACTAAATAAAATGTCACGTGACCTGTCGTAAATGGCAATATCAATTATGCTAGAACTAATCAAAACAGTTTTATTACCTAATGAAGCAAATGTAATCAATGGTGATGATTATAATGATGAGTGTGCGTGTATATTTATATACTTTAGCAGATCTACTCTTAGTACTGAAGGGGAATGTGATGGCAACTAGCTACAGATTTGACAGCTAGTAATCGTAGTTAAGACTATTCAACAGAATTCGTAATATAATCGCCTGGTCTCCCCCACAGCCCCGGTGGACAGAATTGTATATTAAAAACTATGGCATAGCTGAGTGGTTACGAATGTCATATTCCTTCGTACTTCTAAGATATATGGATTGATTCCACTGTGTGTTCTCTTGAGCAAGTGTCTTTACTAAAGTCTTGGACTGATTCTATGTTTGTGGAAACAGAAACTATATAAGCTCGTCACATAGATTACACCTGTAAATCAAATGTCCAGCATTCTCACATTTTATGTCACACTGATTCGGCTTTAGAATTACGTTAAGGTTAAAATTGCTGTGGTTTGCTATATATTGCATGGCTAAATGTTTTAAATATATTCACTTTACGAATATAAGGTCCCGAGTTCTATACCCCTGAAACCTCATCTTTTCCATGTGTCTTTACCGCGATCTCCAAAAGACTCAATGATTGACGGTAACTGTATAATCTTGATCGAGACATTGTACACGTAAATCAAGCCATGTTTGTTCGTGTTTTTTACTTTATCTTTTATATAACCAAACTAATTTTCTTAAAGAACTAATGGAATGCTTCGTTGGTTTATATAACGGAATAGTTATTTTATTTATTTTAGTTTAATATATGATTCTAATTAGTATTATGCTTTTTATAATAATCTGTACAGACTGGGCCTGTCTCTGGTCTTAACTCTATGGGAAAAAAGACTAAGAAAATATATAGATATTTCTGAATTGTGATTTTTGATTCATGAAGGAATCATTTTGTTTCCGTTCCTACCTACGCTGTAAATCCGTTTTCACACCTTGGTGGTTCGATAAATCTTTCAACAAGCATTCGGCGTTCATTTCTATACTTCATATCTCTAAACTACTATTAATTATTTCTTCTCAGACAATAATTCTTACTGTCATTCACCTTTCCTCATCTCTTTTATTGAAATGAACGTAACGACAATTTTCTTTCGTTTTAATTATATAAGATAAGGTGTGATTTTCAAAACGGAAATCTAACGAGATTTAATACAGAGAAAGTAATTCAAGAAAGTTTGAGACTAAAATATATAAAACACTCCTCTAATAGACACTAATGCTAGTAATTTGATTTTCTAAAGTCGAAAGTCATAAAGTGAGAAAATATTTCCGGTTGATTTAAATTCATTTCCCTCGCGCTGTCAATGTCCTCAGCTTTGGTATGGATTTAAAGACACACGCGAAGCTTCTCATGGTTCTATCATAGAAAACTCTTTCTATATGTTTAAACTTCCCAACGCCTTCTCCATTCTGTCCGCTGGCGCTGTGGGGAGGACAGCACGGGGGACCCCATTTGCTCATAATACAGAGAGATGGGGAAGGCGAGAGAAATGGAGGCGATGACAGTGGGAGCTCAGCTCCTCTGTCTTCGGACCTGGTCTACGTGTATGTGATGGGGAGGGCGAGAGAGATGGAGGCGATGACGGTTCGGACCATATCATTGTGGTTGTGTCAATGGTCTATACTCTATCGAATATACAAGTGTAAGGAAATGTTGTCAGTAAATAAATCTACAGAATACAGCAAACAGTGTCGACCAACAATGGATATAGAAAAAGCTAGTAGACCAAATTATAGAACTGTGTAAACCTATATTCAATGCAACTAGAAATAAATAAACCACACAAAATAAGAACCTTTTATAAGTCATGTTTCAAATACCAGCTTTATAATGAGAAAGATATTTTATTAAATCCTTCAATCCCGCCGAGGTGAACGTTGCCTCTCATGCTTACGGGGGTCGATAAAATAAAGTACCAGTCACGCAGTGGGGTCGATTTAAGCGACTTTCCCCTCCCCCAAAAAATTGCTGGCCTTGTGCCTATATAAGAAAACATTCAATCCTTCAATTTTGTTTTAATTTTTCAATGTGATTTGAAAATTATAGTGAGTGTCTTCCCTTATGAATATGGTAAAGAAAATGTTAATCATTTTGTTTATGTATATAAAATAAAGTCATAATAGCGAGAATCATGGATCAGGAGGGAAATATTACATGGTTCTATTTCAATTCTGAATCAATCAAAGCGTAGGTCTCTAATAACTCTGATATTTATATATATATATATATATATATATAATATATAAGATCAAAAGATGGTTAAAAGAGTTCCATGTATTTTATTATGCGCATTACAAAAACAAATATCATCATGCAATAACATTTGCGTTTTCGTCAGATAAAATATGGAGACATGATATGAAGGTTAAAACACACTTGTGAATAGTGTTTTTAAAACTGCACTATTCACAAGTGTGTTTTAACCTTCATATCATGTCTCCCTATTTTATTTGACGAAAACGCAAATGTTATTGTATGATGATATTTGTTTTTGAAATGCGCATAATAAAATACATGGAACTCTTTTAACCATCTTTTGATCTTATATATTATTTATACTCCAGTCCTACAAACTGTAGAGTGCTTCTTATCCGATATCTGCATTGCTTTATTGTACTACAATAAAACTCACCTCCTACATATATATATAATGTGTATACGTACTTTGATTATCTGTACATGCAATATTTATTAAAATTTAGTTGAAGTATGTATACATTTTGGGGGACACTATATATCGACAGTCGATCGACTTTCGTCAAATCGGACCGAGGAAACAATGTATTTTGTCAGTGTTGAACAAACGAGCAACGATGGTTGCTAGACACTACGGCTTAATTCGGGATGTCTGTTTACAAACACACCGAGCATTATAATAAATGTTCGGTGAATCCATACGTACATATATATGTGCATGTATGTATATATATATATATACATACTACTGTACGTCTGTATACATATATGTATGTACGTATACATACTTATATTTAAGTAACAGCCGTACTAAGAGTGGGAAATGAAATTTCATTTCATTTTTTCCGTTTATATATATATATATATATATATATAAATGAAACGAAATTTCATATATATATATATATATATATATATATATAAAACGAAGGAAATGTGGTAAGGAAGCAGATGGACCATAACGCACCAAAGTACTCAATAAATCCAGATTTAGTCCAGAATTAGCCGTCGAAACGGCTTGAGCTCAGCCGTCGGGGTCCTACTCGTTCCTATATATATATATATATATATATATATATATATATATACACACAGAGAGAGAGAGAGGGAGATAAGGGAGGACGTAGTGGAAAGAGAGAGAGAGAGGGAGATAAGGGAGGACGTGATGGAGAGAGAGAGACAGAGGGAGATAAGGGAGGACGTAGTGGAAAGAAAGAGAGAGGGAGATAAGGGAGGACGTGATGGAGAGAGAGAGACAGAGGGAGATAAGGGAAGACGTAGTGGGGAGATAAGGGAGGACGTAGTGGGGAGATAAGGGAGCACGTGGTGGGGAGATAAGGGAGCACGTGGTGGGGAGATAAGGGAGGACGTGGTGGGGAGATAAGGGAGCACGTGGTGGGGAGATAAGGGAGGACGTGGTGGGGAGAGACATGGAGCAAAATTGGAGGGCAGATAAAAGACCTTCATGGTGATCACCTGTACAAATCTAGAAAATGGGTAGATATTTAGATATTCGACATTTAAGTTCAACAATGTATGAAAAAGATGATCAGTGAGATAACAATTCTCTACAGTCGCTAGTATTAGTAATTAGATTGACTACTATGTTATAATATGTTAGAAAATATTTCCGGCTGAAACCAAGCGACTTCCTTCACGCTGTTAATGTCGTCAAGATTGGTATAGTTGTCAGAATATCTTAGTTTCACTTCCGTAAAAACAAAAGGCCATTATCTTTAGTTATATAATACGAAACTGAAGGAAAGAATTGTAATACCAAATCACAGATGCACTCATTAGTAACATGGCAAATATCATCGAAAGCAAGATCCGTTGGACGTCTTAATTATTGTGTCTAGATAGAATGAGACTTGTAGTCGTGTATATTGTCCAGAGCTGTTCGTCAGCGCGGAACTATGAAACATGTCTTCAGTAACTGTTTCAGTTTTCCATTACACCAGGTCTGAAGTCAACACCAAGTAGGTCATTAAAACCGTAGAGAGAGAGAGAAGGCGAGAAAGCGAGAGAGAAGGCGAGGAAGCGAGAGGGTGGGTGGGAGGGGTATATGGTAGGGGTGGGTGCGGGGTGGGGAGATGAGGGGGGGATGCGGGATAGGGGAGAGGAGGGAGAGGGGAGAGCGAGGGGAGAGAGGGGAGAGAGAGGGGAGAGAGGGGAGAGAGAGGGGAGAGAGAGGGGAGAGAAAGGAGAGAGAGGGGAGAGGGGAGAGAGGAGGGAGAGGAGAGAGGAGGGAGAGAGGAGAGAGGGGAGAGAGAGGGGATAGGGGAGAGAGAGGAGAGAGAGGGGAGAGAGAGGAGAGAGAGGAGAGAGAGAGGAGGGAGGGGAGAGAGAGGAGGGAGAGGAGAGAGAGAGGAGGGAGAGGAGATTCACATGCTGAATCTATATGAGAATTGTATTAGAGGTACACGTGTCTGTTGAATTCACAGTCACTTACAATTAACATATGAAGAACGTCGTTTAATTGTCAGAACCATTTGTACACTCATCACCGAACTGTAAGAGAGATACTTGGTTGCCTTAAAATCCGTATTCAAAGCAATCATTCCCTTCTGAATTACATAGTATAGGAATAGATCAATCGATGGTATTTAATCGATAATAACTCACCATCTGGGCGAATATTTCTTTAGTCTGTTTTATAGTTCTATACCCAACGTATATTTGTCTTGCTGTCATCAGAATCAATAGAAGTGAAAAGGTTAAAAATATAGTTTAGTACACCTTTGTGTTGATACTTTGGCAAAAATCAAATCAAACTTTGAATTGACATTTTACGATAGAATTGAAAGAGAGGCAGAAATAACCTTATCAAAAATACAACCTGACATTTAATAATATTATATTCAATATGATACTCTTTAACTATATACATACTTTGGTTTCAGAAGAGGTGCAAAGATATTTTAATCACCGTCCACACTACCTGATTATTATATAATTGATAGTTAACGAGCTAACACTAAAGGTAGCACAGACAGAAGCAACTCAAGTAGGATTTGAACTGACGAATTGGAGAAATGCATATGTAATCTAGAGAGCATTTCGGTTACTCTGACCTTTCGACTCCAAATATATATGTTTTGTGTCTGTCTTTTGTTAGACCCAGATTATCTCTGATGAAGTAAAATTTATATTAAATTCTTTTCCACTCCAAATGTGTCAAATGTTTTATATGTCTGTCTTTTGTTAGACCCAAGTTATCTTTGATGAAGTAAAATTTATATTAAATTCTTTTCGACTCCAAATGTGTCAAATGTTTTATATGTCTGTCTTTTGTTAGACCCAGATTATCTCTGATGAAGTAACATTTATATTAAATTCTTTTCCACTCCAAATGTGTCAAATGTTTTATGCGTCTCTCTTTTGTTAGACCCAGATTATCTTTGATGAAGTAAAATTTATATTAAATTCTTTTCCACTCCAAATATATGTTTTATGTGTGTGTCTTTTGTTAGAGCCAGGTCATCTCTGATGAAGTAAACTTTTTATTAAAATTTTTTCAGTCGTAATTAATCAATCATTTCCTAAACAACATATCAAGTTCTATATGATAAAATGTATAGTTTTCTTATTTTTAGGATGGTAGTGTGAGGTTTGAGAAAGAATAGCTTGTTTCTTCCAGCATAACAACCCACGATTTATAAGTTCAATCATGTCATTTTATATCGTGAAGCAGTTTTCTTTCTACATTATAGATCATAATATCTACTCTAGAAAATTTTTCTTTAAATGTTTGAGTTATTTCAAAATTAGAATTAACACTGATTTAGTTTATAGAAGGGTAGAACCCGTTATTGAAGATGTAAATCCTGATACGAAAATCCCATACTTGTGTCTACATGTACCTTAGGATATGATCAGTACAGTATGTTAAATCAAGAATTCTTATAATGAGATGATATTGTCTATAGGGCAACATCTCATCGTGAATGTCATAACGTGTCAACTATTTATATACCACGAAAAATAAGTGCTTTCATATCTGGCTATTATATTTCCAGGTACAATAACAGACTAAACCGAAACACGATGTATTCACAGAGATTTCCATTAAACAAATGTTATTCAAGTGTACAAAGCAGATGGCATTTCATATTTATGCAATATAAACCATATTTTGTGTTTAAACAATTTTCTATGTATGTCCTTTGTTGTTACAATCAAATACATAAACATTTCGTTGGACAATTCTAGTTTTTACAAATATTGCTACGTTTTAAGTATCTCGTATTCAATGTATCCTATATACAAGTACAGGCTAACATTAAAGCCAACAAGATAGTCGACTACGGCTAATACTTCGGGGTCACACATTACTGATCCTTGCAGGAAGACTGTTTTTTTTGTTTATAAATATTTGTAAATCAGTCAAACAATAAAACAGATGACAAATAAAGGACACAGAAACCTTCGAAGGACAAATACATAGAAAGTCCCTGCTCAGCAGCTATCTACTTTGCGTTCTCATAGTTCTGGTAGGCTTAAATACAGTAGTAAACCTCCCAGTGCATCAATAGCCCTTCAAAGAAGAGATCCTTTTGGGGTGGAGTCACAATAGATTCTGGACAAGACAACAACGGTACTGATTGGGACCCATTGGACAAGGAATCGACAAAAAAAATCTACATACTGATGAGACTTGAAAATTGTGACATTCAAATGCAGGGAAAATAAAATACACAAATATAGGAACAACAAAGCGTGAGAGAAAGAAAGAGATATGGACAGACAGGCAAAGAGAAAGAAAGAGATATGGACAGACAGGCAAAGAGAAAGAAAGAGATATGGACAGACAGGCAAAGAGAAAGAAAGAGATATGGACAGACAGGCAAAGAGAAAGAAAGAGATATGGACAGACAGGCAAAGAGACAGACAGAGAGAGAGACAGACAGATGGGGAGAGAGAGAGAGAGTGCCACAGCCTCAATAGACAATTGTGTGGGGTTGGTTACAAAGATATCATGTAGGACGTGTGTGTGTGTAAAGAGAGAGAGGTGGGGTGGGGGGAAAGAGGGAGAGAGAGAGTGTGTGTGCACAAATATGTATTATATATATATATATATATATATATGAGAGTGTGTACCAATATATTTAATCTAAAAAGTCTAAAGTCTGTCTTAAGCCAGAAGGCTCATTTGGCCGGTGCTTATCCCGGTTTCATGGCGTGAAGCAACTGAGAGTACAAGACCCCCCCTCCCCCTGGACAGGACGCCAGTCCATCGCAAGGTTAAACCTCCAGCTATTGCTGTTACTCATATTCAGCTGAGTAAACTGGAGCAATGTGAAATAAAGTGTCTTGCTCAAGGAAACAACACATCACCCGGTCCAAGAATTGAACTCACAACCTTTCGATTGCAAGCCCAATGCTCTAACCACTAAGCCATGCGCCTTCACAATATGTGTAATATATATACACACACACACACACACACACACACACACACACACACACACACACACAGAAATATCCACGGTTAGTTGTGGGGTCTAGTCAATATATATATATATTTATTAAAATAACAGATTAAAGTTTAAGCAAAGTGGTTTTGTCTTTGCGCGTAATTGTTTTTCACAGCTCCTATTAATGACGTATTATTCGTTTTTTCCCGTTCTTTGCCAGCGAACGTTACCACGAACCAAAGTATCGTCTTCCTGTCTTCCTCCGGTTGCAACGTTTTTTGAAATATCCAGTTCTGCGTTTACAGATTGACTTTGTTAGTTTCAGAAGATCCCGTTAAGGGTGAAAGCAGCGATTCTTTGCTTAAACTTTAATCTGTTATTTTAATAAATATTTGCTCTACGGTTCTTATATATTTGATATGTATTTTCCTTATCGAGCCCTCTTTGGATTTTAGTCTTCAATTTTATTATTATTACTATATATATATATTTATATATATATATATATTTTATATATATATTTATTTATATATATATATTTATTTATATATTCCTCCATTCAATTTCACAGGTGAGTGTTGTGCATGAATGCGCTGCTGTAATTGTTCGATAAATTTGTTTAGTTCAATAATCATCATAATGAAAGTTTGTTATTGATTGCCGTCAAACTCAATAGACATCAGTCATTAGTATTCATGACATTACAATAGTGGATGTAATACGACCCCTTCTTCAGTGATTTGAATGTAAGGTAGCCTCATATAACTACCTGATTAAAATAACACCACCACCACCAACAGTAATATTATTAATACCTCTAATAGAAACAGCAAATAATGATTGAAAGTCAACTTTATTAGATTGCAATGAACAATTTGCATAAAGCGGGATATAATCGTGACAATGATATTCCTTTAAAGAAAAATTATTAGATTTTCTCGACGCTAAATTACCATTTAACGTGAATGTAATGATATTTCGACATTGGAATAGTGATATCACATATAATTTTATTATTCCTCAAATTATCTTTTAAAGACCCAATCTTCGGTTAATACACTATTTTCCTTTGTGAGTTCTTCATTTTTATAGTTTCTACTTCATTTTCTGACTTCCGATTGGTGTACATAGAATACTAAATAGCTTATTAATACTGATTACAATTCTTAACTATTCCATCAATTTAACCCTTATTTTAAATTACTCGTTTCTACGTTTGGCACAAGGCCAGAAATTACCCAGTGTATTACTGGTACTTTATTTTATCGACCCCGTAAGGATGAAAGGCAAAGTTAACCTCGGCGGGATTTGAACCCTTATTTTAAATTACTGATGCACAGTTATGTAAGGTCTGTGCGGATTTAACGTTTACAGAATTATGTAATCTGTCCCCAACTATAGATCATTTTTGTTTCCATTTTAGTTTTATGAGTCCCATGAAGTGAACTGCGTCTTTCAGCACAATACCCTTGCCATTTTCAGGGTAAAGCATTTGTCGTGTTCTCCATCAACACAACGAAATATTTGTATGGTACATTTTTTAGTTCAAGTGTTGACTTAATTCCGGAAAGGAAACTACATTTTCATTTGTTTTTTTCTAAATTGCACCCGATGAATTCCATTTTTATTATACGTCATATAAGGGCGGTGGATTGGCAGTATCGGTAGAAGGTCGGACGCCATGCTTTGGAGCATAAAGTTACGCCCCTTTATGATCTGAGTTCAAATCCCGCCGAGGTTAACTTTGCCTTTCATCCTTACGGGGTCGATAAAATAAAGTACCAGTAACGTAATGGGGTCGATTTAATCGACTTTCCCCTCCCACTAAAGTACTGGTCTTGTGCCTATACTTGAAATCATTATATGTCATATAGTCTGCTTCTTAATTCTCAATAGGAGTTCAAGTTTTGTAACGTCATTTTAAAGACGGTCCAAGTATCTCGACATGGAAAGTTCCTCTCAATGGCACAACTTAAGGTTCGTTTTATTAGGTTCGCTGTTGTCCAAGAATACACATATCTATTCTCAAAGTCAACAATGATATCGAAGAGAAAGATAAGCGTTAATGTATCATTACCAGTGTTTCAGTAGAAAATGCCCTCAAAATAGAAAACTTAGGACTTAATAAATTTCTGTAAGAAGTCCGCCAAGCCGCCATATCTATCTAGTAAGTTATTTCGCGACCCCGAAATATATTCTTAAAGCCAAACCTTTATCACACGATAGCTTACAAAAGAGTAGACTCCAGAAAAGCCATCTAAATGTCATGTGATATTGTTAATCTGATCGGCAGATTGGGTGTATCGTCCAACTATCCCATAGAGGGATTTAACTTCAACAGTAAATAGTCTGAATAGAGGTCGGCATCTCTACTGAAACTCGAACAATTCTACCAATCCAACACTCTGGTGTACTGGACCTTTATTAACTCTAAACCAGAATATTAACTCGGAGCATGCATTACATGGAAATATACACACGAAAACATTCTATTTTACAGTAAAACTATACCCCACCCAATTCACAGCATTACAAACCAGAATTAAAATCTATATATCATTCAACCTTATTCAAAATATTAATAAATGAAAAATATTCTCATAATCAAAATATAGATTTTATTAGACATATTTTAAAGGTACAATGGTGTTTAAGTACGTTTTCATCAGACAAAATATAAGATTTGATATGCGACATACCGCTACGGTTTTGATTATTCTATTCCAGTAGTGGCAATGATTTATTTCATCAACTCTCAACGTTTTTATACCACAAATAATATGATAAACCTAAAGAAGAAAAGGACGTAGAGCAAGGTAGAAATATAGAAGGGGGATGCAAAGAAGAGGAAAAGGCAAGAAATAAACCAATAAATAAATAAATAAATGTCGAGTGCTTCTAATCTATTGTAAAATTGTATTCGTTGAATAATCAACGAACCATATTAATCTTTGGTCATATCATCAACCGTTAGTTTTTAAGAAGTATATTTTCCAACAATATCCCATGATGATATCATTAAACCTCGTGCAGATTATTCAGTGATATCGTAATTTCGTATCGTCAAGAAACACTGTGTAGAGTTGTAACCAGAAGTTTCGTGCAATGAGTAATTTTGAGAAAAGATTTTCTAATCAACACATCACATCTATTTGCCTGACACCATTCAACTTACCTCCATAATGTTAGCCATTTTAACTGTATTATAACATCATTACTGTCTCCTATGTATTAACACCTACGACATCACTAGACAGTCCTACAACATATTGCTATAATTTCATCCATGTTAACAATATTAGAAACAATTATTATTGGATCTCACCTACTACTTCTATGAATTTCTATTTGACACTATCAGTCAACAGACGACCATTAGGTTTATACTATTACAACCACACTACCATAACAACACTATCACAACGACACTATCACAACGACACTATCACAACGACACTATCACAACGACACTATCACAACGACACTATCACAACGACACTATCACAACGACACTATCACAACGACACTATCACAACGACACTATCACAACGACACTATCACAACGACACTATCACAACCACACTATCACAACCACACTATTACAACCACACTATCACAACCACACTATTAATCTCCACATTATCATAATGTTATCCATGTTAATAGTATAACCATATTATTCTCTAATGGAAAGGTGGAATATTTAATGGAATATTTAATTTATTACCACATAAATCTAAAACAGAAAATGGGAAATTGCTGAGTTGAAACTAATGAGATGCGATAAAATTAAGAAAGTTTATGAGTTTTAATTTGTCTTATGATTATCTATCGAATATAAAGAGAAGACGACATTGGTGTTGGAGTGATCCAATATACTTTACACAGAGGCTGTGTGTAAAGTGATGTATACATTCGTGTGCGGATGTGTGTTTGCATATATATATATATATATATGTGTGTATAAAGAAAGAGAGAGAGTGGGAGAGAGAGAGAGAGGTGGGTCTATTTCGTGTAGATGCTTGTTTGCTTGTGTTTATGGTCGATAGATCTTTGAGGTTAGTATTTATGATATGGTTTTGTGGTTTTCTTATACAAAAACAGGAAATATCTAATTGACGTTAACACGCTAGACACTATTCTGTATGCAAAATAAACTGTAATTTATGTAATTTAAAAGAACTGCTTTAAATGTACTGTGGCATGTATGTCTTGTTTATTTGATAGCTTTCCTGTCAATAATCATTCAATGTAATTACATATATTGATACAAATTATAAACCAATAAAACTGAACATATACAGTGAAAACATGAATGAAAGTACTTTGTATTTGTACATTTAATATTGCTTTTAACTTAATGCTTCTTGACAAGAAGCATTAAATATTTTACGGGATGTTTTATGTAGTTTGTTTACAGTGTCAAATTTCTGTATGTATATATAGATATTTTTAAAAATTAGTTGACATCAATTTAGGCAAAATGTTGGCAATTCTTTGGATGGGAACGGTGGATTAATTTGAACTCAGAACTACGGAGTTTGAGGTCTGACAATAGAGAGACGAACCAAATACAGCAAAGCATTTATCCGACCGAATAATGTATTCTAACATTGGCAAAAACCTAGCAATTTGGGATCAGCGGAAAGTAGATTACACCGACTCCATTACTAGTAATAGTATATTTTCTTGTTCCCCGTGGGATGAAGGACTAAGTTGAACCTGGCTCGCTTTGAACTCGGAACAAAAAAGATACAGAGCTTGAGGAATTTCGTTCGAAGGTCTAACGGTTGTGACAATCAACCGCGTATGTCATCGTAGTTTTATCATAGAGAATATTAACACTACTCATAATATTATTAGTACTTCCACGATCACCATCTTGATTCCTACTTACTGTGATTGATTTTGACCAAGCATTGTTGAATGGATAAGAAGATCGTTTCTTAAGTGGGGAGCCGAGCGCATCTTGCTGGATCTCTACTCTTGGGTCTCCTGTCTGTTGGTTTTGCGATAATTCCAGAACTGTGGTCTCTCAATACGGAGACGTAGCGGCTCTACCTGGAGTGATAGTCTGATATCCGGTCTACGAACTCTATCGATCTACTGTGGTTTAGCATTCAGAATGATCTTTCTCCTAAACAGACTGCCACTCAAAGCTAACTAGCTCTGTTTAGCCGTTTCTTTGCACATTGTTAGATGACATTTTTCTCTGAGTTTCTCCGCCGTTTGAGTTCAAATTTCAAATGATGGTGAGGTTGAATTTGTCTTTCATCCTTTCGTGGTTGATAAAATAAAGTAAAAGTACTGAATCCGATTATATCGGCTTCCCTCAACTCTTTCCCTCTCAAATTACTGACCTTATGCCTAAATCCGAACCCATTAATCGCGGTGAGTGGGAGGGAAGACAACAAATTTTTCTCTTGTTCTTTGTTTTTATTCTTTGAATTTTTTTAAATTTTGTTGTTTCTGTTTTGCTGTTTGTTTTGTTGCTTATTAGTTTTGTTTTTTCCTGTGAATTCTTGTGATGTAAACAAAACATTTCACCTCCATTGTTCGGTTTTTATGCATGTGAGTTTTTTTTATTTAATTTTCCATGTTAATCTCTTTGAAACATCCATATCAAAATTCTCACCCTTCTTCCTAATCTTTTCTCCGCCCACCTCCTCTGACAGACACACAGACGCACAAACACACACTAGCCTATATATATGTCTACCTATCTATATATATGTCTATCTATATCTGTCTATTTATATGTATCTCTCTGTCTATGTACAGTGGCTATGGTGAAAGAGTTTAAATGGTGGACGAAATTGAGAGGACTGAGGACAGATGCCTTTCTCTCCGGACAACAATCGATTCCTTTCTTTAAGTATCACTTTAGAAGGAGAATCAGAGTGGAGAGAGAGGCACTGCACCCCAGTAAATTTACTGAAAGGTAGGTGAATGAAGCGAAAATGGCCCGAGTGATTGGGCCTTCTCTGTTTATAAGCCTGTAGGTTAAAGAAGAGAGCAAAAGGAAGAAGGGAGCCCTTGCACAACACGCTCCTGAAGTTGAGGGTTGTTCTATCGACGGGGTATTAAACAACCCATTTGTGGGGCTTCATCCCTATTGGGGATTTCGATTGTTGTAATTGTTTGTTTCAATATTTTTACACGACTGTTTGTAAAATCCCCGGCATGTGTCTTTGTACTGTCCCCTTTTCTTGTGCGCCCTTGTGGCAAATAAAGAAATATATATATATATATATATATATATATATATATGTCTGTGTGTGTGTCTGTCTGTCTGTCTATATATATATAGATATATATATATATATCTGTCTATCTATCTATCTATATATGTATATATATTTGTCTCTCTCTCTATATGTATCTATCTATCTACATGTAGATGTCTGTCTATATTTACATGCTTTATATATTATGTCTGCTATAGTTTCTGTTCCAGTAACCTCAGAACATCTACAATGTTATTGCTTTGTTTGTTTGTTAATTTCGGTTGATTGCCTGCTGAGGATTGGAATTACTTTGAAGCATAGGAAATCTTTTTTCATTAAATTCGAAACCATCACTGACGTTGACTCAATTGGATGTGATGTTCTGATGATTTTCGTTTTTTTTTTTATTAAATTATTCATATATCGGAGACGAAAATCTAGAACCCATTTTATAGCGGAATTTTCGAACTATTGATAACGAGAAGATTGTTATTGCTCAAGCCACAATTCTTTCATATAAATGTTGTTAGATAAAATAATATGCATGTTTTCACCAAATATCATTAACGAAAATTTATAGAGAGTCTTTCATTAAGATTGCACATTATATTACAATTTTTCAATATAATTACTCATTCCAATTTTCCATTACATTTACACATTACAATTTCCATTACAATTAATCATTGTTTATTTTACGTTGAATGAAGCATCTTTATGTAGTTATAACCTACATCGTTCTCTGTTTCTGTGAATTGGGAAAATCTGATTAAATTTCTTGCTTCGGGTCTTTGCGCTCTAAGTTCCTATCCTGGTGAGGTCAACTTTACTTTTCGTGCCTTCAATGTCGATAAATAATCTACCAGTCCAGGGAAATGGATTGACGGGATTATAAGAGTATCAAACTTGATATATTTCAGGATATCTTTCTGTCATTTTCGTTCAGATTTCGACTGTGATATCAAGGATGCCTACTAACATACTATTGCTTTTGCTTGTCTCTTGGTGTCGTGGAAAGGGGGAACGTAGGGATGTAGAAGCTTGGCCTTTTATTAAAGACCTGCACCACAGACGGGAGCTTTCTGATAGCAGGTACATACATGATCTTCCGACACATTACAGAACCCTCGATTAAAGTTCTCAGGTCACATCTTATATTTTTGTGTATGTAAAGCATTTGTAATAAACACATTGGTAGTTTTAAGTTTCCAACGAGCCAGTGTCTAGTTTTATCCCTCCACATACAGCAGGCAGATTTCATCAACAGTAACAAATATAAGCTGAGTTGATTTTACCAGATTCGACTAGAAGAGATTATAGCTCAATAACTTTCCTGAATCGATCATGAATTTTATTTGAAATATTATGAAAATGTTAATGAATAGATAGCTTTCTTATTAAGTTTATTTACAATAGTTTATACCTTTGCCTATTAATCTGTATTGTGAGCAAATGGGGTCCCGCGTGCTGGCCTCCCCACAGCCCCGGCGGACAGAATGGATAAGGCGTTTCCTCGGAGGATGGTAAGAGAGATGCGAGTGGGAATGTCTCTTCCAACGCATGACCCTTACCATCCTCCGGGGAAACGCCTTCTCCATCCTGTCCGCCGCGGCTGTGGGGAGGCTAATACGTGGGACCCCATTTGCTCACAATACAGATTAATAGGCAAAGTTATAAACTATTGTAAATAAACCTAATTAACTTGCTTTCTTATTTCAATGTATTTAGTCAAAATATATTTGTGATATAACATTTTCACATTGTTTACATTATAGAAATGACTCCAGGTGTTAACTCTATTAGATCAGCCTAATTGTAGATCTCTTTATTATACCAAATTTATCAATTGTGTGAGCTTGTCTCATTTTAAAATGTCGTATAAAACCATTAATGTTTCATTGAAATTAACTGTGGTTTCTCTTCAACTAAATTCCATCAAATTATTCATCTTTAGGGAAATGTACTAAAAGGGTCCTTCTATAATATACGTTTGTGTAACGACGCACCAAGCAACTCTTAGTTCTTTATAAATTGATTCAAACCTCACAGCTTAACACAATGTGTTAATAGTAAAGTTAATAATGAGATCAATAGCATGTTTCATTCTAACGTCTATTATTTGAATATTACCACAGCGCTATTACTGTATGTAGAACTAATTATATTATTTCAAATCTACTTGTAAATTTGCATTGGCCATTCTCTGTGAATAATTGTTTCTACTTGTGGCACAAGGCCAGCAATTATCACAGTGCATTACTGGTACTTTATTTTATCGACCCCTTAAGGATGAAAGGTAAAGTTAACCTCGGCGGGATTTGGACTCAGATCGTAAAGGGACGTAACCATGCTGGAGAGAATGCCTGACCCTCTACCAATACTGCCAATTCATATTTCATTTGCATCGACGTTCGAATCGTACTTATACTCTTATGTGTAACAAGCTCCCCAGTCTTTTCATTCACAAGTGTTTTGAGTATTATCTATGGACCCGTAATTGTGCCCCGAAGGAATTTGAACTCAGAAAGCAGAGAGTCGAAACATACCACAAAACATTCTATCCAACGATCTAACAACTGTGCCAATTCGCCGCCAATCCTGAACTAAATAAATTAATCTTAAATATACAGAGCCACTCGACAGATCAAACCAAGAAAACTATGTAGCCATTTTTTTTTTTTTTTTTTTTTTTTTTTTTTTTTATTTATTATACTATCTGTCGGTTGCACAACCTTGCAGAAAGTTAATATATATGTGTGTACACAAATATCTGTGTTGGAAATGTTCGTCGGTCGAACCAGTACATATTGATTTCAAATCCCGCAGCAACTATACGTTCTAAGCTTTTCTATGTGTTTTAAAAAAACAAGGATAGAAAATGTGTGTAAATTTATTTTATAGACTAGCGAACAATCATCAAATTATTTGAAGCTTACATTAAGGTTGGAAATCGTTATGAATTATGATATCGAGAGAAATATCTTTTCTTTGACTTAACGTATATCTTCCAATTGGGAAATATTTTAAATCGACTGTAAGAATTAATTACATAGATTAATGTCCCTCAAGTATGTAATATGTCTATATACACCGCCAAAAGGACGTAAATCTATTATGATCGGCTTAGTTGCATCAATATGGAAACATACTGTATATTAATATAAACAAATTTATAAATGATCCGATTATAAGGATGGAAAGAAAGACAGAGTGGAAATAGAAGAAGTAGTAGTAGCAAGTTATTTGAATGGAGGGGGTGCTTGTATTAAGGCCGAGGGATTGATTCTGAGACTGGGTAGTGCATCATGACCTTGAGCAAGTCACTCCATTTTGCGTTGTTCGAGTTCACTCATCTGTTAGTGAGCAGCAGTCGCAGTTGACGTTTAACCATATTACTTCGTAATCTACACCTTTATAAAGAACTAAGGGAAGTGTGGGGGCGGGGGGGGGGGGGTTAACGATTGAATATCATTGGACGAAAGGTCAATATGATCAGGGTTAGTGACAGCAACAGCAACATCACCAAGAACAGCCATAGCTGAAGCAGGTTTGGGTGAGGGGAAGGGGAAAGTCGATTAAATCAACCTCAGTACATTACTGGTACTTTATTTTATTGATCCCCGTAAGAATAAACTGCAAAACTAACCTCGGTGGGAATTGAACTCAGAACGTAAAGAACGGTAACTCTGTGCCGCTAAAAATGTTGTCCGACTTTCTAACGATACTACTAATCCTTCGACCACGTTCTTTAATAATAGTTTCTTATATAGGCACAAGGCCAGCAATTTTGGGGGAAGGGAAAGTCGATTAAATCGACCTCAGTGTGTGACTGGTACTTTATTTTATCGACCCCCTAAGGATGAAAGGCAAAGCTTAACCTCGGCGCGATTGGAACTCAGAACATAAAGGGACGTAACTATGCTGCAAAGCATGGCGTCTTACTCTCTACCGATACTGTCAACCCTCCGCCCTATAATAATAATAATTGCTTCTACTTTTGGCACAAGGCCAGCAATTATCCCAGTGTATTACTGGTACTTTATTTTATCGACTCCGTAAGGATTAAAGGCAAAGTTCTCCTCGGCGAGATTTGAACTCAGACCTCAAAGGGACGTAACTATGATCGAAAGCATGGCGTCCGACACTCTACCGATACTGCTAATCCACGTTCTTTAATAATTGTTTTTTACTATTGGCACAAGGCCAGCAAATACCCAGTACATTACTGGTACTTTATTTTATCGACTCCGTAAGGAGGAACGGCAAAGTTAACCTCGGCGGGATTTAAACTCAGAATGGCAAGGGCCGTAACTCTATGCGTCAAAGCATGGCGTCCGACCCTCTACCAATACTGCCAATCCACCGCACATTTAATAATTGTTTCTACTTTTGGCACAAGGCTAGCAATTACCCAGTACATTACTGGTACTTTATTTTATCGACCCCGTAAGGATGAAAGGCAAAGTTAACCTCGGCGGGATTTGAACTCAGACCGTAAAGGGACGTAACTATGCTGGAAAGCATGGCGTCTGACTCGCTACTGTTACTGCCAATCCAACCGCACATTTAATAATGATTCTGTTTCAGGCACAAGGCCAATAATTTTGGGGGCGGGGAAAATCGATTAAGTGGAGTCGAGTGTGCCAATACACCGCCCACGTTCTTTAATAAAGCGATCTTTAATAGCCATTGTATAGCAAGATTGTCTAGTCTACATATTAAATGGTGAGAAAAATTAGCATTTTTATTATGTGTAAGCTCACCAACAAACACTATTCAATAATAAACTTAAGTTGACGTTTCCCTATAAATAGATACGATAGCTGTGTATATTGATACGACCTTTAGATCAGGTCATCTGACAACTATCTTGAAGAAAACACGCATACACACACGAAGAGAGGGATATATATATATATATATATATATATATATATATATATATATATATACGGGGTAACAAATTACTACTACATATAGTATATTCTCTTCATTCTCGCAAGCTCCGATGAACTGACTGGTTATAATTTTGTATTGGCGATCGAGTAACGCGAAAATAAGCGGATAGCGATCTCTAGACCTACAAATTCTGCATCTTTCTATCTATCTGGAGAGAGAGAGAGAGAGAGAGAGAGAGAGAGAGAGAGAGAGAGAGAGAGAGAGAGAGAGAGAGAGAGAGAAAATGAGAGAGAGAGAGTGAGAAAGAGAGAAAGAGAGAGAAAGAGAGAGAGAGAGAGAGAGAGTGAGAAAGAGAGTGAGAAAGAGAGAGTGAGAAAGAGAGTGAGAAAGAGAGAGTGAGAAAGAGAGAGAATGGGGAGTAAATAATAGACAGAATTCTACTCCAAAATATTACTCAATTGTATAAGTGTCAGTTTAAAATCTATGGATCAGATGAAGTGATGACATATATAATAAACAGGTGGAAAATATTCATAATGGTGACACTAATCTGACAGTTTATGTTAACAGAAACAAAAATATGTTTAAAATATACAACATTACAATAGCGTTATTTACTGTAAAATATATAAAATTTCAATGGAGATATTTATTTTAAAAAACAATAAGAGACAAAGTTGTATCCACAAACGGATCTCTACTCACAGCTGTAGAGTGGGGATATAAAAATCGGTGGTATTTGAACTTAGATTGTAACGAGTCATAAAACATTACTGCAGAACATTTTATCAGATGCTGTACCGATTCTGTCAACCCTTCGCCCTCCTGAACTATTTCTTTTGCTCTTTTCTTTGGCAAGTAATTCCTGGGGGGTGGGGGAATATTTGCATCGTTCTATATATCTAAAGTGCACCCACCCGCTAAAAAACCCCAACCAAATTTGTCCCCTAACATACCATAATTTTTAATAGTTATGTCGAAAATGTAATTATTGTGACTCAAAATAATCGCCTTAAAGATGATCTCAACATGATATTCACAGACTCTCAAAACACCTACAGATGTAGGTGCTCAATCTAGAATACCACACCCTTTATTTTATCCACCCCGGGAGGTTAAAAGGTAAAACTGAGTACGACCAATACGTAAAGATCCAGAATAAATGCATAAAAGCAGTTTGTTCACCATATTTATAATGATTTCTACTTTAAGCAAAGGGTCGGTAATTTGTGAGGATGGGAAAGTTGACTATACCGAACCCAGTACTTATCTGGTACTTTATCGACCCCGGAATTATGAAAGCCAAAGTCACCTCAGTGGGATTTTAACTGAGGACATAAGGTACCTGTACAGCTACGGCATAGCATTTGTTTTGCGTACTAACGACTCTGCTAACTCACTACCACAATCTACTAATATATAATTGTTTCTACTTTTGGCACAATGCCACCAATTATCTCAGTGTATTACTGGTACTTTATTTTATCGACCCCGTAACGATGAAATGCAAAGTTAACCTCGGCGGAATTTGAACTCAGATCGTAAAGGGACGTAATTACGCTAGAAAGCATGGCGTCCGACACTCTACCGATATGTGATGAGTGTGGAAGGAAGGGGGTTGTGACAAAATATAGAAAACAGAACAGCGTTCGCTACACCTGTGTTACATATGCACACACACACGTGTGTGGGCACATAATTATTTTCTTTGAGTCTGTTGTATGTTTGAGTAGATGCATGTGTATGTAATAATTATTTTTAACTAGCATTCTTAGATTGCCTACACTTATGTGAGAGAGAGAGAGAGAGAGAGAGAGAGTGTGAGAGTTTGTGTGTGAGTGTATGTGTGTGAGTATGTATGTGTGAGGGTGTGTATGTGTGAGGGTGTGTATGTGTGAGGGTGTGTATGTGTGAGGGTGTTTGTGTGTGTGAGTGTTTGGTGTGAGGGTGTTTGTGTGTGTGAGTGTTTGGTGTGAGGGTGTTTGTGTGTGTGAGTGTTTGGTGTGAGGGTGTTTGTGTGAGTGTTTGTGTGTGTGTGAGTGTTTGTGTGTGTGTGAGTGTGTCTGAGTGTCTGTGTGACTGAGTGTTTGTGTGACTGAGTGTGTGTGTGACTGAGTGTGTGTGTGTGACTGAGTGTGTGTGTGTGACTGAGTGTGTGTGTGTGACTGAGTGTGTGTATCTGAGTGTTTGTATGTATCTGAGTGTTTGTGTGTCTGAGTATATATGTGTGTATGTGTTGTCCAAGGAGCCATGTCCCTAGCAATATTGAAATAAATTAGAATTATCAAGTATATAAAATAACCTCAGTTGAAAGGTAAATACAAATATACACCTACCCTTTAGTCGTCATTTTTGACGGCACGGAGCCCGCTAGTAATAATATATTTAGCGATTGCGTGCTGTGTATTTGACAGAATATAGGTACGTTTGTAACATGAATTCCCTTGAACTTTCCTGGCTTTTTATTTAATTTAAAAACAATTAATTCGTTAAATGCAATTATTTCCTTATATCCCAGCAGTGAGTGTTAAACTTCACAGATATAGATTTAACCCAA
>OZ024754.1:7281248-7296248 GCA_964016885.1 Eledone cirrhosa | reverse complement strand
ACGCAGTCTGGCCCTGGGTTGTGTTCATTTTGTATTGCTTCTATATGTGTTGATAGAAGGCGAACCGGCAGAGTCGTTAGAACTTCGGATAGAATGCTTTATGGAGTTCATTCCGGCTCTCTACTCTCCGAGTTCAAATCCCACCGCGGTCAACTCTGTTAATCATCATTTCGAGGTCGATAAAAAAAATTACCAGTCTAGTACTGGCGTCGATTTTTCCTCTATATTTCTCTTTCTCATTTCCTCGCTCTCTCTCACTTTCAATCTTTTTCTGGAAAAAATCTGCTATACTTAGTCCTGGAAAGGGATGGACTCCGCCAGGCTTAAAATGACCGAGAAACGCCGTATGTCAATACGGCGCTCATACGACAATCAGCAGTTACGGGACCATATACATATTTATTGATACCCAAGCCTCTACAACAGAATCTAGAAATATTGTAAAACTGAAGAATATGTGTATACTATTTGGATGCATTGTTTCATAAAATATACTCCGATATGAAACGCTTATATAAAGGGCATTTATTTTCATCTTCTCGGAACTAAACCAGTTATATAGTCTAAGTCTATCTTAAGTCATTTAAGGCTCGTTAGGCCGGTTCTTGTCCCGGTTTCATGGCGTGAAACAACAATCCATAGTAGGGTTAACCCCCAGCTATTGCTGGTACATATTCTCAGCTGAGTATACTGGAGCAACGTGAAATGAAGTGTTTTTTTTTTCCAAGAATGCAACACGCAACGCAGTACAGGAATCGAACCCACATTACGATCGTATGTCCAAAACCGTTACTACTAATCCACGTGCTTCCACATAGCTATATACAGCCGTCCATTAATTCAGCAATACCACACATCCTTGTAATATGTAAATTTGAGACCTTGTTTCAATGTTACAAAAGCTTTAAATATATATATATATATAAACCCTCCATCTCAATTCTACTTTTGAAAAGCACAAGAACTGCGAAACCGGTAAAGGAACCAAATAATTTTTTTTTTTTTTTAAAGGCTCCAATTGCATTTTCGATTTCATCTTTATTTCTTATACTTTCACTCGTGTTGGATACCTCGTTTTTTTCATTTTGTAAAAAAAAACCTCACTTTCTAATTATATATATAGTGTTGGTAGTAGTTTTATTTTCTGAAACAATATTTGAACTGTACGCTTTATGCTCATATTACAATGAAAGTATTCCTGTTATAATCTTCATACGCAAGATTCTTAACTATGAAATATGCACAAAACACATCGATATTAACATATGCAGTTACTTTCGCTGCTGCGACTATCAGATCAAGAAATATGGATTTCATATATATATATATATATATATATATATATATATATATATATATATATTGTATATTTGGAGAGGGTCATATTGTTGTAATAATATTGCCAGAAATAATAACAGATCACACTCACTATTTGGTTGGTTTTCGCTTCTGTATCTTTTATATCTTCATAGTTAATTCATTTAGTCCTCAATGTTTATAATTGACTGACCGACGGTCAAAAATACAGATATAAACATATATATATCGTCTAACAAAGTTCTTTCGTTGCACATTTGCAACATCATCAGTGGTACTATTATTACAACAATATGACCCTCCCCAAGTATAACAATATTTGTTTCGACACACGATTTCATATCAAAATCCTCGCAAAACAAATGTATGTATGTATGTATGTATGTATGTATGTATGTATGTATGTATGTATGTATGTATGTATGTATGTATGTATGTATGTATGTATGCGCGCGTGCGTGTGCGTGTGTAAACATTACACAATTGATGATTAGATGGTAAGCATGTTGGTTTTATGTGATTTATATACTTATAGTGTTTCATACATAACCAAAATAACTTATTTTAAAACCACCTCTATACAGAAAGTAAGAGATTATTAATATAAAGTGAAAAAAAAATAATATATAGGGAGAAACCCATTCTACTCAAGCACAAATATATAAATACAAATTTAAAAAATAAAATCCAACAAGTTATAAGGGTCCCTTGTAAATTTCTCCATGTCAAAATAGCATGTTTGTTATGAAAATCCCAGAAGAGCTTTTCTATATAGAAATCCATTATCTATCCATTAGCTGCAAGATTTTATTACTAAATTGAACACATTACATCAATTCTTCTTCTTCTTGTGTATAAGACTGTTGCTCTCTCGGGTTGTTGTCGTTCGCCAGATGGAGATCAATTTCCAGGGCCCACCAAGAGAAAATCGACAACTTGGGTCCATTTTACCACTCACGAATCCTATCTTGACAGGTCTGTATATGTATTGGGTCATCAAGTATGAAATCTGTAGAATTTTGTGGGAAAGAAAGCATATTTCTGCAAATGTCATACTTGACTACCCAATATATATATATATTTTTTTTCCAGAGTAGATTATCATTTGATAGTATTGAGTGCTACTTCTATCAGTTTGGTTTACTACTGACAGAGTGCTTATCCGGATTGTTTATGTTGATGTTGTTCCTGCTGAGGTTACACCGTATAATCTTTCAAAGTTTTGTAGTATCTCTTGTCTGCAACATTGACCATATGTCATGCTAAATCTCCCTGAGAATTATCGTATTTCCCGGCGCCGAAGACGCTTCGTCCTTGAGAACACACCCTAATTTTGACAACCAAATATTTAAAAAAATGATAATTGTTTCAGGTTTTGGCACAAGGCCAGCAAATTCCACAGTGCATTACTGGTACTTTATTTTATCGATCCCGTAAGGATTAACGGCAAAGTTAACCTCGATGGGATTTGAACTCAGACTGTAAAGGGACGTAACTATGCTGGAAAGCATGGCATCCGACCCTCTACCGATACTGCCAATCCACCGCCCTAATAATAAACAACCTTCAGCCTCCAGGATACATGATAGATTTTTTAGACTTATTTTAGGGGAAAAGTAGCGTCTTTGACGCCGGGAAATACGGTACGTTAAGGGTGCACAATCTGTAGAATGCTTAGCTATATGCACGTTAGTCTCGGAAGCAGATTTTTGCTATTGATCAAACAGCCAACACTCTCACCGGAATCGACGGAAGTCTATTTCTATTATTAATGAACTAATGTAACTCGAATATCTTATTTAGCTGCATTTGCTCCCAAAGATGTAATGGCTGACTTTTGACATTTCTGAAGCCATCTTTATTAATGGCGATGACATTATTGGCCATGGAGTCCATCTTTTCTCAATTTAAATATTAATATATGATAAAATACAGCAAAAAGAGAAAAATGAAGACGTATTAATAATAAATATCAGTTAGTATATGATTGTTTTCATTGTTGATAACTTATATTTAAATACGACAATAGTTCAAAACTTATATTTACCCAAGATAAAAGAAAGCTAAGCTAATTTATATTTCTCGATTATATTTTGTAGACTCCTTCAGTTTTAATTAAGCAGATATCTAACGTTTTTTAAATACACTGAATTAAATTGCAACATAAATATATCTTAAATACATTTATATCATTGTTGCAAAACAGACAAACTGACCAGGGGAAAATTGCATAGTTCAATTAGAAACAACTACCAAGTATTAAATATTCATAGGACACACTCTTACCAATGCACTTCATAGATGAACGCGTCATTATTTACACACAATCGCTCTCTCTCTCTCTCTCTCTCTCTCTCTCTCTCTCTAACCATCCTCTTTCCAGCATGACAAACATTTGTTTTACCAGAGAAACAACAGCTACAATTCTAGAAACAATAGCTACAATAAGAGAAATAATAGCTACAATTCTAGAAACAATAGCTACAATTCTAGAAACAATAGCTACAATTCTAGCTACAATAGCTACAATAAGAGAAATAATAGCTACAATAAGAGAAATAATAGCTACAATAAGAGAAATAATAGCTACAATAAGAGAAATAATAGCAACAATTCTAGAAACAACAGCTACAATACGAGAAACAACAGATACAATAAGAGAAACAAAAGCCACAATAAGAGAAACAATAGCTACAATTCTAGAAACAACAGCTACAATAAGAGAATCAAAGCTACAATAAGAGAAACAACAGCTACAATAAGAGAAACAACAGCTACAATAAGAGAAACAATAGCTACAATAAGAGAAACAATAGCTACAATAAGACAAATAACAGCTACAATAAGAGAAACAATAGCTACAATAAGAGAAACAACAGCTACATTTCTAGAAAAAACAGCTACAATAAGAGAAATAACAGCTACAATAAGAGAAATAACAGCTACAATAAGAGAAATAACAGCTACAATTCTAGAAATAACGGACCATAGATGTTTCTAGTGTCTCTTGTTATTATGGCAATAATGATATAATAACAGGAAATTAAAAAAAGTGGGAAAAATAGAGACGGAAATTGGTTGGAAATGTATACGCCATGTTCTTTATGTAAATACAAATTCTCTTGTGGAGCTTAAACTTAACTTTTATGAAAGGACAAATAAAATTTAATTATTGTATAACGAAACTATTTGCTTCACAATCGGAATATTCGTGTTAAGAACGAAGACTTTTAAATGTAAAACACTGATAGTTTTTTTGTTTTTTTTCCATTACTGATATTTGAATTCGGCCATTACTTTTCCTATGTTGCATTACTTAAAATGGCGTGACATGTACGATTTACCTCACGATAAAGAGATTCATATAATTACTAGTCGATATAAACAAACAAAACTGATGTTGTAACTAATCTGGAGACTAAGTAATAAAGAAAGTGATTGCCTCTTCATCGAATTGAATCTAAATGAAATCGATTCAAACAAACATTTGTAAAATAAATAACGAAACTACTCGACCAAGTAAGTTGAAAGCCACACATACTGTACATTACCATCTGAAGCACAAATATTACTTTTATTTTTAATTCTGTCTTTTTCTGTGCACTCACTAGTATTTCTTTTCTATTCTAAGAGCTATCGTTTCTATAGAACTATTTCAATGCATAATGTGTTCTTGTAAGATAGAAAAATGTAAAAGTATATATTTAGACAAATAAACTTAATGTCGGTGATCACGTCTAAAGTAAGTGGTATTTTAGAAGCTCGATATTTATGTTAGATTTTCTTATGTCACAGACGAAACCTGATTGCTGTTTTAGACAGTCGATGAAAAGTTAAATAGTAAACCATCCTGATCACTGCATCGTACTTTTCTGTAAAAATATAATAATAGTATAACTAAAAGGCAGAGCATCTTCGACTTATCGTTAAAAAACCATGCTTAATGGTGAGGTCACTCTTGAGTGCTACTGGTAGCATGTAACCCAGTATAACCTCTCGCATGGTCGGGTCGTCGGCGACTAAACCGGCAACCCCACCAAGTTTACTTGGTGAGGAGGGTGATTTAGGACACCCAACAGGAGAAAAAACAAAACCTGACAAAGGGCGGAAAAACTCATAAAGGTCAACGGCCATCTAAAAATAATCAAAAAAAAAAATCCTGCCAAATCATTGGGTGGCAGTAGTTCCAGCTGCACGCATCGAAAGACTGGTATAGTTGTTCTGAGAACAATGTGGCTTTGCAGATGATCAATGCAAATTGATAATGGAAAGGCTCTACCGCTCGAGTTAGAAGAGAACTATTGACCTTCAGGAGAAGCAGCGACCCCTGATTGTATTCAGCAACCGAAACAAATGTGAAGTACACCAAATCCAATGCTCTTAGGGGCGGCCCTGGTTCTTCTTATTTGCGAGTGTAAACTCAGCAAGATTAGATTAGATTAGATTAGATTAGATTAGATTAGATTAATGATATGTTTGAGAGCGGCATGGCCTAGCAGGCAACCGGCTCTGTGATGTCCTGCATGTGGGTGAAGGCCGAAAGCAAAATGTGTGTTGTTCGGAAATTCAGACGCCGACCATCAGGGAAACACCGATACAGACAATGGCTGTCCAGCTGAGTATCAACCGGCATAATCGTCGTCGTAACCGACGGAATACCACAACGCTGTAGTATTTTATATATATATATATACACTACCTTTCTATCTTTATGTGATTTACTTGCTGGTATGGTAGACAGTTTATCTGTTGGTGTAAATGTCCAGCTACTACATGAGTATCTTCACTATTTATTTCTCTCTCTCATACCACCCACATGCCTTATAGATATTTATATATACATGTGTGTACGTCCGTGTATATATATATATATATATATATGGGCGTGTGCATTATATATATATGTATATATATGTGTGTGGATTGGTGGGGTGCGTGCGTATATATATATACATATATATACACACACAAACACACATATATATATATATATATATATATATATATATAGGTATATATACAGCGAGTGAGTGTGTGTATGTGTGTGTATGTCCTTGTGTGTGTGTCCATGTATCTGTATGTGTGTGTGTCTGTATGTGTGTGTGCGTGTGTCCATGTATGTGTGTGTGTATATCCGTGTGTGATAAGGGCAATGGGACCTAGAGAGAGAGAAAAGAGTTGATGGCTTTCCTGTCTCTCGGTCTCTATCGTGATTTAAGATTTATTTGCTATCTCCTTACATCACACTTTTAAAAAAAGGCCGTGAATCTGTTGCATTTCTCTACGTATTCATCAATCATTCTGTCCCGATATATTTAACATCTCATTTTATAAATGTAATTCTCTTCTATAAATTCTCATTTGAATACTGAACACAGTTGATCACGGCTTAACGTCTTTGTATTTCAAAAATGCAATTTAGATTCATGTAGGTACTTGACCTCTGGTGCCTTTCGTCCTAGAACTGATGTTTCCTGCGATAAAATTAGTTGGAAAGCATCCCGCATGAAGAAAGAGCTGATGAAGCGCATATCCGTTAGTTGTTTTCATGGCAATCCACAACCTTCAGCCAATCATTCATTCCTATTTCTACCGTGCCTTTAAAAGTAGTATGTGCATTACAATTTCTTTGGACAAATTCCTTCAAGTGATCCCGGACAAACCACCTACACCCGGATATGTCTCTGTAAACAACAACTTTACTTGGGTGGGCCTTGGTGTCCAAAATTGATTTGAAAGACTTCGCTAGGTGGTGCTGTTAAGTTAGAAATGGCCTGGGTTAATACTGGCCGAAATCTATCAGATTTAATCAAAGTTAAAAAATATTCAAGTGTTTTGTATGTTCTGAATATGGTATGATATGGACCCGTAATGTTTGAGGGTGCTGTAGGGTCGCAGTATTGACCCAGGCGTTTCTAGGGCACTTTTTTAAAAAGCTGGCGGAGCCTATCTCCTCCCCAGGTCTGAATACAGTATTTTTCTTCAGTGAACGATAAAGAGAGTGAGAAAACGATATAGAGGAAAATTTGACCCCAGTACTTGACATGTACTTTTTTTATCGACCTTACATGGATGAAAGGCAAAGTTGACATCGGTGAGATTTGAACTCGGAGAGCAGAGAGCCAAAATGAATACTACAACGCATTCTATCCGACGTTCTAACGATTCTGCAAATTCGCCATTTATTCTGAATATACATTCCTTTAAATTGATATAAATCATATGTTAATTTTTATTTTTGTTTACTAATATTTTTTTGTAATGTACAGTTCTTTATTTAGCATACACAGACACACACAGGCATACTTATACACACACTGATATCGATCATAGTCAAAATATATATTCTCGTTAAAGGTTCTCCATAAATCACCAACAAGCAATCGTTTTTATGCGTGTTTTGAAATCCCATCTATTGGGTGTGTTAAAGCATCGCATAGTGTCAAGGACAACAGTTCTCACATCCCTACTTACTGCTATCGGGGCGGAGTTAGCCGCCCGCAGGTGCGAGACCCGCCAAGGGGAGTGACTGTTTCAGCACACAACCCTTGCCATCCTTCGGGGCAATGAATTCTGCATCCTGTCGGGCGGGACCCAGGAGCGGAGGGTAAGTTAGTTGGTGATGGAGGATACTCGTTCAGACGTTACTTCTACAACTAAAGTATCGAGAATTGATCAACTTTCGTCAAATCGGACCGAGGAAACAATGTTTCCATTAGTCTTTCCAATTATTAATACTATCTATCGGTCGCAACTCCGGGTAGAAGGAGCAACGTGAAAATAAAGTGTCTTGCTCAACGACATAACGCATCGCCCGGTTCGGGAATCGAACTCACAACCTCATGATTGCAAATCCAACCACTCAACCACGCGCCTTCAAACTAAAGTATACTTACATTTATACAACTGTGAACATCAACGTTAAAACCTATTGTTCTCTCTAAAAATCAGTGCAAATACCGAATCCAATCTTATTAAATAAATATCAGTCTTTTGTTTTATATATTAAAATACATCAGGATACATTTCATGAATGTGTATCTTAAAATACGTATAGTAAACAGCAGTTAAATGGGAATTAAAAAATAAAATATAATTCAATTAAAAACCTTTTCATTCGTACTTAAACACCAAGTAAATTCTCAGTCGAAATAAATTACTGATAAATTTAACGAAGTTATTCAATGATTTATATGATTGTAAATAAAATTAACTGAGTCAAACGTTAAATAAGAGGATTGAGTATAATATAATACCCGATCTCTCTAATATTAATTTCCAATATATCCCAGAGGTGCTCTCTACCGTCAATATTCTGAAGTAGATAAAATTACCAAACATCCATTGAGATTAATGATATAATGGATTTTACCAACTTTAAACCTTATGCCTCAAGTAGAAACAATTATTATTATTATTATTAAGGGCGGTGGATTGGCAGTATCGGTAGAGGGTCGGACGCCATGCTTTCCAGCATAGTTACGTCCCTTTACGATCTGAGTTCAAATCCCGCCGAGGTTGACTTTGCCTTTCATCCTTACGGGCTTGATAAAATAAAGTACCAGTAATGCACTGGATTATTGCTGGCCTTGTGCCTAAAGTAGAAACAATTATTGTTATTATTAAGGGCGGTGGATTGGAAGTATCGGTAGAGGGTCGGACGCCATGCTTTGACGCATAGAGTTACGACCCTTGCCATTCTAAGTTCAGATCCTGTCGAGGTTAACTTTGTTTTTCATCCTTACGGGTCGATAAAATAAAGTACCAGTAATGCACTGGGTAATTGCTGGCCTTGTGCCTAAAGTAGAAACAATTATTGTTATTATATCATACCAAGGGCGGTGGATTGGCAGTATCGGTAGAGAGTCGGACATCATGCTTTGAAGCATAGAGTTACGTCCCTTTATGATCTGAGTTCAAATCCCGCCGCGGTTAACTTTGCCTTTCATCCTTACGGGGTCGATAAAATAAAGTACCAGTAATGTACTGGTTCATTGCTGGCCTTGTGCCTAAAGTAGAAACAATTATTATATCATACCAATATAAAACTTAAACCCTTTGTGGTTAATAAAAAAATCATTATTATGACAAACTAAACGAAATGTTGGTTTTATCTCTTCAGTATTCATTTTTCGTTACAATATCAGATATCTGATTTGTTGCTTCCGGAGTGGAGAAAGTGAGAAATCTGCTGACAGAACTCTTACCATCATTATTATTATTATTATTATAGTGGGGCGGTGGATTGGCAGTATCGGCAGAGGGTTGGACGCCATGCTTTCCAGCATTACGTCCCTTTACGATCTGAGTTCAAATCCCGCCGAGGTTGACTTTGCCTTTCATCCTTACGGGGTCGATAAAATAAAGTACCAGTAATGCACTGGATAATTGCTGGCCTTGTGCCTAAAGTAGAAACAATTATTATTATTAAGGCGGTGGATTGGTAGTATCGGTAGAGGATCGGATGCCATGCTTTGAAGCATAGAGTTACCTCCCTGTATGATCTGAGTTCAAATCCCGCCGAGGTTAACTTTGCCTTTCATCCTTACGCGGGTCGATAAAATAAAGTACCAGTAATGTACTGGGTAATTGCTGGCCTTGTGCCAAAAGTAGAAACAATTATTATTATTATTATCATTATTATTATTATAGGGCGGTATCGGTAAAGCGTAAGACACCATGCTTTGCAGCATAGAGTTATGACCCTTTACTTTCTGGGTTTCAAATGTCACCGAGCTTAACTTTGCCTTTCATCCTTACGGGGTTGATAAAATAAAGTACCAGTAATGCACTGGGATAATTGCTGGCCTTGTGCCAAAATTAGAAAATTATTATTAAAGACGGATTGGCAGTATCGGTAGAGCGTAAGATACCATGCTTTGCAGCATAGAGTTACGTACCTTTACATTCTGAGTTCAAATCCCGCCGAGGTTAAGCGTTGCCTTTCATTCGTATGGGTTCGATAAAAATAAAAAGCACCAGTAATGCCCTGGGGTAATTCCTGGCCTTGTGCCAAAAATAGAAACAATTATTATTCTTATAATCTGGATATTGGACTGATAAAATAATTATTCATACATTGAATTTCAATTAAGATTCTTGCTAATTAAAACCAAACAAATAATGACTGATTTATTAAGTAGCAAAATACAAAAGAGGATGTTTTTAATTAATTTCATTGTTCCAGTGATTATGTTAGAAATGACAATGTTTGTAGAAAACTTTGAATGTCTGAAGTTTAAACTATCTTTTATTTTACGTCTTCCGTGAAATGTTCAATTTAATGAGAGAAATATCTAAGTGGTTAAGCTGGTATCTTTCCAAATTATTACATAAACATTTCCTCACACATTATTCGCGCTATTATTTCTGTAAACCAACACATATTCACATTTAGAACATCGAATAGAAAGTTTGTTAACTTTACTGAAATTTGTTACAAATTTCGAGTGAAAAAATATATGGTCTGGAATTACGTTAGATGTAATATTAATACTGCTTAGATTACTAACCGGGTTACTATATCTGTATGCTTTACTAATGAAATATGCGCGTGCCGTGCCGTGACGTGCGTGAGTGTGTGAGTGTGCGTATGTATGTGTGTGCGTATGTATGTGTGTGCGTATGTATGTGTGTGCGTATGTGTGCGCGCGCATAAAGGGAAATTGCAAAACTTTTGAGGAATGACGTCTAGAAGATAAACAATCGAAGTGTCAGCACCAAAAGGGCTGTGTTCATGGTCCTGATGAGGTGATCAGTAGTTGAACCTGCAAGTTCTGTCAGCGTGTACCCCTCTTAAAGGCTGGTTATGTTAATCCCCTGAAGTTATATAAAAGGATAACTACCCGCAACACTACTCAACAAAGACCTGGTGAAACAACGTGGTGCATATGATATGCAACAAAGTGTGTAGAGCTAGTTCCGGACTAAAGAAACCAACACATGGTGGTACATAAAGATTGTGTCCCACAGGGTGACACTACCGGTCCCTTGTGGAAAGCACAACTCTCTTCTTCTGACACCTGTTGTCGTAAACCATGCAGATCTACAGCTGGTCTACAAAGTCATCTACGAAGTCATGGATACAGATGTGATGATAACGATGAATCAATAGCAGACGGCAATCGTCTGTGAAGACGCTGCAATCCTCATGTATGAGTGTATGTGTATGTGTGTGTATGTGTGTATGTATGTGTGCATGTATGTGTATGTGTGCATGTGCATGAATGCATTATTATCAAAGGAAACAGTTCAGCTGGTCGACCAACTTGAAGAATCAACATTGAAACTGACGAAGGCCTATTTAAATCTCTCGCTCTCCTCCTTTTCCAATTTGTAGTATTTATGTCTGTATTTCTCGGTTACTATGCTTAAGTTGATCTTGTCTAGAGGGGTCAACAAAGGAAGACGATCTCATGTTTATGAAATGACATTTCTTTTGCTGAATAAAGTATATATAAGAGCTTCAGAGACGAATATACAAGAGTATTTAATGTCCTGTTGCTTGATTCGAGTCGTCATTATGTTGGTAGTTAACAAACTAGAGACTGTTATCTAGTTATGTAAATATATAATATGGTATCAGATTTTTACGACAGATTTTATTGCTCATATTAGTGCTTAATTTACTGTGGAACAAAGTAAAACAGATGGCGATGAGTGGTTTGCTTTTAAGTGAGATATTACAACAGTCTGAATGGATACACTCACAGTAACCACATCGATTTGGACTTAATAATTCTATTATATCACTTAGATTGTTTTTAAATACGAAACATATAAAAGTAAAAACACAAACAGTAATAGAAAATATAATGAGGATGAGCTACTGCAGTATTGTATAATGTAGTGTTGTTGTTAGCAATATTTAAAAGCAAACTAATTTGAATAAAAGAATAAGAATACAGTATATTGAATAAAAGTATAAGTACACAGCTCTTTTGATTTTGGCAAATATATATGTATGTATGTATTCAAGCATATAAGAAATAAATCTGTATACATTGAAAATATAGTGAAGATTTTAAGATATTAATCTGGTAATGTCATTTTTGTCAGTAATAATTTTTCAGTCAGTTGATCAGGTTAAGAATTTCTGTAAAGTTGCCATGGTTGTCAAATATTTTAGCTACAAATTTTGACTTTAGAACAAATCATATTGGCAAAAGTTTTATAAAATTAAACAACTTTCTAAATATGACAGCGCTACCAGTGTCCCCAGAAATGGTAAATACCAAGAATTGAATGAATGTTTTATTCCAAATAAGACACCATTATAGATTATTGATTGTGATTATCGTTAATATACATTTACTAAATTCATACTGAATTATCTACCCTGCCAACATATAGACACCAATAATATATGACATGTAAATCTACCAACATTCAACCGCCATCTTTCTACTTCATATTTTAAAACTTACTAACAGCTTTGGTAGGTTATTAATTTACATTTATAGACGAACAGACAAAAGTAACCTTGCTTAATATTGTATGATAGTCCATAATGTCTTATAGTTCTATTTACAGCTACACACATTATATTTCCTGCAATTTCAGGCATGAATTATATGAGCTATGTCTACATTGTTCATTGTCGAATTTATTTATGATGATAAAATGATCAAATTTGATAAGTTGAATTCGGAACGTAATGATTCTATTCATTAGGCGATTAATTGTTTCGCCTAGAGCGCCATTTTACATATTAGAGAGCAACACACAGTAAAATCATTCTAATTTCATATGATTTATTGATGTAATTATATAATAGTAAAATTCACCTTTCATTTACTGCTAAACACAATGGATATTTCCAAGTACAATATATCACAGTATTATATAACACAAAACTGGTGAATTGGAAGGTTTTCTAATACTTTATTATCCCATTACATATATTACTTTGTCTTTGGGCCAAATACTGTACATTACTTGCTTCAGAATAATCAACTTAATGAGTATATTTCTACAAAGAGACTTCAATAGTAATTACTAAGATTAAAACATTTAATAAAGCTAATACCTCATGTAGGAACCCGAATGAGAGATATAAAGGACAATTAGATTACATAAATGATCTGCATATTTATCATTGCTATTGTGTTCATATGTAACCAGTACATCAGTGTCTCAAGAGTCATGTCTGATTAACATTTAATTAGCACCAATAGATAATAGAATTCAAGACTAAACCTCGGTAGTATACTAAACATGACAAGTTATTTATTAGTTAGTATTGTTAGGTTGAAATCACTGCGCTAGGGAGATATAATAAGAGGAGACTTAAGTTAATTATGACAGCATTGAATCGGATAAGTCTATTGAAAAGTATATAATTTGGTGTTGTTATGTTGTAACAGGATAACACAATCAAATTTAGTCTCCCGATAAGCTACGGAAGACAGTCTTGATTTCCGGGCGGGGAACATTAAATATAGCATTGATAAGATTCACGTACGAAAACCACAATCCTAATAAGAATACCTACCATCCAGTTTTATTTATCATATTAGATGGCAAGTTAGGTTCTTAATAGAATCCTGATATTACAATATCCGCGCTCTAGATACCTCCATATTTTTCTACGGTCGAAAGTGAAAATATTTTGCGTAGCCTTCATACATCATATAATGTCTCACCACATTGTTTATATAGGAGAGATATAATATATAACTTGTCTGGGCACTGTATTATGTACAGCTTGTCTGAACATTGTATACGATCCAATATGTTTGATTGGAATATGTGAAATATTTCTTTGGCATATATGTAATCTAAGAAACTATAAACTCACGGTTACGGCTATATCTTATATATTACAAAGTTACATCTAAGACTCATTCTCCTAGTAAACAGCCGATATTATGTACAAACATAGGGTGGTGGTGGATTGGCAGTATCGGTAGAGGGTCGGACGCCATGCTTTCCAGCATAGTTACGTCCCTTTACGATCTGAGTTCAAATCCCGCCGAGGTTGACTTTGCCTTTCATCCTTACGGGGTCGATAAAATAAAGTACCAGTAATGCACTGGGTAATTGCTGGCCTTGTGCCTAAAGTAGAAACAATTATGTACAAACATAGGTCTGCATCTCACTCTCATATATATATATATATATATATATATAAACAAATTTGTATCATTCTGTATCACTATGTATTTTTCTCTAAATTCAGTGAATAAACAAACCTTATTTAGTAAGTAAACATTTAAAATGGGGAAACAAAAGGAAAGAAGGAAAGGAGCGGAAAAGGGAGTGGATGGCAAGAGTTCTGGTGTCGCAGAAGAGAGGATAGGGGGAGGGGGGATTAGGCTTTGGGCCTAGGTCAAGCGGGCAGACAAAGAAAGTGAAAGGAAATCAAATGCAACACGAAAAGTGTATGAAAACAACGAAGCAAATTCAGCAAATAAAAATGCTCAACGAAATCAGGAACATTCCGTCGGCATTTATCTAGCAGATATTCAAGCAGTTTCACCTTTGAATAGTACTGCACAGTCAAGACGGAGTGCAAAGTATAGACATTATTTTTTTTTATATATTTGGGAAGTAACCAAAACAAGAACATAACGCAAAGAAACTTTAAAAAAAAAACCTACCTGGTTGAAAAGTAGTTGTCCCAGGGCACGAGGAAAAATACCTGTAAATCATAAAGTAGAGATATATAAATAATACGTATAT
>OZ024754.1:7266248-7273748 GCA_964016885.1 Eledone cirrhosa | reverse complement strand
AGTTTTTTTTTACAAATGTAGTAGTTGACAAAATTGTGGTTAGTTTTTTTTTACAGATGTTGTGTAGTCGTACTTGGTTTGGGTTGTGGTTGTGTGGTAGTAGTTGACTTAATTGTGGTTATTTTTTACAGATGTGGCCGTACTTGGTTTTTGTTGGCGTTGTGTAGTTGTAGTAGTTGTGGTTAATTTTTTTTACAGATGTAATAGTTGACGTAATTGTGGTTAGTTTTTGTAGATGTAGTGTTGTCGCTGTTGGTTTTTGTTGCCGTTGTGTAGTTGTAGTAGTTGTGGTTTAACTTAATTGTGGTTAAGGATGAAGGCGCATTGCATGTCTTGCAATCGAAAGATTGTGAGTTCAATTCTCGGACCGGGTGATGTGTTGTTTCCTTGAGCAAGAAACTATTTCACGTTGCTCCAGTTTACTCATCTGTAGATATGAGATGATAGGACTGGGGTCCATATCATTAAATTACCCAAGACACCTCCAATGAGATATATCTTGGAGGAGGCCAGCTAAACCTGCACAGGTGTGAGCTGTCACACACACAATTGTGGTTAGTTTTTGCAGATGTAGTGGTTGTCGTTAGTTTTTGTTGACGTTGTGTAGTAGTAGTAGTAATAGTAGCTTTATGCTTTTAAAAGTTCCTTCAATTTGTTTTTCTTCTTGACAACAATGACATCGACACTAACTACTGTTAAACTATTTATTACTTCCACCACCACTAATACTATTAATACTACCAACATTACTAATACCACAATTACCACCACTCCTACTACAACTATTGTTGGGAAGTGATGCTGAAACTTAATCCCTTTCAGAGATTTCTAAGAGCCACATCCCTTCCAGATAAAACTGCAAACTCGTATTTTGTTTAACAGTGGACATTTCAACGTTTTAGAAAACAAAATAACGTCAATAGCTGATTTATAGATTTTTTTCATTCGCCCCAGCGGCCCTTTTCATCTTTGTACAGTAAAAAGAACTCTTGGCATACAACGCTGTTGGTGCATAAATAATCTCTTGTCAGCTAAGCTAACTACATCATATAAGCTATAACATGTAGGATATCACTAATGTTCAGTAGAGTTTACCTGTTAATCAATTACGATGTGTCCATGGGATTCGATGGATGACATAATCTCTTCATAATTCTGCAGATATTTTAAACTTTCTAATTGGTTACTTTAGTATTTTCTTTATAGTTTAATACTTTGCTATTTCTTACGGTTATCAGATTCACTAATAGAACTTTATATACACACACACACACACACACATACATACATACATACATTATGTGTGTGTGTGTGGTGTGTGTGTGTGTGTGTGTGTGTGTGTGTGTGTGTGTGTGTGTGTGTGTGTGTATGTATGTATGTATGTATGGTATGTATGTATGTATGTATGTATGTATGTGTGTGTGTATGTGTGTATGTGTGTGTGTGTGTGTGTGTGTGTGTGTATAAAGTTCTATATAAAGTGTATATATATATGCGTGTGTGTATGTATATATGTATGTGTATATGTGCATGTATGGGAGAGTGTGTGAGTGTGTGTGTGTGAGTAAGTGATTGTGTGTATGTGTGTGACAGTATGCGTGTGTGTGAGTATTACGTGTGTGTGTGTGTGTGAGTGTGTGTGTGTGTGAGTATGCGTGTGAGCGTGATTGTGCGTGGTGCGAGTATGCGTGTGTATATGTGTATATATATCTTTATATATATATAAGCGAGGATGTGTGTGTGTTTGTGTACAACTTGGCATGCATAAGGCTTTCACAATTGACCAACTGAATTTGACCAAATTTTATGGGCACGTTCCACAGGTCGATAAGATTGTTACATCACAAACATTTTTCAAATCGACCCACGTTGAGCAATAAAAAATCGATATCAAAATTATCGGTAGAAAAATTGATGTAAGGGAGATAACAAAATTTATTGACAATCCTTATAAAAAAGGGAGATAACATACTTTTCAATATAAACATCACATTCATTTGATTGACGAGCGTTTGTTTCTTGTTTATTCTTTGTTGCATTTTCAAAGTTAAAAAAAAACTTGTTTTAACTTGTTTCACTATATTAAGTGTTAATTTATGCGTTAAGGGCCTAATCTCGCAGCAGTCTCGAATTGACGAGATTTATTTTGTTGATGGTTTGTTTATTTTTAGAACAATCGTATGGGACTTTCCAGTCAAACCATTGGGACCTACAACTTTTTCATTTTTAAAACTTTTATAAGCAAAGCCATGTTGATACAAAAAAAAAATTTGTTCAACTTTCAAAGTTAACTGTAACGCTTCAATTCACATATTGGCTATCGCTCGAAGAAAACAATGCGTGTAAATGACGCGCCGCCCATAACCGAAAATAGACAATCACTAAATGCGGTGAGTACAGTTATTGAAACATCTTTGTCCGCCGCTGAGCGTCGGTTAGTGCGGCGAACCAATAATGTTCAACAATGAAGGAACTGCTGCAGAACGAGCTGCAGAGACTACAGAGCAACGTGAAACACGCCTTGCTATTGATGCTACAGATACTGCTGCAGCAAGATCTGCAGAGTCAGTACAAACAAATGAAAGACGCCGTGCGTGTAATGCTTCAGCTAATGTTGCAGCAAGAGCAATTGAGACTGAGCAAGAACGTCGAAGTCGGCATTTGAGAAATGCTTCAGCTACTGCTACAGCACGAGCTGTAGAGACTGTAACAAGTTGAGCTATTCGGCTGGAGGGTAATGCTCAACGTAGAGCTTAATCGCAGGGTATTTCAAAGGCATCACGCTCACGATAGTACCTTAAGGCAGTTAATTATGACCCTAATATAAACTATCAAATCCAGTGTTTTCCTTCATTATCAGTGTTTTCCTTCATTATCAGCATAGTTTTATGTGTACAAAGATTGCACTAAATATTCGTTTGCATTAATTATTGAAGACTTCTGCTTATTTTGACAGGTTGGGGACAAATAATGTTCTTTTACTTCCTAGCTGTATATTCTTAGCATAATTTCAAACCCCGAGCAACGCCGGGTAAATCTGCTAATATATTTATAAACAGCTAGATATATTATATCGCTTCAACCTTATGCAATGGCTTTGAAAAACAGACGTAATGGTTTCAGAAAAGATGTTATCTCTCCTTGAGAAGAAAGCAATGAGATCGATCTCATTATTCTCTCGTCTTCATCAAAATTCATCAGATAAAACGCACCTTCCCTTAAAAATGTTGATACTTACAGTATATACAAATAACAACTCATCAGAATGTTCAGTAGAAAATAAACACTGCTACTCGTTTCATGATAAAGATCTAAGAAAATTAAAATCTAGTCATATTGATCTCACTTGTATTACTCATGCAGAGATAAAACGATTTATGTTTTTTATGTGAAGCAATTCGTTTACTTTACATAGCGGAGCTAATGTTGCGCGTTTATAGGATATATACGAGGTTTGTCGAAAAAGACTTTAGTTAAAGGAAAGAATCAGCATCTTTTTTACATTTTGCATCACATTGGAAGTGCTTCGGTGCGGTTGGATGCTTCCATTGTGGTAACAAAGCTTTGCTTTACGCGTTGCCCTCGTAGTTCTACGTCACATCTTCAGGTATCACGTTGGTATTCATGAATTCATGAAATCCTCGGTGACAGTGTTCGATAAAATGAAAATGCGACAAATAAATTGAAATGCACCTCTCACGCTGGCCTTCTTAACAGCGACTGATACATCCAGTAAGCTCGCCAAAAACATATGTATATGAATATATGAATGTATGTCTGTCTCTCCTACGCAAGACTTATTTCCTTAACGCCATTTCTTCACAAATAATAAATAAAACGGATACGTTTCCGACAGATCTCATATCAAAACTTTCAACTCATCCAAAGACACCGTATTGTGAAATATAAAGAAATTAATCCACTTTGTAGATAAAGGTGCCGTATCGCTAAAGAATCAGATGCCATGCTTAGCAGCATAGAGTTACGGCCCTTTATGGTCTGAGTTCAAATCCCGCCGAGGTTAATTTTGCTTTCATCCTTTCGGGGTCGATAAAATAAAGTACCAGTAATGTACTGAGGTAATTGCTGGCCTTGTGCCAAAAGTAGAAACAATTATTATATATATTTAGATTGTCAGTTTAGCTGAGACTCACAATATAAGACATTTCTGATGTAAACTAATGAAGACTACGTATTGCATTTGGCAGTATCGATAGAGGGTCGGACGCCATGCTTTCCAGCATAGAGGTACGGTCCTTTATGGTCTGAGTTCAAATCCCGCCGAGGTTAACTTTGCCTTTCATGCTTACGGGGTCGATAGAAAAAGGTACCAGTAATTCACTGAGATAATTGCTGGTCTTGTGCCATAAGTAGATACAATTATTTCTTATCACATTTTTATTATTTTACAGGGCAGTGAATTGACAGAATCGGTAGAGCGTCGAACAAAATTCTTTGCAGTATTTAGTTATGGCCCTTTACGTTCTGAGTTCAAATCCTGCCATGGTTAGCTCTTTGCCTTTCAATTTTACGGTCGATAAAATAAAGTGCCAGTAATGCACTAGGGTCGATTTAATCGAACCCCCTCCCCCTTTCCTCAAAAACAATTGTTGGCCTTGTCCCTAAATCAGAAACCATTATGTTCGTTAAAGGCGGTGGATTGTCAGTATCGGTAGAGGTTCGGACGACATGCTTTGCAGCATAGAGGTGCGGCCCTTTATGATCTGAGTTCAAATCCCGCTGAAGTTAACTTTGCTTTTCATCCTTACAGGGTCGATAAAATAAAGTACCAGTAATAATAAAATTGCAGATGAATTAAAATGTCTGCATTATATTTTAGTAACATACACTGGCTGACATAAGTGTAATTAAGTTATATCAAAGAAGAAATGTTAAATCAGTTGTCATTATAAATAATTGTGTTAGTGTATTTTTATAAATAGGAAAATTCTACGGCAGAAACATTTCACAAACTAATGTTTCCTGATAATTGTAATAGTTTAATATATATATATATATATATATATATATATATATATATATATATATATAACAGAGTTTTGTAGCTTTGATTAAAGCATTGTTGAATAGGAAACACAAATTTAAATAATTTTGAAAACCAAACAATGGGTTAGAAAGAAAATTAAATCGCCAAGATAAAAGAATCTTACTTTGGCGATTTAATTTTCTTTCTAACACATCGTTTGATTTTCAAAATTATTTAAATATTATATATATATATATATATATATATATATAATATATTGGTAGTACTAATATTATAATATAATTATAATTATGCTCATAGTAATTATCCACATTTACAGGGTGTTTTGTAGCTCAATTCAATGAGGGTTACACAGAGCTGTTATATACTAATAGTTTAAATAAAACCACAGTATTAAAGCATTTATACACTAACAATTGTTTCTACCTGTATTGAGTTATATTGTTTAGTAACTCACGACGATTAGTACTCAACTCTTTAGTTTTATTTAGACTATTAATGAATATATGTATATATAAGCAAGAGGATGAGTGAATGAAAGAGTTACAAGCCGTTAAAACATATCTTTATATAGCGCTTACACGTGTTTCGCGCTCTTTATATCTCTTCTTTCTATCCTCTTTTACGATACTGTAACCTATTATATATATATATATATATAATGAAAAATAAAAGTTACTTTTATTTTTCATTATACGTAATTGCAACAACACAGCTCGCCATTATATATATATATATATATATATATATATATATATATATAGTGAGAGGAAGACATGAGAGATTGAGAGAAAGTTTCTGTTGTAAAATGAAGTTTATTCATCAATAAAGACTGTTTAAGCTTATAACAATAGCAATATTGTTCTTAATCAGAAACACAAATAATATATTCAGATATTCCTATTTATATGGAAGGCAATGATAGTCTTCAATTATTTATCTGAATAGTCAAATATATATTTTAATTTCTCTTTCTGCTATTGTCACGTTTATCTTTCTGCTGAAGGCATCCTTCCATATAAATATCAACGAATGAAGCATGACGTTATAACATATTTGCATAGCTGACATGGGGTTATGGATACAGATCTGGGACTGGCGTTTGTTTTTACTACAAGAACAGACGTGTGTGCGCGGTAATAAAATACACCTACACGAGGTAAATATTTTTTGGAGATAAACCATGCAAAATAAAATTCTTAATCCCAATGTCATGTTCTCTGTACGGATGGATTGACAGTATCGGTAGAGCGTCGGACAACATGCTTTTAGGCATAGAGTTACGATCCTCTACGTTCTGAGTTCAAATCCCGCCAAGGTTAGCTTTGCCTTTCATCCTTACGGTGTCGATAAAATAAAGTACCAGTAACACACTGGGATCAATTTATTAGACTTTCCCCTCCCTCAAATTGTTGGCCTTGTGCCTAAATCAGAAACCATTCTCGCTGTATCTTCCACTAAATAACTTCTACATCTGCCCATTAATCGTAATATTTCCTTAACTTTTAAACTGTAAACCGTGTTTCTAAAAATCATCTAGGCCTGGTTTCTGTAGGAATTATTGTATTTGAAATTTATAATGATGAATCAAATATAAAATATTAAGTTCACTTAAAATAAAATTATATTAAATATACAAAAGATATGTAATTGTATTTGTGAAAATATAATTATAATTTTCTATAGAAATTTAATGAGAATTTCAGAACATTAAATAAATATATCATTCAAACAACAAGCGAGTGTTGTAGAAAATACAAATTTCTTCCAGAAAGCAAAATTTAAGGCTTCTACAGATTGATGTAATTGGCTGTTTGCAGAGCTTTTCTAAAGCACATCTTTTTGACGTTAATATATATCTATGTATTATAGTGATGGCCCTTTCGTTTATATATATATAGGAACGAGTAGGACCCCCGACGGCTGATCTCAAGCCGTTTCGACGGCTAATTCTGGACTAAATGAAAACTTTTATCCTGGTATTTGAATAGCCGAGCTTCTCAAGGGGTAATTCCATATATGGTCAAAGTGATTGTCACAAGGATTGGTCAAAAGTTTGTTGTTGAGACAACAAACTTTTGACCAATCCTTGTGACAATCACTTTGACCATATATGGAATTACCCCTTGAGAAGCTCGGCTATTCAAATACCAGGATAAAAGTTTTCATTTAGTCCAGAATTAGCCGTCGAAACGGCTTGAGTTCAGCCGTCGGGGGTCCTACTCGTTCCTATTACCCACTCTACTAACCTAAGTATTGAGTACTTTGGTGCGTTATGGTCCACCTGGTTCCTTACCACATTTCTTCCGTTATATATATATATATATATATATATATATATATAAAATGTAGAAATGTAACACACGAGTTGATATATATAAAAACAAATAGTAGAAAGGAAAAAGATTCTTTCAGTAGAAAATGCTGAAGGGATTTCTTCAGTGAAACATTAAAACATTAATTTAGTTACAATACCGGTTTCAGCATTAAAT
>OZ024754.1:7251248-7261248 GCA_964016885.1 Eledone cirrhosa | reverse complement strand
AGCTTCGTTTATTACTGCTATATATATTTCAGTGACAGCCATCTTTGGCTGTGACCTCTTCAGGCAGTTTGAATGAGTATGGTATAGACAAGTACATTTGTTGTTGAGGTGTATAATGGTATTGACAATATTATACACCTCAACAACATATGTACTTGTCTATACCATACTCATTCAAACTGGCTGAAGAGGTCACAGCCAAAGATGGCTGTCACTGAAATATATATAGCAGTAATAGACGAAGCTAAATTTTAAACATTTGACTTTTTATTTAACTTTATTTTATATATATATATATATATATATATATATGAATGTTTAAGAGTGTGCGTGTGATAAGTAAACGTGTGAAAGCTTGAAGATAGAGTAGCGATATGATTGTCCTCTGTGAATTTCTGACAGGAGTTTTAACGTTATCGGTTCTATTGTGAAACCAGATTTACTTTGGTAAGATTAATCGATTTGTAATATTATAAGTCAGTGGCTCAACCCGTGACTGCCGGAAACTTCAAGGGTTCTCAAGGTATTTCGGTGCCTATTTCCAGAACTTTCTTTAAAACATAATATAAAAATACTAATGGGTATCTAATTTTCTTTATGGTAGTTTCCAACCCAGAGGTTCATAAAGGTAATATTTGTTTCTACTTTTGGCACAAGGCCAGCAATTATCCCAGTGTATTACTGGTACTTTATTTTATCGACCCCGTAAGGATGAAAGGCAAAGTTAACCTCGGCGGGATTTGAACTCAGAATGGCAAGGGCCGTAACTCTATGCATCAAAGCATGGCGTCCAACCCTCTACCGATACTGCCAATTCACCGCCCTAATAAAGGTCAGCTAAGTTCAGAATTTAAAGTCTCTCTCTCGTTATTTTCAACGAATATAAAACTAAGAGAGGAGGAATTGAGGTAGAAGGTATTGGGAAAATTCATACAAATAAAACAGGTCTTAGGTAATTTAGGATTTGAGAACCAATGTTCTATATCATTAAGAAGTCTGTCATTCTTGTGATATTTCCAATAGATATTTCCAATGACAGTATCACTACTCAAACGTAATGAAGACATAACAAATAGTCCTTACGGGGTCGATAATTAAGGATTTGAGAACCAATGTTCTATATCGTCAAGAAGTCTGTCATTCTTGTGATATTTCCAATGACAGTATCGCTACTCAAACGTAATGAAGACATAACAAACAGTTCTTACGGGGTCGATAATTAAGGATTTGAGAACCAATGTTCTATATCGTCAAGAAGTCTGTCATTCTTGTGATATTTCCAATGACAGTATCGCTACTCAAACGTAATGAAGACATAACAAACAGTCCTTACGGGGTCGATAAAATAAAGTACCATTAATGTACTGGGTAATTGCTGGCCTTGTGCCAAAAGTAGAAACAATTATCATTATTGTTATTATTGTTATTATTCTTAAGGGTGGTGGATTGGCAGTATCGGTAGAGAGTCGGACACCATGCTTTTCAGCATTGAGTTACTGCCCGTTACAGTCTGAGTTCAAATCCGGCCGAGATTCACTTTGCCTTTCATCCTTACAGGGTCGATAAAATAAAGTACCAGTAATGTACTGGGTTATTGCTGGCCTTGTGCCAAATGTAGAAACAATTATTACACTCTTAGTTCTACAGCTCTATACTTACTGGAAACTACGCATCGAGTGCTCACTCTGATGAACCTACAGTAACTGGACATTACAATCCTTATATATATATATATATATATATATATATATATAACGGAAGAAATGTGGTAAGGAACCAGGTGGACCATAACGCACCAAAGTACTCAATACTTAGGGTAGTAGAGTGGGTAATAGGAACGAGTAGGACCCCGACGGCTGAGCTCAAGCCGTTTCGACGGCTAATTCTGGACTGATTTAGCCGTCGAAACGGCTTGAGCTCAGCCGTCGGGGTCCTACTCGTTCCTATTACCCACTCTACTACCCTAAGTATTGAGTACTTTGGTGCGTTATGGTCCACCTGGTTCCTTACCACATTTCTTCCGTTATATATATATATATATATATATAAATATATATATATATAAATATATATATATACATTACCCAACAGTCACCGCAGAAAGGTGTCTCTACAACGCCACCAGAATTGGATTTCCTAATCTCTCATTTTAACCAAATATATTGCCAAACATTATCCTCTATTTCTAACAGCATATAATCTCTCTCTCCCCACATTCTCACAAAGAGAGAGAGAGAGAAAAAAGAGAGAGAAGAGAGAAAGAGTGAGAAAGAGAAACAAGATTGTTAAATAAACATGATTTTCAACAACTAACAAACCTCTATAATTAAGGTGAACCATTAGAATGCAATGAAAAGTATTTACTAAATGAGATAGAGAACAGTGTGGTCATATCGTCTAGAATATTCTAGAAAATATGACGAAATGGTGGCTAAATCATAAATAATTCACCAACAAATACATTTTAAAACAAACAAAAGAAAGATAGCACACAATTTATTCTCAGTTTTTATCGACAAAATAACGTTCCGATGAATATCAATTTATTTAGGACTCACACAACTAGCTTTATAAATCTTTTGTTCAATGAGTAAAACCGCCATCATGGAAATTGGTGACGTTTCATACGCCATCATATGATGGCGTTTGAAAAACAAAAATTACATGGTATGGAGATTGCTTATTATTCCGATATAAAATATTAATAGTGCTTTTTGTTCGGTTTGTTTTTTCCCTTCTTGTTTTGTTGGGTTGAAATACATTCATCGCTGTTTTCTAACATGTTTTATCCATCGATATATAATATATTTTGATTTACATTCATATTCTTCGATTATCTACGCCCTCCGCGCCTGAATATGTCTCTACTTCTACTACAAAAAAAAAAAAAAAAAAAAAAAATCGTTTATTCATAAGGGAAGGTTTCCACTACACACCTGACCAGCTTTGATCCCTGATTGTCAAATGAAAGGAGCGAAAGGGAAATGGAATATCGTGATGCCATCTCCGAGCAACAACCAAGGCTTTTTAAAGTCAGAAATGGTGAGAAAGTTAGGTCTTCAAATTATAATGGAACCTATGTGGCAGAATAATTCTATTGCATAAAAGATTTCGGTTTCATTCATGCAAAGCAATATCAGGTATCTCCAAATCATGACTAGTTAATTTTTCCAGCGTACCTACACCCTATTCATAACACTGAAAATCTTTACTGTGACGAAAGATTCGTTAATTGACAGCGAGTTGTACTGATGAGGTATACGTATAACGAAACGGGCATCATCAGATGATGCACAATAAAATAAACACTTCTGTATAATTTTAATTTGTGCAAACTTTCACTACGTACTTTATATTCAAACTTAACAGAGATGATAAAATAAATCAAAAATATAGTACAGTATAATAAAATTAAACTGAAATCTGTGAATTGCATTTTACTAACTGTTAAAGATGAAATTTCTTCTACACCTTGTAGAAGAAACTATGACACGTTCTAGAAGAAACTATGAACGGTATTCACTAAATAATTTTCATTATAGGCTATGTGGATCTAGTATCTTGTGAATCTTTGGTTTCGAATAAGACCGAATAACTAGTCTTTTCTGTTCATCCTTATACAAAATACCAGTAATATATTGTGTTTAACTCAGTATATACAATAATGTTTACTTGGCAAAGGTTTCCTCTATCACATTGCGTTAAACGAACTGGCATTATAATCAATGTATTATTAGACTTTATATGATAAAGAAACAGGGCCATTGTACCGTGTTTTTACGAGAGAGAGAGATGGGGAGCGAGAGAGAAAGAGAGATAGAGAGAGATAGAGAGAGGGAGAGATAGGGGAGAGAGAGAGACTGTAAGCTCTTATATGTAACAGTTGTTCGTGAAGCAGTAAATACATTATTGATTTCCTAAAACTTAGAAAGCGTTCAAAGACTATTTTGAATCAGCGCTTTTCGAAGAGAACGTCAGATCTTCAAGATAAACAATCATATTTCCATAATTTTATTGATTCGGGTCTGCTTTATCGATTATTCTTAACATCTATGTGAATATAAAGGTCAATAGTGTGTTTGTTTGTTATTTTTATACTATTTCCTGAACTAAAAAAAAAAAATCTCTAATAAACCCAGTTATATATTTTTGTTCGTGTTAATGTTTACAAAGATTATGTACTATAGAACAATTTGGTTATTGAAATCGAGCATTGAGGTCCGGATCTAACAGGCAACGGTGTGAATGGATCAAAGAGATTCTAATCACTTAATAAACTAGAAGGGCAGGAAATTAGTTTACTTGCTACAATACCGCTACATATATTCTTTAACAGACGGTAAAGAACGCACAATAGAAAGAACGCCACGATGTGGCCATATTGAAACATACATATAAGTAGTTATAGCATTAAGGAGAGATATAATCGCAATTATATGTCATGAGTGGTGTTTGATATTTCCTAAAAAGATTCTGTATGCATACATGTACAGCGATATGTATATATATTAAAAATAATGATATACATATATATATATACAATTATATTAAATAAATGGAAACTATATTTATAAAACCATGAACGGTTCAAGTTTTCCTTGGATATTCAAGGAAAATCTTTTCTTGAACCGTTAAGGTATTTTTCTTGGTTATGTCAAAATTTATAAAACAAACTTTGTATTTTATCTGATGAAAGCGTACCAAAGTTTTGGTACCCTTGAAATATATATAATAGAATAAATATGGTCTTATAAATATAGTTTCCATTTATTTAATATCATTGAATATTATACTCCAGAAAATATGTCGAGTGCTCTGAATCAGTTATAAATATTTATATTTGTTGAATTACCAACAAATTGAATATCCCTTTTGCTTATATATATATATATATATATATATTTATATAGTTTCGAAGAGATTGTTTTGGCAAAACCAGGAGCAAGCAGGAGAAAGCTCTCAACATTGGTAGTTTGTCGTAGTTACGATGGAGATTCAGTATAATAATAATATTAATAAAGATGCTGATATTACATAAATCGTTTATATATGTAACATCATCCTTATTAATATCATTATTATTATTATTATATATATATATATACTTTGCCTTTCATCCTTACGGGGTCGATAAAATAAAGTACCAGTAATCTACTGGGGATTGCTGGCCTTGTGCCAATAGTAGAAACAATTATTATATATATATGTATATAAAATAATTAAGTCAAATATGTAAAATGTGGCTTCGTTTATTACAAATTATAGATATACTGCTATATATATTTCGGTGACAGCCATCATTGTCTGTGACCTCTTCAGGCAGTCCGAATTGGTGTGGGAAAGACAGGTACACATGTTGAAGTGAGTTTTCCTCCGTCAATACATCGATATATCCAGCTCCTGGTTGTGTTCTTATTTCTCCGAGGAACTGGAATCATATATATATACATATATACATGGTGGCTGCCAACTCGTTTTCGAGTACGGCTACTACTTTATATCCATGTAGGAGAACCCCTACCAATGCGCTGAACAAGTGTGACTTTTTAGTCCAGCCAGCAACTTGAAAACTCTGGTACAAACACTACACTTGTGACAATTATTGACACATAGTGCTGGGCCCATGGTACCATGTGACGACAAGTGCAGAGAGATCTCCAGATATAAAGCAATGCCTGTGCCGTGAAGCTTTTATAGTGAGCAAAGGCACTGCACAACATACATACATACATACATACATACACCCATACATATAAATGCTTGAAGGAAGGAGGAAAGCAGTCCCGAACCAGAAACTTATATCAAATACTTACAATAGGGTGTAGGGTGCTTCTGATATTCAAGTGCCATGCAATAATGTTGAAATAGGAGGGGGGGCGATTACGTCTATCAGTAGCTTGGTCACAGCGAGTTTAAGACTCAGAACACAAAGTACTGAAAGGATAGAATTCATAGTTGACACCGGCTTTTGAACACTGATAGTTGGATGGCCAGGTTAGTGCCTTGATGAGCTGTATGTATTTCACCGGATCATACAACAAAGTCGATATTTTTAAGCTCCTAAGGCCGATAAAATTACTACAGTTTCACTCGTATGTTGAACCCGGAAGACAAAGAACAAGAGCAACTTATTGCTCTGATAATTCAGCCAGCCTACCACTATTTACTAGTATTTTAACTATCAACTCTGAAAAGATAAAAAGGAGAGTTGCCCTCGGCATGATTTGGACTTAGATTATAAAGAACAGGAACTTATATAGTGAAACCTTTTTTCTTCGTTGTAACGGATGTGACAGATTACATTCTTGATATCTGGTCTATATTTTACTGATACAAGTTTCAACAAAAATCGATATTTTCAACCTACTAAGGCTGATAAAATTACTATAATTTTACTAGAATGTTGAAGTCAATTGACAATGCCTCTTAAAGAAGACGCCACTATGTCTGTAAATATAATCGATATTGTTCTCGAATTAACTTAGTGACACGAAAATAAATATTGAAAATCAAAATTCTGAGACAATCTGGTCATCCAGATCAACTTTGTTACACGTTACCTCAGTAAAGTATTCATAAACATTTGATAAAATAAACTAACAAATTTGACAAAAATATTTATCGAAATAAAGAAACCTTCCAAATTTCAGAACAGTTTCTAAATGAATCATATAATTAATAGTTGGTAAAAATAGAAATATCAAATCTTCGGTGCTATAATTATATTTTTATTTGTTTTTATAATCAATTAATTTACAACTCTATATTATCAAGAAAACGAACTCGATGTTTGAGATCAATATGTGAGAAAACTCTCTTCGTCCACCAATTCCACCATTCTAAACAATATCTTTATTTCTCTCTCTGTATACATTCATATCTTATTTCCCCTCTCCCTGTTTCTCTCCCTCTATACATTCATATCTTATTCCCCCTCTCCCTGTTTCTCTCTTTCTTCTATCTATGTATTTCTATCAGTATTTTACCTTTCTCTCGCTTCTTGTGAAGAAAAAATATGCTTATCTGAAATAATTAAATAATTATTTGATGGAATGTATCCAAAGTTAAATAATATATTTCACCTTACGTAATATAATTCTGATGCAGATTTCCTATTACTTATTCTAATCAAATCTAGAAAATTGGCGTCTCTCGCTTCAAATATTTATCAAGAAATGCAGTGTTGCATCGTTAAAATGGCCACCATCCAATTTGCAATAGAATAAAAGTAAACAACATCAATGTTGCGAAACAGTTAATTGTGGCTCTGAATGGCATCATGTGACCCATATTAGTTGAAAGCAGAGAAGGTCCATTAAGCAAATATACTGCGCTCTTGCTTCCATTACTGCTGCTACGGTGTTGATTAAGTACGGTTTCATTTAATGTAGAATATGAAAGGCGATATTGGTTTAAATCAAACGCTTTGTTTACAGTCAGAATTGAGATGCGAAACTTTTCATTCCATTCCACGTTGTGGACGTTAAAGTCACGCTATAATGCCAGTAATAGAAGGCGATCTTTATCTTGCTATTAATTTATGTTCTCCTGGGTATAATGTATTCATTACATCTAAATCGTTTCCTTGGTTTATAACAGTTATTACTTTGAAAGTCAAAAATGTAGTCACGTGAAAGGTCATTGTATCTATAAGGATTACATTCTCAACTATCTCCCAAATGTCTCGTTTTAACAATTAGTGAAGCTATGAAATTTACAGCTAAATTGAAACTGGGGAGGATCTATTGGAATAAATTGCTTATATTTAATTTTACTAACGTGTGTCATCTGACTTTCTAGCATCAATTTTAATAATTGTTTCTACTTTAGGCACAAGGACAGCAATTACCCAGTGCATTACTGGTACTTTATTTTATCGACCTCGTAAGGATGAAAGGCTAAGTCAACCTCGGCGGGATTTGAACTCAGATCGTAAAGGGACGTAACTATGCTGGAAAGCATGGCGTCCGACTCTCTACCGATACTGCCAATTAATAATATCAAGTATATTATAGATTTATAATCTATAAGACAACAGACTTAACATTTATAGTAAAACCCGTTTCTTCATTAGAGAATCATAATATTCAAAACCTATTCGAACATATTTCTTTATTTGCCGGTCAATCCACACCACACTATTTATAAGGTAATAAATGAAGTAGAAACTATTTGGTAGAGAAGATCTATTCACATGAAACAAATGTTTAATAAATTTTACATACATTAATGTTTAGCAAGGATACCCATTCAAATTGTTAGTTTTAGAGTAAAAATATTAGGTTATAGATAGATAGATAGATAGATAGATAGATAGATAGATAGATAGATAGATATCATATTTAATATAAAAATGGCTTTTAAAAGACTAGAGGTGTTTCATTCCTGATGATTTCTTTTGAATGAAACAGCTGTAGTGTTGTAGAAACCATTTCTTTATTACACATGAGGTTTACGCTCTACTAATGTATTGAGTACATCACTTACTGTAATTAACCCCGATTAAACATGGGACACACACACCAACACACACACATTATATATATATATATATATATATATCGACAGCCATCGACAGTCGATCAACTTTTATCAAATCGGACCGAGGAAACAATGTTTCCATTGGTCTTTCCAATTGCTAATACTATCTATCGATTGCAACTCCAGGTAGAAGGAGTAACGTGAAATAAAGTGTCTTTCCCAACGACATAACGATCGCCCGGTCCGGGAATCACAACCTCACGATTGCGAATCCATATCTCTAACTCAGCCACGCCCCTGTGTGTGTGTGTGTATGTGTGTGTGGAAACATGAAGGAATTCGATCGTCTTGCGAATGTTAAAAATGTATTGTTACGTATTTCAAATGTAAAAATAAGTTTATGATGAGATTTTGGACATACATTATCTCTAAGAATATTGCGGAATTTTCCAAATTGTGTTTTGTCTTCATATGTATTGTACATAAAAAAGGGTACCAGTTCCTTTGTGGCATTTTAAGGTGTTTTAAACTAATCAACTTTTATCACTATTTTTTCGTAATTGAATTTTTTTTTTTTTTTTATATATCTTTTTTTTTTTATATCTACAACAATCTATCATTTTGTGAATATGTTTTATCTCAGAACTTACTCCTACAGTTTGTGAAAATTCTGAATTACGATTTAGTGCGAAGACATAATATTATTTTGGCTTGTTGTTATTGAAACACCTTTGATTTCATTTTAGTTTTGTTATTGAACATAAGTTTACTAGTTGTTTGTAACGTAGTTTTCTCACTACTCCTACGAAATTCATATGAATGAGATTGTATTATATGAAAATGTTATTTGCCAGGGAAGTAACAATTATTTAGTTCTATATTAAGTTCTTTATTTACAGTTTATGTGGTGAAATGACAGAATCGTTTGAACGAAGTATTAGATGTCTCGGTATTTGTTCCGGCTCAATCTGAGCTGAGTTCAAATCCTAACCAGGTCATCTTTGCATTTCTTCCTTTCAAAATAATATTTCAAGAGTGTTAGATAGATTGAACTATTACAGAATTGAAAAGAATTATTTAGGATATTTGATCCAGCTTTATACGTTTTTTAGTTCAGTTTCTGCCTGATACAAGAGGCTGTGATCGGCAGATAATATCAACAATGCAAAGACCGACAGAAACAGTTTCCTTTTCCCTGATCTAACGATAAGTTCCAATTTTTTATTTACTTATTTCTCCCTTTTTCTGCGTAATTCACAATATTGCTTATTCTCGTCTTTCAACTTTCTATAAATCGATTTAAACATTTGATATTTCTGCGTAATAACATAGGTCTTAGTCTTATGTCCTCCTACGTCCTGGGACATTTTGGGCAATGAGTCTTCTCCAATTTACATGATCAGCTGCGGCATCTTGCTTAGTTTGTCAGTCCAGTCCAATCCTCTGGAGATCTTTGAAAGTTATGCGCCAGTTTTTCTTCGGTCTCCCTTTCTTCCAACTTGGATCCATCTTATTGTCA
>OZ024754.1:7196248-7238748 GCA_964016885.1 Eledone cirrhosa | reverse complement strand
GGTGGTAGTGATACTAGTGGTGGTGGTGGTGATACTGGTGGTGGTGGTGGTGATACTAGTGGTGGTGGTAGTGATACTGGTGGTGTTGGTGGTGATACTAGTGGTGGTGGTGGTGGTGGTGATACTGGTGGTGGTGGTGGTGATACTAGTGGTGGTGATGGTGATACTAGTGGTGGTGTTGGTGGTGATACTAGTGGTGGTGGTGGTGATACTAGTGGTGGTGGTGGTGATACTAGTGGTGGTGGTGGTGATACTAGTGGTGGTGGTGGTGATACTAGTGGTGGTGTTGGTGGTGATACTAGTGGTGGTGGTGGTGATACTAGTGGTGGTGGTGGTGGTGGTGATACTGGTGGTGGTGGTGGTGATACTAGTGGTGGTGGTGGTGGTGGTGATACTGGTGGTGGTGGTGGTGATACTAGTGGTGGTGGTGGTGGTGGTGATACTAGTGGTGGTGGTGGTGATACTAGTGGTGGTGGTGGTGGTGGTGATACTGGTGGTGGTGGTGGTGGTGATACTAGTGGTGGTGGTGGTGGTGATACTGGTGGTGGTGGTGGTGATACTAGTGGTGGTGTTGGTGGTGATACTAGTGGTGGTGGTGGTGATACTAGTGGTGGTGGTGGTGATACTAGTGGTGGTGGTGGTGGTGATACTAGTGGTGGTGGTGGTGGTGATACTAGTGGTGGTGGTGGTGATACTAGTGGTGGTGGTGGTGATACTAGTGGTGGTGGTGGTGATACTAGTGGTGGTGTTGGTGGTGATACTAGTGGTGGTGGTGGTGATACTAGTGGTGGTGGTGGTGATACTAGTGGTGGTGGTGGTGATACTGGTGGTGGTGGTGGTGATACTAGTGGTGGTGGTGGTGGTGGTGATACTAGTGGTGGTGGTGATACTAGTGGTGGTGGTGGTGATACTAGTGGTGGTGTTGGTGGTGATACTAGTGGTGGTGGTAGTGATACTAGTGGTGGTGGTGGTGATACTAGTGGTGGTGGTGGTGATACTAGTGGTGGTGGTGGTGATACTAGTGGTGGTGTTGGTGGTGATACTAGTGGTGGTGGTGGTGATACTAGTGGTGGTGGTGGTGGTGGTGATACTGGTGGTGGTGGTGGTGATACTGGTGGTGGTGATACTGGTGGTGGTGATACTGGTGGTGGTGATACTGGTGGTGGTGGTGGTGATACTAGTGGTTGTGGTGGTGATACTAGTGGTGGTGGTGGTAGTGATACTAGTGGTGGTGGTGGTGGTGATACTAGTGGTGGTGGTGGTGTTTGTGTTAGTTGTTGGTATTGGTAGTGATATTAGTAGTACTAGTGGTGGTAGCGAAAATGATGTTTCTTTAATGATAATGATGACCATATATGGAATTCTCTGGTGATGAAAACAACGACATGTGAAACATTTACATATGTGCGTCTCTAACAGATAAAGGAAAAGGGGGGGTGTTAGAGAACGTGATCACATGTGAAAATGGTATAGAAAATTGACAATCCCACACATATACACCCAGTACGATGATTAATGATTGTATATACATATACACACATCTCCATATATACATACATGTGTGTGAGTATATATATATATATATATACATGTATACAGAGGAGAGAGAGAGAGGGAAGAGAGAGAGTGAAAAGAGAGAAGAGAGAGAGGAGAGAGAGAAGAGAGAGAGAATAGAGAGAAGAGAGAGAGAATAGAGAGAGCGAGAGAATAGAGAGAGAGAAAGAATAGAGAGCGAAGAGAGAGAAGAGAGAGCGAAGAGAGAGAAGAGAAGAGAGAGAAGAGAAGAGAGAGAAGAGAAGAGAGAGAGAAGAGAGAGAGAGAGGAAAGAGAGGAGAGGAGAGAAAAGAGGAGAGAGAAGAGACAAGAGACAGAGACAGAATCATGTGAAGGAAGACATCGTGTAAGAGGATGACAGGTAAATAATTAAGTTAGTTAAAACAGAAAACAGCAGGTGTGTTTGTACATTACTGTAGGTGGATAGATAAATAGAGGGAGGGGAAGAGTGAGGGGGAAGAGAGAGAGAAAGAGAGAGAGAGAGAGAGAGAAAGAGAAAGAGAAAGAGAGAGAGAGAGAGAGAGAGAGAGAGAGAGAGCACATGTGTTTGTACATGACTGTATTTGAACTTCGCTGAACATTCATACTGTTTCCTGCAGAAGACTGCGTGATGTGGTATCAAATTTTCTGTGGCGTGGCCACTAAACTTTATCAAATACTTCCCCTAGTAAGTTCTAATAATCACACATACATTTATCCATTTATTTATTCATTCATTCATTTATTCATTGACTATGTTCATTCAGTTATTCAGTAGAATCTATAGTGTGATGAGTCCAAACTCTCATCCAATCAACATGTTAGTTGTAAATGTTTGCTGTATTCTTCCGTTACTATATATTTTCACGTCACTCATTCTTTCATTCATAAACATAGAAAAGTTTGCGTTCGATATTTCTCACACTATCTTTCATTGGTATAATCTCTCATTCATCTCCATCATAAAGTCATTCTGGCAATTTGTACCTATACTCATGTTTAACACACGTATGTATGTGTTGATGCACACACACACACACACATACATACACATTATATATATATATATATATATATATATATATATAGTAATTCTTTCTACTTTTGGCACAAGGCCAGCAATTATCCCAGTACATTACTGGTACTTTATTTTATCGACCCAGTAAGGATGAAAGGCAAAGTTAACCTCGGCGGGAATAAATTTGAAGACTAAAATCCAAAGAGGGCTCGATAAGGATAAATATATATCAGATATATAAGGACCGTAGTAATAAATAAATATATATATATATATATATTCCTCGTGTGCGTTTTTCATAATCACGCATGATGGTGAACTAGCCAGTTTTAAAATTCCCTTTTTGGCTTATAAATCTGTGAGAGTCCTGATTATCTGGTTGAGCTCTGCTGACGATTGAAATCCAACCGTGACCATCTCCACTGAAAGTTTTCATGAAATAGTCTTTAAGACTATACAGAGAATTTGATGTTTTTCCAAATTGAAGGATAAATATTTTAGACTTTATTTTATCATGAGTTAAGGCTCTATTGATTTTTCCCTGGATTTCACTAAATTCTGTGGATGAATTTATATCCTGATTCTCTTTTGAGATGAGTTTTGAATTATTTTTCCTACATCTTACGTTAACTATTTTTCCCATCTTGACGCCATAGTCGCATATATGTTATGGAATACTATTAGCTTCTCGCTAAAACAATTTCTATACCTTTCATTTATATATATATATATATATATATATATATAGGATAACAAATTATCGTTATAGGTAATCCAGTTAGAGGTTGTGAGTACTCTGCGTCGTGGATAGTTTTAACGTACGGCTTTGTTTGACTCAACAAGATGTTTCCATAGTTATGCAGCGAGTTCGCGGTAATTCCTATGTAGGTTATATTTGAAGTAATATTCTGGACACTCACACACACCTTGGTGTTATGACAATACTATACATCATTTCACCTTTTATTATTGATGTTTTTGATGTTCTTTTTGAAAGAATATATCACAACTCGTGTCACACCTCTATTTTTTTTAAATATATATATATATATATATATATATATATGTAAAAGTTCTATTTAAATTGTTGGGATACAACAAGCAAATATTTTTATAACTGATATAAAGCACTGAACGAATAATTGGAGTAAAAATACGATATTAAATAAATGGAAACTATATTTATAAAACCATATTTATTTCATTATACATATTTCAAGGACACCAAGTTAAATTATGGTGTGCTTTCATCAGATAAAATATAATATAGAGCAGTTTTATAAATAAATATTGACATACCCTTAATGTATATATATACACATACACGTGTGTGTGTGTGTGTGTGTATATATAAAAACATCCATAGGTGTGAAAAGGGGAAAAAAAGGAAACCGTGCTCAATCGGGAGAGAGCTGATATATTAAAAACTCTACCTAAGGTTTCAAGGTCCAATATTGCACTTCAAATAGTAGAACTGTTTAACCTGTGAAGGTACGTGGCTTAGTGGTTAGACTGTTATGCTCAAGCTGATCATGGGCTTGATTCGTGAACCTGGCAGTTGCTGTGTTCTTGGAGAAATCCTATATTAAGGTCAGGAGTTACGAACGGCAGATGGTATCAACAAAGGAAAGACCATGGAACCATTGTTTCGTTGGTCCGCTCTGGTAATTAGTTGCTTTCTGGCCCTTTCTGTTTAATTGCTGAGTGTATCGTTAATTATTGGCGGCAACTAGGGCAGCAGATTAGCAGTATCGGTAGAGCGTCGGACAGCATACTTTGTAGCATAGAGTTGCGACTCTTTACGTTATCTCTTCAAATCCCGCCGCGGTTAACTTTGCCCTTCATCCTACGGGGTCGATAAAAAATAAAGTACCAGTAATGCATTGGGGTCATTTAATCGACTTTGCCCTGCCCTCAAAATTGTTGGCCTTGAAACCATTATTAATGATTTCAAATCCCGCCGAGGTTAACTTTACCTTTCATCCTTACGGGGTCGATAAAATAAAGTACCAGTAATGTACTGAGTAATTGCTGGCCTTGTGCCAAAAGTAGAAACAATCATTAATGGGTGGATTGGCAGTATCGGTAGGGGGTTGGCCGCCATGCTTTACGTCCCTTTACAGTCTGAGTTCAAATCCCGCCGGGGTTAACTTTGCCTTTCATCCTTACGGGGTCGATAAAATAAAGTACCAGTAATATACTGATAATTGCTTGCCTTGTGCCTAAAGTAGAAACAGTTATTACTCTAAGGTAACACAACCTTATCGAGTGCTTTGCTGCACATTCCTGATTGTATATCGTTCGCTTGGCCACAAGCAAAACTTCGATTTTACTAAACTTCCATTTGTATGTATATATATATTTATATAGGAAAGGGGACATGTGCCTATGTGTGTGTATGTCTATGTATCAGAGTGAGTGAAAACATTCCATATATGGGAGCAATGTAGGTCAGAATGAGTGATTACCAGCGTGGGGTCCACACCCACAAGTGGAGCCATTTGAAAATTATGTTAATGAGAAGAAACTTACGGCTTTAATTTATTACTTTTACACCATGGTAACTTTGGTAGACATCACTGTCAGAAACTACTGTCTCACCTCCTCCACCACATGTCATTGTGTATCTGGCACCACCTACACAAAAGCAACTTTGGTAGACATTACTGTCAGACATCACTGCCTCACCTCCTCCCCCACATGTTATTGTGTATCTGGCACCACCTACACCAAGATAACTTTGGTAGACATTACTGTCAGAAACTACTGTCTCACCTCCTCCACATATGTTATTGTGTATCTGGCACCACCTACACAAAAGCAACTTTGGTACACATCACTGTCTCACCTCCTTCACATGTTATTGTGTATCTGGCACGACCTACACCAAGGCAACTTTGGTAGACATTACTGTCAGAAACTCCTGTCTCACCTCCTCCACATATTGCACATCTGGCACCATCTATACACCAATTTATTTACACTTTGCAGTTGATCATTGCTGTTTTCATCTCAAAGGAAGGTAGGAACAATTTTTTAGATGTTGAGGAGGGCCATGGTACACAAAAGTTTGGGAACCACTGGTCTAAATGCAGATAGCAGAACAACAAAATACATTGAGGTATTTGTTTGAGTTTATCATATTCTGGGTTTATCCTACCGAGATGTAATTTTACCAGTCCCATAGCAGTAAATATTTGTCCATTTGTGTATTTACAGAATTATTAGAGCAGACGACGAACTGTTTTGCTGGTTCTTTAATCCTGAATACATATTGGCCTGTTTCTATGGTAGATTTAATTTGTCATTCCTCCCTCCTTCTCATGGATACCAAAATTGTAACAAATTTCAAATCATCCTGCGCTTTGATAATTATATATATATATATATATATATATATATATATATATATATATATAAACGTTTGAATATGTATAATAAAGCCAAAACAATGCAGGTATGGACATAGAAAAAAGAATGCAATTGCAAATTTAAATAAATCTAAGGTAAAAGACGAATTGTCAACAAAATCTTTTGCAATTGCATTCTTTTTTCTATGTCCATACCTGCATTGTTTTGGCTTTATTATACGTATTCAAACGTTTATACCTCATTACACAATGCTTCAAGTGAACTATAACCTCCTCCATATATATATATATATATATATATATATTTATATATAATATATATATAAAATAAAATAAATAAGTCAAATGTTTAAAATTTGGCTTCGTTTATTACTGCTATATATATTTCGGTTGACAGCCATATTTGGCTGTGACCTCTTCAGGCAGTCCGAATTAGTGTGGTAGAGACGAGTACATATGTTGTTGAGGTGTTTAACTTTGTCAATACTCTGATATGCCCAGTTCCTGGTTGGGTTGTTATTTCACTTATATATATATATAAAGTCAGTCTTAAGCCAGAAGGCTCATTTGGCCGGTGCTTATCCCGGTTTCATGGCGTGAAGCAACTTAGAGTACAAGACATCCCCCTGGATAGGAACCTAGTCCATTGCAGGGTTAAACCCCCAGCTATTGCTGGTACTCATTTTCACTGAGTATACTGGAGCAACGTGAAATGAAGTGTTTTGCTCAAGAACACGACACACAACCTAGGAATCGAACCTATGACATTATGATCGTAAGTCGAACACCCTTACTACTAGGCCACGCGCCTCCACAAACACACTCACACATACATATAAAACTACGCACACACATTAATATATATACATATATATATATATAGAGAAAAAAGTGAAGGCGCGAGGCTGAGTGGTGAGAGAATTGGATTCGCAATCGTGCGGTTGAGAGTTCGATTCTCGGACCAGGCGATTCGTTATGTCCTTGAGCAAGACACTTTATTTCACGTTGCTCCAACCTGGAGTTGCGACCGATAGATAGTATTAGCAACTGGAAAGACCGATGGAAACATTGTTTCCTCAGTTCTATTTGACGAAAGTCGATCGACTTATATATCAATAGAAAAAGAGTCAGGACCCGATGGCTGAGCTCCGGCAGTTTCCAGGGCTAGATCCGAACAGTTCGGATACACACACACACACACACACAAAATTAGTCCTTCCAAGAGTAAGGGAGAAAGAAGCTTGCTCTAAGTACCGAGCTGTGAAATTGAACTCGAAGTTGCGCGGATGCGAAACGAATTTCTTAACTATCCAGCCACACAGCCACACAGCCACACCTACAGTTTACAAGAGATGTGCAGCTTCTTCAATAGCAGCTGCAGTAAAATGGCTAACAACAACAACAACAGGGAAGATGTTATAGCAGCAGCAACAACAACAACAAACGCTGAAGCAGTGAAAACAAGAAGCTGTTATAGCAGCAACAACAACAACAACAACTACAACAACAAGGAAGCTATTATAGCAACAACAACAGACACTGAAGCAGTGACAACGACAACAATAACAACAACAACAACTCCAACAGTTTTACCATTGTTTTCTAGTGATTTGATTGCATAAAACCTAGGCAAAATGAAACTGTCCGCCATGACAGTAAGACGTGGGAGGACAGAAAGAGAGAGAGAGTGGGATGTGAAACAATGAAAAGCAGAGAGAGAGAGAGAGAGAGAGAGAGAGAGAGAGAGAGAGAGAGAGAGCAAGTGATGGAAATATATATATGGAGAGAAAGTGTGGGGGGGAGGTGAGAGAGAAAACAGAGAAAGTGATATATATATATATATATATATATATATACGGAGAGAAAGAGAAGGAGAGAAGAATAATGAAGTGGATGACTATTCGTCGCAGAGGTCTTCTCTACCACGCATCTTAGCTGGTTTCACTGGTGGTGGTGGTGGTGGTGGTGGTGGTGGTGGTGGTAGTAGTAATAAAACGACGTGGTGAAAAGTGTTGGAATCTGGTTAAGTTACCAAGGTGTATAGTGGTAGTAGTAGTAGAGTCTAATTGTTACCAAAGTTAAGATGTGTAGTAAAAGTAGTAGTGAGAGTAGTAGTAGTAGTAGTGAGAGTAGTAGTAGTAGTGATAGTAGTAGTAGTAGTGTAATTGTTACCAAAGTTATGTAGTAGTAGTAGTGTAATTGTTACCAAAGTTACCAAGATGTGTAGGAGATGAGGAAGGGGAGGAGGTGAAGCAGAGATTGGTGGAAGAATTAAATTGAACTCCTCGAAATATCCTCCATTGTTTTATATATATTGTGTTTTGTTTTGATTTTTGTAGTTGAAGGAAGACAAGAGGAGTTGGAAGAGGGAGACATGAGGAGGAGGAAGAGAAGAGGAAAGGAAGAGTAGGGGAGGAGGAAGAGTAGAGGAGGAGGAAGACTAGAGGAGGAGGAAGACTAGAGGAGGAGGAAGACTAGAGGAGGAGGAAGGGGAAGAGTAGAGAAGGGAGAAGGGGAAGAGTAGAGTAGAGGAAGAGTAGAGGAAGAGTAGAGGAAGAGTAGAGGGGAGGGGGGAAGAAGAGGGGAAGAAGAGGGGAAGAAGAGGGGAAGAAGAGGAGAGGAAGAGGAGAGGAAGAGGAGGGGAAGAGGAGGGGAAGAGGAGGGGAAGAAGAGGGGAAGAGGAGGGGAAGAAGAGAGGAAGAGGAGGGGAAGAAGAGAGGAAGAGGAGGGGAAGAAGAGAGGAAGAGAAGAAGAGAGGAAGAGGAGGGGAAGAAGAGAGGAAGAGGAGAGGAAGAGGAGGAAGAAGTGGAGGAGATGAAATGTAGGAGCCAAAATCAAAACATTGAGAAATATTCAAGAAAAATATAAAAATATCTAAATACCTAAAAAAAATAAATATATATAAAAATTGAGAAGAAAAAAGATAACCGCGCGTGTGTGTGTGTGTGTATGTGTATGTGTGTAGCTACAGGTGTATGTGTATGTGTGTAGCTACTGGTTCGTGTGCGTGTGTGTTCGTGTACACGTTTCTGTGTGTAAGTGTGTATTTGTGTGTGTGCTCTTTTATTAAGTTCTAGTCATTAAACTACGGTCATGCTGGAGCACCATCTTAATCTAGACGATCATATCGACCCCAGAAATTAATTTCTTGAGATCTCTTAATTTGGCGAGCCGCTAACATCATGGGCCTTAATATCAGATACAAACGTAGACAGACATGAATACACACACACATATATAAACACACACACACATATACACAACATATACACATAGGGTACTCCTATGGTGCTGACATGCAGCGTCTGTGCGAGACTCTGCCTAAGCAAAGCTGAACTCGAAAGTCATCTTCGCAGTCATAAAGTAAGACCAGTGGTTGACTACCAGGCTCCGGTTGGAGATGCTACTCATCATGCTTGTCAAACATGTGGTAGAGAATGTAAATCAGCAGGAGGGCTCAAGCGACATGCAAAAGTACACGAACTCCAACCACAGCCGGCTATTCCCAGTGAATGTTTTGGTTGCCGACTCTGTGCAAGACATTTTAGATCATTGGCTGGGCTAAAAAGTCACATTCGATCGCAGCGCTGTTAATTGCTATCGTGTGTGTGTGTGTATAGATATGTTTATGTGTGTGCGCGCGTGTGTATATATATATAAGAACAAAAGATGGTTAAAAGAGTTCCATGTATTTTATTATGCGCATTTCAAAAACAAATATCATCATGCAATAATATTTGTGTTTTCATCAGATAAAACATGAAGACATGATATGAAGGTTAAAAAACACTTGTGGATAGTTCAGTTTTAAATCAACATATCTATATATATATATATGTATATTATTATTATTGTTGTTGTTGTCATTATTATTGTTGTTATCCCGTCGACGTTAACTTTGCTTTTCATCCTTATGCGGTCGATAAAATAAAGTACCAGTAATGTACTGAGTTATTGCTGGCCTTGTGCCAAATATAGAAACAATTATTATTATTATTGATATTATTTTGAGGTTTTTTTTCTCGCGCAATGGCCATACTCGATAACGAGGGGGTGGCCATCATTATCATATATATGTGGGGTGGGGCAAAAGGTAAATGGAAACAGCAAAGCAAACAACGCGATACAATGAAGAAATATATTAATTTAACTCTTGATATAGTAGGAGAGGTTTCTTTACGTTTCGGAAATCAGTCCTTCATCAGAAGATAGAATGAGAAATAAATGATGAAGTAGAAAGATAGTAAAAAGAGGAAGAATCGAAACATTGTTTTTAAGAATGAGCATGTATATGTTCAGCCAGCCATTAAATTCGGTGGTCTATCACAGGGTGGAATTGGTCATTCTACAATGTTAATCATGACGTAATATTAGAAAAGCACTCGACGTTATGCAACTCGTCCATCTCTGATGTTGAATCATGTTGGTGGTGCTGGAATGGAGTAAATGAATTATAAAGTGAAATTGCAGGCGGCCAAAAATGTTGAATTTCCTTAAATGTGCGTAGTCTTTGCAGAAATAAGTATTTAAGGAAATTCAACATATTTGACCTGTGATTTCACTTTATAATATATATATAATAATTTCACTTTATAATATTATATAGTAGTAGTAGTAGTAGTAGTAGTAGTAGTAGTAGGTAGATATATCTAAAGTGTAGGGCAACTCAAATCCGTAGGGCGAGTTTGAATATAATTATTAAGGCCAGTTATTTCAACGGCGCCGTAGTAACTGGTCTTGATAATTATATATATAAACAGAAAACACACACGCAAGCGCATGCACAAAGAAAGACAGAGACAAGTATAGATAAATAAATTAAATTAAAATGGCGTATACATTACAATACAACAGGAGGAAACAATAGTACCACTGATGATGTCACAGAAGTGTGACGAAAGACCATATATATATGTATATCTATTTCTGTATTTTTTTAACCATTGGTCAATCAATGATAAACATTGATTGCCAGATAAATTAACTATGGAGATATAAAAGATACAGAAGTGAAAACCAATCTAAACCAAACTGTGTTTTTTATTATTTCTGGCAATATTAAGGGCGGTGGATTGACAGAATCGGTAGAGAGTCGGGCACCATGCTTTGCAGTATAGAGTTTATGCCCTTTACGGTCTCAGTTCAAATCCCGCCGAGGTTAACTTTGCCTTTCATCTTTACGGGGTCGATAAAATAAAGCACCAGTAACTTACTGGGGTCGATTTAATCGAATTCCCCCTCCCCAAATATAACATATATATAACAAACAGGAAGAGAAGCGAAGGACATGTGCGAAAACAAAAGAAACTATACAGATGTGGTGAGTGACAGAGAGAGAGAGAGAGTGAGTGACAGAGAGAGAGAGAGAGTGAGTGACACAGAGAGAGAGAGAGTGAGTGACACAGAGAGAGAGAGAGTGAGTGACAGAGAGAGAGAGAGAGAGAGTGACACAGAGAGAGAGAGAGAGAGAGAGAGACACACAGAGAGAGAGAGAGAGTGAGTGAGTGTTATCAATAGTGGTAGTAAAATAAATTACAGATGGAGTCACTGTGGAGTTAACTGCCCTTCAAACCACGATACAACAAAGGTATTTTATTCTTTAATGTCTTTCCAGTATCGTTGGCATTTATCATAATATCGTCCGGTTCTTACCATTGTCTCATTTGGATTGTCAATTTCTCAATGACCTTTCAAGTAGTTTTCCACGTCCTGTCATTATTCTAATAGAATCGATGCCAAAATCGTTTTGAATCTTCTTCAATTATATGTTTAAACGTGGAGATCTCTCTGACATGACAGAATACTTTATAGTCATTTCAAGAAACAAAATCCTTTGATGCTCGTATTAATGTTGATATTATACTATTATAGTTATATTTTTAAAAGGGATGGGGGGGGGCAGTATCGGTAGAGTGTCGGTCGCCATGCTTTACAGCAAAGAGTTACGGCCCTTTATGGCCCGAGTTCAAATCCCGCCGAGGTTAACTTTGCCTTTCATCCTTACGGGGTCGATAAAATAAAGTACCAGTAATGTACTGGGTAATTGCTGGCTTGTGCTGCCAAAAGTAGAAACAATTATTATTATTATTACTACACTATTTACAATACTGTCAGTATTGTTGTTTTATCTCTCAATCTGCCATTGTTACTATTATAACACTAGTTACAATACAGTTGTTATTGTTGCTGTTATTTTATCACTGTCCGCCATTGTTACTATTACTACTATTCACAACACAGTTGTTAGTATTGTTGTTGTTGCTGCTGTTTTATCTCTCAATTCGAAACTGTTACCCCTACTATTACTACACTAGCTACAATAGAGTTGTCACTAGTTACAATATAGTTGTTAGTATTGTTGCTGCTGCAGTTGTTACTGCTGTTGTTGTTACTGCTGTTGTTGTTACTGCTGTTGTTACTGCTGCTGTTGTTACTGCTGTTGTTGTTACTGCTGTTGTTGTTACTGCTGTTGTTGTTACTGCTGTTGTTGTTACTGCTGTTGTTACTGCTGTTGTTGTTACTGCTGTTGTTGTTACTGCTGTTGTTACTGCTGTTGTTGTTACTGCTGTTGTTACTGCTGTTGTTACTGCTGTTGTTACTGCTGTTGTTACTGCTGTTGTTACTGCTGTTGTTACTGCTGTTGTTACTGCTGTTGTTACTGCTGTTGTTACTGCTGTTGTTACTGCTGTTGTTACTGCTGTTGTTACTGCTGTTGTTACTGCTGTTGTTGTTACTGTTGTTACTGTTGTTGTTACTGTTGTTGTTACTGTTGTTGTTACTGTTGTTGTTACTGTTGTTGTTACTGTTGTTGTTACTGTTGTTGTTACTGTTGTTTTTGCAGTTGTTACTGCTGTTATTGTTACTGCTGTGTAACTCCTGTTGTTTCTGCTGTTGTTTCTGTTATTGCTGTTGTTGTTACTGCTGTTGTTACTGTTGTGTTATCACTGTCCGCCATTGTTACTCCTACTATTACTACACTAGTTACAATAGAGTTGTTAGTATTGTTGCTGCTGCTATAGTTGTTACTGCTGCTGCTGTTTTATCACTATCCGCCATTGTTACTATTATAACACTAGTTACAATACAGTTGATAGTATTGTTGTTGTTGCTGTTGACGTCAAGAAACCATGGCCCTAATTAAAGGGCAGACAATTGAGACGTTAGTCAAAATATAACAATCATCAGTAGATTCTTCATATCTTTTAGCTGTTGTCACTGATTCCAATATTAATGGCCACACAATAATAAAAGTGGTCAGGCTTTGTTTAGTTATTTTTATATTTAGCATAACAACAATGTCGGCAGTGAATAATAACATTTTAGGAAAACAACAACAGCAGCAACAACAGCAACAGCAACAACAACAACAACAACAACAACAACAACAGCAGCAGCAGCAGCAGCAGCAGCAGCAACAGCAACAACAGCAACAACAGCAACAACAAAAACTACAACAATAAAAATAGTGACATTCATTAAAAGTAGTTTTTATATTGATTGATACAAGCCTCTCATAAAATACATAATTATGCGCCAAAAAAGCAGAGAATGTTTTTTTTTATATAATTTCACCCCCTTGTTCCCCCTCCCTCTCCTCCTCTTCTTCCCCTCCCTGTAACTCTGAAATAAGCACAGAGCTGGAAATGACGAGTGCTGTCATCTTCAACAAAAACAACTTCTAATAACACTACTACTACTATAATGGTTTCTTATATAGGCACAAGGACAGAAATTTGGGGGAAGGGAAAGTCGATTAAATCGACCCTGTAAGGATGAAAGGCAAAGTTAAACTCGGTGGGCTTTGAACTCAGATCGTAAAGGGACGTAACTATACTGCAAGACATGGCGTCCGACCCTCTACCGATACTGCCAATCCGCTGCAGAGCGACGCAACCGTTCTGCACGCATTCGTCCAGTGTCCGTGCATTACTGACTTGTGGAGTTATGTCGAACAGCTGTTGTCGCGTGTAGAACGGATCCGGTTATCGGCCGAGTCCATAATGAAGATCGACCCGCCGCCTTCTTTTGGCCAGGAAGGGCAGGCAATTTTCCTGTCTGGTGGCAGTAGCGAAAGAGGTTGTATGGTGGACCAGGTTGAAAGGACTGAAGACAGACACTTTTCTCTTCGGCCAATCCCTCAACATTTTCAAGTTTCACTTGGAAAGGAAGGTGAGGGTGGAGAGAAAAGTGTTGTGAATGTAGCGAGGATGGCCCGTGGGAGTGGGCCTAATCTGATCATGCGCCTGTAGGTGGGTGAATGAGGAGGAGAGGGGGTTCCCTTCTCGGGTGCTCTCAAAGTGTCGGGTGGTTCAAGATTGGTGGAGTAACTGAGTCAACCCTGGGTGGTTATCCCCCAATTGTGGAATTTTCCTTGTTGTATTTTTTGTTTTGTTATTTATATTGTTTACACGTTGTATATGTAAACCCTCACTGTATTGTCCCCTATATGTCGGCTCTTGGGGCCAATAAATGAAATGAGATATTATTATTATTATTAAACAATATGAGCGAAGTACGAATGAACATCATAAATTATATAATTTAGGGAAGAATGAAATATGACAAGAGATGCAACTGAAGATAATTACATTTATTAATTCATCCAGTTTGATAAAAAAATAATTCTAAAACAACCCAATAGAGAGAAAAATAAAGATTAAATATATAAATAAATAAAATGAATACACTCAAAAACACGCACAAACAGATAAATGCACACATACATAAATATACACACATGCTCTCACAAACACACTGAGTCATACATAGTCATACAGACATATGCATATACAGACAAATATGCATACATACAGACATATGCATATAGCGATATATACAAACGTATATATACATATACAGATATATATACAGATATATATATACACAGATATATATACAGACGTATATATACATATACAGATATATATATACAGACATATATATACATATACAGATATATATATACAGACATATATACACATATACAGATATATATATACAGACGTATATATACATATACAGATATATATACAGACGTATATATACAGACGTATATATACATATACAGATATATATACAGATATATATATACACAGATATATATACAGACGTATATATACATATACAGATATATATATACAGACATATATACACATATACAGATATATATATACAGACATATATACACATATACAGATATATATACAGACGTATATATACATATACAGATATATATACAGACGTATATATACATATACAGATACAGACGTATATATACATATACAGATATAGATACAGGCGTATATATACATATATAGATATAGATACAGGCGTATATATACATATATAGATATAGATACAGGCGTATATATACATATATAGATACAGGCGTATATATACATATGGTGGCTGCCAACTCGTTTTCGAGTATGGCCAATACTTTATATCCATCTAGGAGAACCCCTACCGATGCGCTGAACGACTATGACTTTTTAGTCCAGCCAGCGACTTGAAAACTCTGGTACAAACACTACACCTGTGACAATTATTGACACATAGTGCTGGGCCCATGGTACCATGTAACGACAAGTGCAGAAAGATCTCCAGATATAAAGCAATGCCTGTGCCGTGATGCTTTTATAGTGAGCAAAGGCACTGCACAAAGCCAGTCCCACTCTCTTAACCAAGATGATATTTACCAAAAAGAAGAACAGGTCAACATCATTGGATACCATCAGGGTTGCAGGTGTTATATCAGAGTTTTCCTTCTCCTAGAATTCTGCCTTGACAAAGGCTAAGGGGTCATCTCTCCCGGTGATTTTGGATGGCCATTGACTCTTAAGAGCTCCTTTGCCCTTTGACAAGTTTTGTTTTTATTCCTGCAGGATGTCCAAAGTCACCCTCCTCACCAAGAAACCTTGGTGGGGTTGCCAGTTTAGTCGCCAACGACCCGACCATGGGGCAGGTTGTACGGGGATACATGTTACCAGTAGCACCAAATGGTGACCAGATATATATATATATATATACATACGTATACATTATATACAGACGTATACATACATATATATACAGATATATACAGACGTATACATACATATACAGATATATACAGGCGTACATATACAAGCGTATATATACATATACAGATATATAGAGGCGTATATATATATATACAGACATATATGCATATACACACATATACAGGCATATACACACATATACACACATATACAGGCATATACAGACATACAGACATATATATACAGACTTATACACACATATACAGACATATATATACATATACAGACATATACAGACTTATATATACATATACAGACTTATATATACATATACAGACTTATATATACATATACAGACTTATATATACATATACAGACTTATATATACATATACAGACTTATATATACATATACAGACTTATATATACAGACTTATATATACATATACAGACTTATATATACATAAACACTAAAGAACACAATGCTAAAGATGGATGATTTCCAAGAGGGAATATTAAATGCATTTCAGGCAGAAAAATGTATGTATTCGTTATTTATTTTATATTGAAGCTGTCGTTAGCAACATTGTTGGTTATAATAGAAAATTTGATGGATGATAACTAATAGAATTAGATATTAGATATTATTAGAGAAAAGTAGATGAATGCTAGCTAACATTAAACGGGCTTCCGTGCCGTTAATAATTTTTTCTACTTTTGGCACAAGGCCAGCAATTACTCAGTGCATTACTGGTACTTTATTTTTTATCGACCCCGTAAGCATGAAAGGCAAAGTAAACCTCGGCGGGATATGATTTCTACATTAGATACAAGACCAGCAATTTGGGGAGAGGACCCTTTTTAGAATGTTATAAAAATCTTCCTGAAACTATGTCAGGGTTTATGTTACAATGTGATATATTTTAACATATATTTAATAATTGTTTCTGCTTTTGATACAAGGCCGCCAGCAATTATCCCAGTGCATTACTGGTACTTTATTTTATCGACCCTGTAAGGATGAAAGGCAAAGTTAACCTCGGCGGGATTTGAACTCAGACCATACAGGGTCGTAACTATGCTGCAGAGCATGGCGTTCGACCCTCTACCAATACTGCCAATCCACCGCCTATATATCCACATATATTTAATAATTATTTTTACTTTTGGCACAAGGCCAGCAAATACCCCAGTGCATTACTGGTACTTTATTTTATCGACCCTGTAAGAATGAAAGGCAAAGTTAACCTCGGCGGTATTTGAACTCAGAATGGTAAGGGCCGTATCTCTATGCGTCAAAGCATGGCGTCCGACCCTCTACCAATATTGCCAATCCATCACCCTTTGTATATATCTAATAATTGTTTCTACTTTTGGCACAAGGCCAGCAGTTGCCCAGTACATTACTGGTACTTTATTTTATCGACCCCGTAAGGATGAAAGGCAAAGTTAACCTCGGCGGGATTTGAACTCAGAATGGCAAGGGCCGTAACTATGCCTCAAAGCATGGCGTCCGACCCTCTACCGGTACTGCCAATCCACCGCTAATAATGATTTCTACAATAGATACATGGCCAGCAATTTGGAGAGAGGGCCCTTGTTAGAATGATATTTAAATCCTCCTGAAATTATGTCAGATTTTATGTTACAATGTCCCGTATTTTAACGTACCGTATTTACTGGCTACTTTTTTCCTAAAAACTCTACATTGTGTCCTGGTGGGCGATGGTTGTTTTGTTTTTTTCTTCAAATTTTTTATTGTAAAAGTTAGGGTGCGTCTTCGGCGCCGGGAAATAGGTATATATTTAAATATATTTAAATCATAATTTCATATAAGAACCTTTGTTAAATGATAGGCGAAACACCTGAATAACTATGAAAAGTCCTGGAGTTTTCAACAATGAAATATTGCTAGTAGAATCGTATGAGATAAATTATATATATGAAGAACAAAGGATGAAAAAAGTGCATCAAGCTTTACTTATCTGACTAATGACAATTGTGAACTATTGCACTATAACATCATACATGGTGGCTGCCAACTCGTTTTCGAGTACGGCCACTACTTTATATCCATGTAGGAGAACTCCTACCGATACGCTGAACGAGTGTGACTTTTTAGTCCAGCCAGCGACTTGAAAACTCTGGTACAAAAACTACACCTGTGACAATTATTGACACAGTGCTGGGCCCATGGTACCATGTGACGACAAGTGCAGAAAGATCTCCAGATATAAAGCAATGCCTGTGCCGTGAAGCTTTTATAGTGAGCAAAGGCACTGCACAAAGCCAGTCCCACTCTCTATTTACCAAAAAGAAGAACAAGTCAACATCATTGGATACCATCAGGGTTGCAGGTGTTATATCAGAGTTTTCCTTCTCCTAGAATTCTGCCTTGACAAAGGCTAAGGGGTCATCTCTCCCGGTGATTTTGAATGGCCATTGACTCTTAAGAGCTCCTTTGCCCTTTTGACAGGTTTTGTTTTTGGTCCTGCAGGATGTCCAAAGTCACCCTCCACACCAAGAAACCTTGGTAGGGTTGCCAGTTTAGTCGCCAACGACCCGACCATGGGACAGGTTGTACTGGGATACATGTTACCAATAGCACACACACACACACACACACACACACACATAAGCGACCGTTGTGGTCAGTGTCCGATAATCGGATGTGTGTAATTACGGCTTACATGAAGGCAACATACCATATATTGGGAAAAGTTGAGCTACATTACGCGGTAAGATTACATACAGTTCAAACACTTATGTAGAATTATTGTAAGTATGTTGTAAAACACCCATTTATATGAACGATACATACACTTATGATATATGAACGATACAAACACTTTAACTTATAAATGCAACGTTGTTATATTACATTTATAAAGAAATATGCAAGTAACGTTTTCGATTCAGAAACAAAAACATAAGTGTTTGAACTGTGAATATATTGTGAATAAGTTGTAGAACACCTATTTATATGAATTATACATAAACTTTAACATATAAATACAGCGTTGTTATATTATATGACATTCATAAAGAAATATACTAAGTAACGGTTCTTGTTTTGTTCTCGATTCAAACGAGTCAAGAACAACGTTTAAAACACAGTTGTAGAATTAAAAACTAACTGAAAAGAAATATTACCCAAGCTGTGAATAACTTTAAATTTGATTCTGACAGAACTTTGTCGAAACTTTTAAAGAAGATCATCGACTATTTTGAAAAATAAATACAAAATATTAGTGAATAGACGAACTCATTATGGCAAAACGTACAAGTCTCCTTCGACCAAATCGCAACTACAACCGTGGTACACAGTGGAACTACGAGCTTAAAGAATTATATGAAGCATACAATCAATCTGAACCCCAAAAGTTCGGTTTTATGCAAAGACTAAAAACTTTATGGAACTCCAAACACCCAGAATTGCTACAGCAATGTGGAAGACATCCATGTACATAATATGAAAGAGTACTGGTGGAATGTTCCAGTAAGAACCCCAATAAAATGCAGGCATAACAGACCAGATATTATTATATGGGACAGGGAGAAGAAAGCATGCACAGTAGTGGAAATTAGCTGCCCAGCAGATGCCAATATAATGTCAAAGATTAGTGAAAAGGGGAATATTTATGCAGAACTGATGAGAAATCTGCAGATACTCCACCCTGATTACACCTTCAGATTTATGCCTGTGATTGTTGGGACACTGGGGTATGTTAGTAACTGCCTCGATACAAATCTTTAGAATTTAGGCTTCACAGGAACAGAAAGAACACAACTAGTTAGGAAATTACAAGTACAATCCATTAATGGAAAAGTAAAAATATGTAAACATTCCAAAAATGTTGCATCTAATAACTGCATATACACATGTACAGATGCAAAGTAAATGCACAGGCACACATACAAATCAAAACATACACATCCACACATAATAACATCCATACCTGCACAAATGCATGCAGACATACATACATACATACTCTACCTAGTTGATGTGTAAATTCCAATGAGAGAGTCTTGTGTGTTAGAAACCGGCTCCCTCTATTGGCAAAAATTTGTGAAATTATAAACCAGAAGAACACCCACACCCCATGTTTAATGCGTGTGTGCGCGTGTGCGTGTACATGTTCTTTCTTTGTTCATCTCATTCAAATATGTCTATCATTTCCCTGTCTCCCAAACAGTAAGTTTGAAAACGTAACATTTTCCTATTCAACATGTAATCTGTAGTGATGTGTAAAGCAGTGATGATGATAGATTATTAGTGACAAGTGTTACACATCTCGTGGATGTCATTAAACGACACTGTCACATATTATATTTCGCTCCATAAACCAGATATTCAGGGAATCGATATATCAATCTTAACACATGAATGATTTTTACTAATTATTCAAACGAGCACTAAAAGTAGAAAGTTGATTGAAACTTTTTAAAGCTCTCAACAATGGAATACAAATTTTAATATGTAAGATGAAATAACTACACAAACACACACACACACACACACATACAGATTAATATTCAGTCTTACACCGTCTGAAACACATACAGTCGCTCCATTCACACCAAACACACACACACAGTCTCATAGCGTCTGAAACGCACACAAACACAGTCTCATAGCGTCTGAAACACACACAAACACAAACTCATAGCGTCTGAAACACACACAGTCTCATAGCGTCTGAAACACAGTCACTCCATTTTCACACACACACACTTTCACATCATACTAACACAATCATACGCAGTCAAATATTCACACAGACACACGTACTCACGCATACAATGACGAAGACACGCACCCACGCTATCATGTGTTTCCATTTTCAAAATGGATGTCAGTACTTTGTATTAGTACCCTCGTAATATAACATATATTAAGTAAAAAATGAAAGGAAAAAAAAAAAAAAAAGAAATAACGATACAATTAATTCAACTTTCATTTCAAATCTTGCAGTCAATATTGATTTTGAAACTAGATGCCATTAAACTGCCGGACTAAAACGAAAGAAGAACAGGAATAACAACAGGAATGCCCTACTGTCCTGTCAATATTATGCTGTGTCATGAAGAATTACCAGGTTAATATTTTCTACACAATTCGGTTATTGGTATCGATCACCGTTACACAATTCGGTTATTGGTTTCGATCATATTGTATCATTTTGTTCTATTCTTAACGCATTTGGTACTAAATCTAGTTTTCCGGGTGGGGTTTTTTGAGTGCATGTATATATATATATATATATGTGTGTGTGTCCGTGTATATATGTGTGTACGCGTATATATGTGTGCGTGCGTGTATAATTATATATATATATATATATATATATATGTGTGTGTGTCCGTGTATATATATGTGTACGCGTATATATGTGTGCGTGCCTGTATAATTATATATATATATATATATATATGTATATATCCAAACTGAACCTGAACCGATAAGGTCTGGTTTCTTGGATATGTTACCATTTATAAAACAAATTTTGTATTTTATCTGATGAGAGCGTACCAAAATTTTGGTACCCTTGAAATATAGGCAATCACGAGAAGTGAATTTTTCACACGTTGTCCACACGTCGCCAAACACCTATTGCATAACTACAAGGCTCCGGACTGATTCTTTGTAATTTTATTTTCAACCTAAAAATATTTCGGACTTTCGCAGTTATCTCCATTACACCTCTTGCACGCAGTCTAGTATTGCCTGCGTTAAGTGACCTGGTAACTGCGCATGCGCGTTCGTACGGTTGTCCTTCCTGTTCCTATAACCATGCCCATTCCGAGCTGAAGATCCGCTCAGGTGAAACAATTGTTCTCGGTATGGTGAACTAACTGTTGTGTAACCACTTCTACCTAACTCGTCCCATGGATTGAGTGCTCTACCAGTACGGATATTACCTTCCAGTGCTCTACCTCTCTATATATATATATATATATATAGGAAAAGAATCAGGACCCCGACGTATGAGCTCCGGCCGTTTCGACCGCTTGATCCGAACTAACCCAGCAGTATTAGGACGGCGGGGATCTAGCTGAACTTATCAAGGGGTACAGTCCATATATGGGCATGCAGTCAAAACGAAAAAGCAGAAGTATAGAGAGAGAGAGAGAGAGAAAGAGAGATGTATATATAAAATATATAAAAACCCGTGGAAGATCCCGTTAAAGGTGAAAGCAGCGATTCTTTGCTTAAACTTTAATCTGTTCTTATAATAAATAAATATATAGATAGATAGAGATATATAGGGTGTGAGTGTGTGTGTGTGTCCCGCCCCCCCAAAAAAAGAAAATATATATACACTACCTGTACAAAAAATGTATACACATTACCTGTACAAGCATGTTAATTAACCTCTCTCAGTCATTACATTACATTACGAAAGACTTCCATGTATTCACGAATTAGTTCTCGTTACGTCAGTCATCCAATTTGGTGTTTCTAAAACTTACCGAAACGAAATCAACTTTCATGATTCATTTAAAAGAAAATTCAGATTCACACGTATTTATTCATTTAGGTTTTGGTTTGTTTATAAAATCTATTTATACATCGATAAGACATTATATTGAAATTCCGTGATAGACATTTAATGATAGCGTTTGAAAATGTTATTTGTTTTCATGCTTCAGTACTAAATACTTCGATACTGGCAGTTGATATTCTCTTCCGTTTTATTATTGTTGTTGTTGTTGTTGTTGCAGTTTTTATTAGCTTCCTGAAAGATTTTTCCTTCGGCGTAAAGTGTATCTTTCTTAGAGAAATCTTTTCCTTTTTGCGTGAAATTTTATTTTCATTTAAATGGAGGATATTACTGTTGCTAATTGTGTTGCTGTTGGTGTTGTTACTGCTGATGACATTGATGTGTTAATATTTTTGTGGTTGGTTTTGTTACTGCTGACGTTGTGTTTCTAATTTTGTTGCTGTTGACGTTGTGTTGCTAATTTTGTTGCTGTTGACGTTGTGTTGCTAATTTTGTTGCTGCTGACGTTGTGTTGCTAATTTTGTTGCTGCTGACGTTGTGTTGCTAATTTTGTTGCTGCTGACGTTGTGTTGCTAATTTTGTTGCTGTTGACGTTGTGTTGCTAATTTTGTTGCTGTTGACGTTGTGTTGCTAATTTTGTTGCTGTTGACGTTGCTAATTGTGTTGCTGTTGACGTTGTGTTGCTAATTGTGTTGCTGTTGACGTTGTGTTGCTAATTGTGTTGCTGCTGACGTTGTGTTGCTAATTTTGTTGCTGTTGTTACTGCTGACGGTGTTGTTACCGCTGACGTTGTTGTGTTACTAATTTTGTTGCTGTTGGTGTTACTGCTGACGTTGTGTTGCTAATTGTGTTGCTGTTGGTGTTGTTACTGCTGACGTTGTTGTGTTACTAATTTTGTTGCTGTTGACGTTGTGTTGCTAATTGTGTTGCTGTTGGTGTTGTTACTGCTGACGTTGTTGTGTTACTAATTTTGTTGCTGTTGACGTTGTGTTGCTAATTGTGTTGCTGTTGGTGTTGTTACTGCTGACGTTGTTGTGTTACTAATTTTGTTGCTGTTGGTGTTACTGCTGACGTTGTGTTGCTAATTGTGTTGCTGTTGGTGTTACTGCTGACGTTGTTGTGTTACTAATTTTGTTGCTGTTGACGTTGTGTTGCTAATTGTGTTGCTGTTGATGTTACTGCTGACGTTGTTGTGTTGTTACTGCTGACGTTGTGTTGTTAATTTTGTTGCTGTTGGTGTTACTGGTTGTTGTGTTGGTGTTACTGTTGACGTTGTTGTGTTACTGATTTTGTGGCTGTTGGTGCTGGTGTTGCTAATTTTGTTGGTGCTGGTGTTGCTACTGCTGACGTTGTTGTCTTGTTAATGTTGTTACTGTTGGTGTTGTTGCTGACGTTGTTGTTGTGTTACTGATTTTGTTGCTATTCTTGCTGCTGTTGCTGTATTTGTCGCTGCTGTTTTTTGTTCTTGTTGCTATTGTTGCTGCTGTTTTTTTTTTGTTTTAGTAGTTGCTGTTTTCTTCCAGTTGTTGCTCTCTTTGATCTTGTTGCTGTTGTTGCCGCTGTTATTGCTGTTTTTTTGTTTTAGTAGTTGCTGTTTTCTTCCAGTTGTTGCTGTCTTTGATCTTGTTGCCGCTGTTATTGCTGTTTTTGTTTTAGTAGTTGCTGTTTTCTTCCAGTTGTTGCTGTCTTTGATCTTGTTGCCGCTGTTATTGCTGTTTTTGTTTTAGTAGTTGCTGTTTTCTTCCAGTTGTTGCTGTCTTTGATCTTGTTGCCGCTGTTATTGCTGTTATTGCTGTTTTTGTTTTAGTAGTTGCTATTGCCTCCCAGTTGTTGCAGATTTTTTTCTTTTTGTTGTTGCTATTACTGCCACTGTTATTGTTGTTGTCTTGTTGCCGCTTCGTTTGTTTTGTTCCTGTTGTTGCAGCTGCCGTTTTTATTGCTTTTGATGGTGATGCTTGTGTTACTGTTGTTGTTGATACTGCCATTGTACTTGGCGTTGTTATTCATGTTCCTCTTATTTTCCTTGTTGTTGTTGTGCCAGCTGTTTTTTTTTTGTTCATGTTAATATGTTAACTGCTAGCGTTGTTGTTTTTGTCGAATGTGTCGGTCGAGGTAACACGAAAGTTTAGAAAATAAATATTTAACCTATGTTAAATAAATATTTTACCATGTTGTTATTTCTATAAAATGATTCTGTGTGTGACATTTAATAAACGTGAAGAAAACAACGTTTATTGAATACCTCCATCTAATATCTAATCTTTAAATATCTGTCATAAGGCAAAATAACACTTTAACAAATATAACGAAGTGGTAGCATTATTTGTGAGCGTCTGGCAGAATCGGTAGAGAGTCGGACACTGTTTTGCAGCATAGAGTTACGGTCTTTTACAGTCTGAGTTCAAATCCTGCCTTTCATCCTTACGGGGTCGATAAAATAAAGCACCAGTAACGTACTGGAGTCGATATAATCGACATTCCCCTCCCCAAAATTTCTGGCCTTGTGCTATTGTTGTTACAGCTCACACCTATGCAGGTTTAGCTGGCCTCCCCCAAGGTATATCTCGTTGGAGGTGTCTTGGGTGATTTAATGATAGGGACCCTAGTCCTATCATCTCATTTCTACAGCTGAGTAAACTGGAACAACGTGAAATAAAGTGTCTTGCTCAAGGAAACAACATATCACCCGGTCTGAGAATTGAACTCACAACCTTTCGATTGCAAGCCCAATGCTCTAACCGCTAAGCCATGCGCCTTCACATGTGCTTATACTAGCAATCATTATTTGTGAACGTCGGACAACATGCCAGACCTGCCAACCTCTAAAAACCCAAAAGGGCTGTGGCATGGAAAAACGTGCTCCGAAACGGGGAGAAATGAGGCAAAAATTGAGAGATTTTACACAATGAGAGATATATCCACTTTCACAAGAGAAGACATCTCTCACCCGCACCCCAGAATGGGTGGAAGATCTCCTAGTCGAAGGGGGAGACTTGACAGGTGTGACTTGCTTTGCAGCATATAGTAACGTCTGTTTACGCTCTGAGTTCAAATCCCGCTGAGGTTCACTTCACCTTTCATCCTTATAGGGTCGATAAATTTAATGACCTAACCTAACTATGATAGACAGACTGTGTCACGTTGAAACTTCTTGAGAATTACCTCATGTATACACGGTTTAGTAAAATGTCCAGTCACTTGCACAAGAATGTTTACGACTAAGCTGCAATACTGTAAATGCATACTCTAAGGATGAGATTCATAGCCTGGGAAATGATCATCTTATAGAGTTAATGTATTCAGTAGATGTGTAATATTGTCAGGCACGAATTGATATCGTTCCACCATCTAAACTTAGTGCGGAGAACGAATCACGGAATATACATAGAAATTCATCGTCATATAATAAGGCTGAAAAAAAAAGAAAAAAAAAAAAAAAAAAAAGAAAAAAAAAAATCGATGAAACAGACAAAACCTACTTTTTCTTTCTAACCCAGTCTAGCAATAAATTTGGTCGGAATACAACGGAAGTCTTTTTAGAAAACTTCTTTCACCACAGTGTTATGTCCGGAGAGAATAAACGGTATTTATAGAAAGAAGAAAATCCTTATTTATAGAACTTTTAATTTGTTTCTCATCTTAATGATGCCAAGATGTAGACTGGAAACTTCGAAATGAATCTCCGGAACAATATATAACGCATTTGTTTCTTTAATACTTTGTCTTAGTCTATTCTTTTCTCTTTGAGTCTGTCTACCAATTTCTCTGTCTCCGCCCATCTCTCTCAGAGAGAGAGGGGGTAATTGTAAATAGCACGGAAAAATATATTTAAGGATCTGTTTTTCTTCTTTGATTCGTCAAAGTGACATTGAAAAAAATGAGAGGAACAATTCTTTTTTTAAAAAAAAGGACTTTTATAAAATATATAAAATATAACCGGTTTCGATGTATCAATGTAAACCATCTTATCAAATGTTGAATATTATAATTAAATAGAATTAAAAACTTAAATTTAAGTGTCGAAAAGGTATGTTCATCTTTCTTGTTGCATATATATATATATATATATATATATATATATACATACAAACATTATAAAACTCTTTTTAAAGGATTGTTCCTCTCATTTTTTCCTTAATGACACTGAGGAATCAAAGAGGAAAAAAAGAAAAATAGATCCCTAAATATATTTTCCGTGCTATTTCTAAGTTCACCTTTTCTCTATAACCACTGTTTTGTATAGAACCATACTCCCTTTTCAAATATATATATATAACCGATCAGCCAGTGAATTAACTATCATGTGTCCACTAAACATCAAGACGCAGTTTCAATACTGCAAACTTATTGATTCACTGAGTGAATGAATCGTCGTCGTAGATTGTTGAAATAACATCAGGGATTTTAACCATACATACATACATACATACATACATACATACATACATACATACATACATACATACATACATACATACATACGTGCGTGTGTAAAAGGTAAACAGAAATAACACAATCGGTACAGTATAAGGAAGGAATATATTAGGTTAACGCTTGAAATGGCATGAAGAGGGTCTTAATGTTTCGGACGCTAGTCCTTCATCAGAAGAAAATGAGAAATGAGATTGATTGAAAGGGCGGGCGAGAGTGTAATTGGAAAAAATGTCTTTAGATAAAAATAACAGGTCCATTCATGTTGACCTCTTTCTCTCCCTCTCACTCTCATTATATATATATATATATATATATATATTTAAGATAATTAACAAATGGCAAGACAACGATCGGAAACAAACCGAAACGAAACACAATTAAGGAGAAACCTTAAATTATTTTTTTAAAATAAATTTACAAACGAAGGACACAAAACTATGGTCATTGGCCGTTGAGATGGACTTGGGCAGTTTCGACCCCTACCAACGGTGCTGGTAGTCCATCCGGGGTCACAGCGTCTGACAAACCAAATATTGGTTTCTTATATAGCCACAAGGCCAGCTTTTTTGGAGAGGGGAAAGTCGATTAAATCGACTCCAGTGCGTGACTGGTATTTTATTTTATCGACCCAGTAAGGATGAAAGGTAAAGTTAAACCACGGCGGGATTTGAACTCAGATCATAAAGGGCCGTGACTCTATGCTGCAAAGCATGGCGTCCGCCTTTAGAGATTGGCTTCAAAAGTTCATCCATCTTCAATGTCTCCGGAGAGTTTAGATTTTAATTTGAACTCAAATTTTAAAAAGAAAATAAGTTTGAGAAAACAATCGAGCACATTAGATGTGAATATATAGAGGGTGCAACAGAAAAACCTCCCATATTTGACATGGTCAACCCTTAAAATGTGGGAGATATTTTTGCTGTACCTTTATGTGAATACCTGTTTATATAAAAAGATGAACGCGTGTACATACATGTGGGAGGGGTGAGGCATGGAGAGGATAACGGCGGAGGCGGGCAGAGAGATGATGTATCGAAATGGAGAATTGTTCAATTGTTATCGATATATATGTGCATATATATATGTGTATATATTTGTGTGTGTGTCTGTAAATATATCTATATATGTGTATATATTTGTGTGTGTGTCTGTAAATATATCTATATATGTGTATATATTTGTGTGTGTGTGTCTGTAAATATATCTATATATGTGTATATATTTGTGTGTGTGTGTGTCTATAAATATATCTATATATGTGTGGTGTGGTGTGGTGTGGTGTGGGTGTGGTGTGGTGTGGGTGTGGGTGTGGGTGTGAGTGTGGGTGTGGGTGTGGGTGTGAGTGTGGGTGTGAGTGTGTTTTATATCACGCTTCCCAATTTCAATTTCATGTCATGTCGAAAAAAATAGTACATAAATTTATTTGGCTTTGTCAACACTAATCCTACGGGGAAATTCTTAGCGTCAGTAAATTTTATTTCAGCTAAATTTATCGCAGCATGTTACTGATACATGCTTCGCCATTTTGTTATCTGAAGGCATGATTTGGAGGAGTGCACTTCCATTGTTATAACTAGAACCGTGTAGTTTAAATAAATAAACAAAAGTATGGCTGCTAAACAGATATAATGTGTCGATTTGTAGTAGTTTCATTCTTTTTTCTCTACTTGTACTTGGAAATCTTGCATAATATTCAAGAAATCTAAGAATGGTCTTTAATTTAGTCACAAGACCAGCAATTTGGTCTTGTGCCGAAATTGGGTCATCAGACAAGAACTTGTGTCCTATGACTGTAATAAACAGGCAAAATTCTAAAGTAACAAGACTCAATGTTTAGTTTTCATAAGATGAATATTAAAACTCTTTGGTATTATTGAATACTCCTTTCTCTCAGCCGTCAACTATATACGTATATATATATATATGTGTGTATGTATGTACGTACGTACGTACGTACGTATGTATGTATATAATGCACGTCCGGACTTTTTGTATATTTATAATTTTGGTATGAAATACCTCCAAAGAAATGAATCACCTTGAATATTCAATATTAATTAATTTAATAGGCGGTGGATTGGCAGTATCGGTAGAGGGTCGGACGCCATACTTTGCAGCAAAGAGTTACGGTCCTTTATAGTCCGAGTTCAAATCGCGCCAAGGTTAACTTTGCCTTTCATCCTTACGGGGTCGTTAAAATAAAGTACCAGTAATACACTGGAATAATTGATGGCCTTGTGCCAAAAGTAGAAACAATTAATTAATCACAGAGAGAGAGGGGGGTAGAGAGATAGAGATAGACAGACGGAGAGAGAGAGACAGACGGAGAAAGAGAACGAAATGAACATGTGGTTTTAGTTCAAATCCCGTATAAGTAGTTTAAGTAATCTTACCGTTCCTTGTTTAAAATTCAATAAAACAACCCATAGACAGAGTACTAATGTCACCATAAATAAATTATATCTTCAGAGGTGTCGCCACAACATGGTAATCCTCGATTGACTGAAACACAGAAAACAAAAATGAAGGAATAATCAAATACAATTTTTTTTAATATTGTTTTAGATAAGACTAAACCAGTCTCAACTTTCCACAGTAATAAAGTTTTTACAGAAATATATCAGCAAAGGAAATGTTTAATTCTTTTGGTTTTTTCTTTTATTTTCTTCTAAAAAAATTAAGATGGTAATGATAAAAATAATGTCTTTATTCCTGGATATTTTATTATTGGTTTGTTTGTTTTGTTGTCAGAAATGACAAGACAGCGACAAAAACAACAAACAACAACAAACCACAACAAACCACCACAACAAACCACAGTAACAAACCACAGTAACAAACCACAACAACAACCACAACAACAACAAGAACTGTGAAACATCGAAATGATGATGATTGAAGCATGAATAACTATAATACTGAAAATAGGTATTATATTTATCTTGATTAGTACCAGTAATGCACTGGGTAATTGCTGGCCTTGTGCCTAAAGTAGAAACAATTATATTTATCTTGATTATTGATTTCTATCGGAAATACTCGATAGAGATGAGAGCCAAATCTAAATGTCGTAGATACTTTGTATCTTTCTCAACTCCCTTCCGACTTGTTACCTTGGTAATTCTAATGCACTTGCAGTTATACGGTTTTCTAAACATATCCACAGTTCAAATTTCACACACACACACACAGACACACAGACACACAGACACACACACACACACACACACACACACCAAATTACAACCGCCTTAAGCCTTGAACACAACCCAACGAGAGAGACCCCGTAAAAGCATCGAGTGCTTCGACCAGCGTCGCCGCTAGTATCCACAAGTTACTCACATAATAACCTATACATATACACACACACACAAACATAGTGGGTGGCTCTTATATATATATATATATATATATACACACACACACAAACATAGTGGGTGGCTCTTATATATATATATATATATATATATACACACACACAAACGTAGCGGATGGCCCTTATATATATATATATATATATATATATATATATATATATTGGTTGTGTGTATAGGGATGGGTACATATATATATATATATATATATATATATATACATACATACACACACACACACACAGGCATTGTTAGTCTAAGTGATAAACAAGGATTGTAATTCCAATTTTGAATTTGTTTACAGTATTCTTTCTGCCTTAGTTAATATTATAGCTTTTAAGAATTAGCTTTTAATGAACTCCCTTTTCTTTAAATCCTTCAACCAATGACCTACACCCATCCCAATCCCCACCCTCTCCTACCACCATATAAGGAAAGATATAAATACTACCATTTACTCGGACAGTCAGCTTCCTGATGATTTCTCACAAATAAAACAGTTCTAGTCCTGTAGAAGCTCTTCTATATTAAAACTTTTATATTCTGCTATGTATTGAGTACCTTACTTACTGTGGTTACCTCCGATTCAACCCGGAATAACATATGTGTGTATATATATATATATATATATATATATATATATATATATATATATATATACCCATCCCTTTACACACAACCAATATATGTTGTGTTACATGCTGACTGGCATGCCTGTAAATGTAAAGAAATTAGATAATATAGACAAGTATAACAGTTATTTCATTGTAGAATGTCCTACAAAAATTGCTTTAGTTGTCCAGAGATTGGAAACCAAAGAACCCATCAAGTATTTATAACCTATTGAGAAGGAAATTTATTGTATATTCTACATTGCAATGAAAATCAATTTCGTGTTGTACTAAAATAACTTCTACATATAGATAAAAGAAAAAATAAATAACCACAGATAGAGATAGAGAGATAGAAGATAGATAGAGAGAGATATAGAGATAGAGAGAGCGCGATAGAGAGAGCGCGATAGATAGATAAAAGCCGCGTAAAAATCTTTTTTTTTTTATTATCCAGGTGTCTATATTCTTAGCACATTACTTTTCCATTCCGCTAAATATAATAAATTGGTTATTTCTACAACTTTGCCTGCAGAATCGAGAAAATACATCATTATTTGTATTATTTCTTTTGTATTCTATGTTACAGATTTCTGTCTTTTGGCTTTCGTTTTGATTTTTTTTTTGATTTTACTATTATTATTTCGAAAGGGAACAAAAAATTTATCATTTGTCAGTTTCTTCATTCTTGCACAAGGCGCCAGACTTTTTGTGGAGAGAAACAAATTATTGTGGGGAGCGTGTGTATGTGCGTATACGTAAGAAGATTTATTCATATTATAATAGAAACCGTGCTGAAGGCACCCTAGTACCTCTTTGTGGTGTTAAATCAGATGAAATAGTAGTCTGCCACCTAAGTAGGATACAGCGAGATTTTAAGTCGGAACTCAGAACGACGGAATAAATATCACAATGTTTTTCTCTTACGTTCTAGCATAATAATGTTCCCAGAGATCCACGTTACAGTAATGCCTTTGCAATCCTAAGTTCTTCAATTCTTCTCCCGTTTTGAATTATATAGTAATATTTCACATAAGCACCATAGTTGCACGAGTAAACCTAGGGTTAAATATGATATTACAACGTTTTTGGTAACCGTCAAATTATGATTACCATAACTGGCATTTTATTTGATATATACACAATATAAGCTAATCTTTCCCAGTTTGGATTCGTTTCCAATTCCTTCCTTGAATGCATTGTCTCCCGTTTCAGAATGGATGACAGCCAATTCTCCGCCTTATTTCTAAGTAAGAAAGAAAATCAATATGATGGATCAAAGAGACATGAAGGAAAATCTAAAATTTGAACTCTGAATCATGAAATATTTTCACCTGCTAAAGCTGTCAAACGGATTGTAAAGCACCCTAATTATAACCAGAACTATTAACAAAATATTTTTATCATACGGCCTAAATACTCTGTAAATTTCAGCTTCATTTTTCGTAGGAAAAGAGACACGAACGAGAAACTCCGATTGGAAAGTTGACTGATGAGGCGTAGTTTTTTTCTGATAAAGCTGTCAAACGGATTGTTTAGCATCTTAATTCTCACCAGAACTATTACCACAAATTTGTTATCATACGGCCTAAGGGGACTGTAAATGTAAACTTTCTTTTTTCGTAAGAAACGAGACACGAAAGAGAAACGCTGATTCAAATCTTGACTAATGAAACGAACTTTCTTCTATAAAGCTATCAAATGGACTGTACACTAAGATAACCATCTCCACGACTTATGAAATACTAAACAATGTTTAAGGTTAATCAATTCATATGAGACATAGAACACTGAAGTTACTGAGTTGGAACAAAGAAAAGATAAGGATAAAAAATGTAACCATGGTTGACAAAATCTAAAGCTGGTAGTTGAAGATAATTTGTCATATTGTTTACTTCTCAGTAACCTATTATCTATCGATCTACAATAACCTTGTAGCAGTATTCACAATCACTTCTCTTCATAAATACATTAACTTGTTAGCATAGAAAACATGTTTGTTTTCCAAAATATTATCTTTGCTTGCAATTACACACAAAGAAAGACAGACAACTTTCTCTCACGAGTTAAATTTCCAGGATGAAATTGCCTGTCTGTAGCTATTAGCGAGTTTGTAGTGATCAGAGACGCTGAGCTGTTGCTAGACACTAGTTTTCAAGTATTGAAATTTTATTCTAATTATACAGCTCAAAATTTCTCCAATATCATTTAAGAAACGATAGTGTGACCAGCTTCCTATTAGGTGGTGAATTAACAGACTCAGAGAGTCACATTGATTAAATGTCTTCGTATTTGTTCCGACTCTCGTTCATTTCTAGATATGGTTTACGTTTTTATTTATTTCTGCATCAGTCAGCAGCACGTCTAGGGAAGGAGCTCCGCGATGTCGTGTATCGCTGGCCATTGTCCGCAGAACTGCGTTTGCGATCTTGTCCGCGGGGCAAAGTTCCAGCATCCCCATGCCCATCACCTTATCCCCCCCCCCCCCATTATTCTGTAACCCTAGAGCCCTTGCTTTTCCCTTTTTTTTTTAATATGTGTAATGTCTTTCTAATTATTTTATAGTCATTCATTCATGTAGTTTCTCATTAAGTTGTGTATATTTCTAGGTATTCTATTAAAATAAACTATCGACAATGTAAAATAAAATACAAAGTATCGGTCCAAGAGAAGTGGACTTGGTGAGTTGCGGAATCTGTTTCGGCTCTGAGCATTCTGAGTTCAAATTCTGTCCACTGTTAGGAAAGTATTGCCCTCTACTTTGGCAATATTTTTTATAGTTTATTGAAAGAAGGATAGGCAGCACATTTGAATGTTTTCAGGGACTCTGAAACTGTTGGCATAAAGAGGGGAAATTGAGATTCAACTTGAGACTTGGTCTAAATGGTCACAACAGCGTAGGGTTTTTGCTAAATATATCCTATCCAAGAACCACGTGGAGAACCTAGTGAATGAAACATTCTCGCAGATAATGTCCTGCGAGTGGAATTCGGTAAAAGTAAAACTAATTTGAATTCAGATTGCAGAGAACCTGAATAAACACTACAAGGCATTTAATCCGACACCCAAACCACTTACTCAATTCACTGTTTATAAATATCTATAAATATCCTTGAAATTCGAAATATTGTGAGAAGTGTTTCAGTAATTTGACTTTTTAGATTACATGAAGTAACCTCTAGCTTTTCTTTAACATCCAAATTATAGTCTTTTATTGTTTTACTTGTTTTAGTCATTGGACTCCAGCCATCAGTCGAAACTTTGTAGTCAGTAATGAAAAACAATGTCCATTGTTATGATTCCAAATACTTTGATACAAAGCCAATAGCAGCGTTTGTATTGGCATACTTCGTATTGTAACTCCGTTTCTGTGAACAGTTTGGAAGAAATAGAACATAACTTTCAAATATAGATAGCCTGATAGTTAAATAAGACTGCTTTTATTTCAGACTTGTCTAATAGTATTTATATTTTTCAATCACTTAAATATATTTAGCAGATAATCTAACGAGACACACTAAGATATTTATTAAATGTTTACTTTTTCTTTTGGATTGTTTTGAACAGAAAACATATTTTTAGGTTGGCTTTTATTTAATGATTTCTAATTTAGGCATGAAGGCGCATGGCTTAGTGGTTAGAGCATTGGGCTTGCAATCGAAAGGTTGTGAGTTAAATTCACGGACCGGGCGATGTGTTGTTTCCTTGAGCAAGACACTTTATTTCACGTTGCTCCAGTTTACTCAGCAGTATAAATGAGATGATAGGGACTGGGGTCCCTATCATTAAATTACCCAAGACACCTCCAACGAGATATACCTTGGAGGAGGCCAGCTAAACCTGCATAGGTGTGAGCTGTCACACACAATTCAGGCATTAAGCCAAGTGGAGAAGTGAAAGCCCATTATATCGACTCATTGTTTTACTAGTTTTGACTCTAGAGGGATGGTAGGTAAAGCTGACGGCGATGGGATTTGGAACTCTAGCGTAGAGGTCCGTAACAATATTTTCATGTAAAATACAGTTCACATAGACCCACCTCTCATGATCGCAACCTGGTGCAGTCTGTGACTAACCCAGCTTCTGCTGTACGGGAAGTATTTGTTGACCATATCGGTCCCAGTCAAACCTGGTACTTTGAAGTATCCGGACGTATTTCTAATAAGAGATGCTATATGATAAAAAAAAATAACAGAACAATAAATATATTTTAAATTGTTCGTTTGTCGACGATGAAAACATCTTCCATGAATGAAGAGTCATTTGTTCAAAAGCCACCACATGACTTTTATAAATGTCCTTGCCATTATAGAATACACAGTCATCGTGTACAGGGTGGTCCGAAAGACTTGTTTTAATTTTCATTAATTTTTGTTTTAATAATATAATATATATCATTAATTATAACATATAATAATAATAATATAATTTTCTATTTCAGAAATCCTACAATTTGGAAGAGAGGCAGCTTGCAAGTGTATGGACACGTGATTGTGTGCATTCTGGCACGAGCATGGAGGATGTACGACATGACTTCACTGTAAGATTCTGCAAACCTGCTCCTCCGAAGAGGACGATACTGCGATGGGAACAAACTGTTTCTCATTACTTTTTGGTAGGGGTGACAAAACTTTCGGATCGCCCTGTACATTATGGTGTATTTTTTATTTAATCACTTTCTGCATTTCAAATATTGCTTTGTAATTTCACTTCTGTGAAGGAAACCTAACAGCTGAGAACTGATGTTATAAAACCAAATATTTCATTTCCTTATTTCAAAAGAAATGTGTTCTTTGATATTAAAGGAAGATTTCAATATTGTCACCCGTACTAAACAGCGGGAAGACGGAAGTTTCGGTAATTCTAGTTCAGTCTCATTGTTATATTATTCTAAACCTCAAACGGAACACTGAAAAAATTTGATCCAAAGACAACGTTGGGAAAAAATACCTCAGAGGGCAGTGGTCAAAAGGAGAGACAATCCTCAAGGTGTGGGACAGGCAGATAAAATATAGAAAAGATTGGAAGAGGAGGAAGACTAGTGCGTTGGTACACAGAAGTGACTGGAAAAAGGAAGTAAAGAAATGGAATCTACAAGAGAAGTTTACACACACATCTCTCCTTCTCTTTGGCAGCATTTAGCTGTTTTAACGACTGTTCTACAGATGAGTTTTCTTATTTTTATATGTATTTAAATAAATGATATTTAAAATCGTTTCACAAGCTGTCGTAATTAAACAAATATAATTAAACAATTAAATTTTATTTGCAACACAATAGACAAAGGAAGACAATAAATAAATATCAATTAAATATATAATTAAATAAACAAATTGTACTTACGATTTATAGTTAGAAATAGCGTCTCTTGTAAAACAAAGTTACTAGCCAGCAAATATTATCCCGCCGAAGTTAACTTTGCCTTTCATCCTTACAGGGTCGATAAAATAAAGTACCAGTAATGCATTGGGTAATTGCTGGCCTTGTGCCAAAAGTAGAAACAATTATTTTATTGAACGGCAGTATCAGTAGAGGGTCAGACACCATGCTTTGACGCATAGAGTTACGGCCCTTGCCATTCTGAGTTCAAATCCCGCCGAGGTTAATTTTGCCTTTCATCCTTACGGCGTCGATAAAATAAAGTACCAGTAACGTACTGAGATAATTGCTGGCCTTGTGCGAAAAGTAAAAACAATTATTTTATTGAACACTCAAAAATAAGTATTTATCATAGGGTGTTGTTATTCTGAAGAAGCCCCTACAAAGGTTTGGTTTGAACAAGATAAGATAAAAATTATTTCACGATGATGGTATGCAGTAGGACTTCATAAATTGGAACCGAAAATCTTAGCCATTCGCCATTCTGCGACCACAGATAAATGTAACAGAAACACTGTAAAAACTCAATGGATAATTTATAGTGGGAAGTTTATATTATCGTGTGTGTACGGGTTGACGTTCGGCTTGCTAAAATCTCCTCCTACATACAATTGTCTATCTATTCATGTAAGTATCGTTTGGGACCACTTCAATCTGTTGTCCCCCCTCAGCATTTCGTGTCTTTCTTTTCACTCACTCGCTTGTTTGCATAGTTTTCTCAGAAATGGGAATGGTTGGGAAATCATTTTTTTTTTTTTTAATAGTTCTGGACTAAACAAATTCGAGGTTCTGTATTGGATGAACAATGGCTGAACATGCTGGTAGCATATATTTCAAAACAATACCTAGTCTATTCGAAAATTATTTATACCATTATTAATATGTCGTCTACCTCGGGATCCCGTGCGACGGGATGGGTTCATTATTAAGTGGCCTGAACCATTTATAGTTCAAATGTCTTGAAATTTCAGTCATGCAAACCAATAAAAAAAATATATATATATTGGAAAATGTGTGAAATCCTTGGTACAGTGAGGTATATTTAAAGAGAAGGAAAAGAATGACTTCACTTGTAGTTCTAAACAATGTAATTTAATTATATTATATTATTAGTATATATATATATATATATATGTATATATATATGTATGTATGTATATATGGAGAGAGAGATGGTATGTGAGGCGAGGAACTGTGGTCGGTAGTGCAGGCCAAAGGCCAAGTAGTAGTGTTTTCTACTGACTGTTACACACGCCTTCTACTTTATACACATAGATTAAACAAAAAACAGATAACGTTAAAGGACAAATGAGAAGGGGGTTGGAAGAAGTAGAAAGAAGTTCTGGGAGAAGGGAGAGAAAAAACGAAGGTTGAATGAAGAGAGGACAGGAGGAATGGGAGTTTAAAGGATTAAATAGAAAGGATAATTGAAATAAATTGGACCAATAAGAAGAAAATCTTATTGGCAATAAGTTTGTTATTGAATTCAGATTTATCATGCTGGTATCTGTTTACGTTACGGTGTAAAACAGTTCTCAAACGTTTTGGGACACCGGCCCCCTCACGGCCATGTTATACACAGAGCTCCCCCACCACCCCTATTTCCAGAGAGACCTGCCTGCACACAAATTGTAAATAATATATAATAAATGAAATCGTTGATATATATATAATAAATAATATAATATATACTATGTATAAATATATATATTATTTTACTATATTTATATATATGTATCATTTGATATTTAATATATTATTATGTCATCTCTACTGCATTAATTGGTAGAGCGTCGGACAACATTATTAGTGGCATGAAGTTATGGCCCTTTGCATTCTGAGTTCAAATCACGCCGAGTTTAGGTTTGCCTTTCATTCTTACGGAGTCGATAAAGTACAGTAATACTCTGGGGTTCATTTAATCGACTTTCCCCTCCCACAAAAATGTCGGCCGACATCTAAAAGTCGGTCGACATCTAATATTGTTTAGTTCCAGATTTATGCTATGAGATTTTCCTATCGTAACTAAGATTCTTTTCGGCCATAGTTTATTCAGAACTCCAATATGCATTCGGTTCTTCTTCTTTAAGCGAGTATCGTGTTATTTTTAACATGATTTTGTATTCAGCGAGTTTAAATCCATATTCACTTCGGTTAGTGTAATAACAACTGAACTGGTGTTACTATTCCATTGTCAAGCGATAATTTGGGAAGAAAAATTCAAAGACGTGCAGAGAATATATTTCACAAATAATTAAAACTAAGGCATGAAAATATAGGAAAGAAAGACAGAAATAATTTCTAAATTATTTAAGTTCGTTATTTTCATTAATTTATCTCAAATTTTTTTTTTTAAGGAGGTGACAAATATTCAAGTGGTTCTCGTTATTTAACCTCAGGTCAGCTCCTATATTAAACACCTATGATCAGAACGATTCCAGTCGAGACCATTGCATCTCTATTTCAAGTATAGTCTATCTGTGATTTCATAGTCTTGCTATATTTGGAGCACCCTAGTTCCACTGGTGTTGTGTAGATGTTGTCGAGATATACAGAAGATGTTTGGGGATATTTAAACCCGATAGATATCATCTCCCCTGGTTCATTCTTGTGATAGATAAAGAAGGCGGGGAGGAGGAAGAAGAGGAGAAGGAGGAGGAGACAAGAAAGTAAAGGAGGAACGAGAAATGAAAACAAATATTACTATTCTGAATTTGAACATCACCTTTAAAATACAGACTGAAACCACCAAACACACTGAGCTTTTTGTTTTATAAATGCCATTTCTTTACTGGAAATTACTGAAAACTACTTCTTGTTCAAAAGAAAATGTAAAACATGTTCAGAAGAACTTCAAACTTGACATTTATAATTTAAAACAATAAGAATATGAAATCTCAAATAGCATCAGATATGGTATTTTACAATCAGGGGAAGTCTTTATGTTTACTCTGTATTTCAGAGTAAAAGGTGGATTTCAATAAAATGAAACGAATACATAATCTTATATAATGTATTGGATAATATCAACTATTTATATACCTTTTTAAATGATATATTTGTCTAGGTAAAGGTCATTAATATCAAGTTACAATAGACAAACATAAATTGCATGAGAAGCAATTCCAAACGCCAATTGAAATTACTTATATATATGTGTGTGTGTGTGTGTGTGTGTGTGTGTGTGTGTGTGTGTGTGTGTGTGTTTATATGAGCAAATTATATTTCTCTTCCATGAAACAGTTCTAAGCCTGTAGAAGTCATTTCTATATTAAACATGATATATATATATATATAGGTAAACAAATTGTACATGTTTATATAATATATATATACACACTCATACAAATATAAGGTGTCCCAAAAAATGTATACTCACTTCAACAGCATTCTAATAAATATGTGTATACATTTCGGGGGGACACCATCTATGGGTAAACAAACTGTAATGTGTAAATATATATATATATATATACGCGTGTTGTGCTAAAGACATCGTCGTCTCCTCCATTGAATCACCACCACCACCACCACCACCCCATTCCTTAAGCTAGTATTTTGCTTATGTTTTGTTTAGTTAAACATTGTTTAAATGAACCTCAAAGCAGTTGAGACTGTAAAATACAATCAATGCGAAGTAACTCTATATCGGAATAAATGTTATGTTGAGTATAATTGTCTCTTTGACTGAAAATAACCAGTGGAATTGTGTTGATAAACAAAACGGAAGAAATAAATGAACTGTAGGAAATAAGAAAAACAATATCGGTAATAGCTACAATTCATTAAACATTATTAGGATAAATTTAATAAGCGTGAAATTACTCTTCTCGTAATTTGTATTTATTTTCAATAACAGGAGTAAATGTAATAAAATAATGACAATTTTTAACACACATTGATTAAATAATTAGTATTATTAGCAGAAATTAATTACGCAGAATATTTCTTAGAGGAAATAAATTGTGTAGTTATTAAAAATAAATCTAAAACAGAGTGGTAAATTGAAGGGAAGCAGACGATATGTTTTATAAACAAAATAAACAAACTAAAATAAGCACTAAAGACTATATATTTGATATCTAATTATATTGCAAATATCTATATATTTATTTATTTACTGGTTTATTGATGTCATCTTAGTAATATTTACACTATAAAATAAAATTGAAAGAATGGATCTTTATCGGTTTCAATGGCGACTATTTTCATAGTAAGATAGTAAGGTAAAGGGTAAAGACCTCCTTCGATCAGGAACGACCATGGGATTTGCAACTAGAAAGTTCCCCTTCGAGGTACAAGGCCAGGCAAGGTTGTTTGTCCAAGACCAGCAGTCACCCATGCATATCAGACTCCTCACACCATTGATGTTGTCCAAGGAAAAGGCAATGGCCGATGCAGCTTGGCACCAGTGACGTGGCAACTCATTTATACAGCTGAGTGAACTGGATCAACGTGAAATGAAGTGTCTTGCTCAAGGACACAAAGGATCACCCGGTCCAGGAATCAAACTCACAACCTCACTGTTGTAAGCCTGATGATCTAACCGCTAAAGCATCCACCTTTATATATATGTATATATATATATATATATTTATATATATATATATATGATATTAACAAATGGAAACTATATTTATAAAACCATATTTATTTCATTATACATATTTCAAAGATACCAAGTTAAATTATGGTATGCTTTCATCAGACAAAATATAATATAGATCAGTTTTATAAATAAACATTGACGTACCCTTTCAAAATGCAACAGTTACTTTTGGAAGACATCAGGATGGTCTGATGTCTTCCAAAAGTAACGGCCGCATTTTGAAAGGGTACGTCAATGTTTATTTATAAAACTGGTATATATTGTATTTTGTCTGATGAAGGCATACCATAATTTAACTTGGTATCTTTGAAATATGTATAATGAAATAAATATGGTTTTATAAATATAGTTTCTATTTGTTAATATCATATATCTACTCCAAATACTTGTCGAGTGCTTTATATCAGTTATAAAAATATTTACTTGTTGTATCCCAACAATTTAAATAGAACTTTTGCATATATATATATATATATATATATGCTGGAGGCACGAGCAAGACGTGTTTTTCCTGTTGGGCGCATATCACAAAATCGAATTTCATCTGAGGATACTGTTGTCATAACGACAACAAATACATGAATTACATCTTGATTGCATGGGAGAACCGTTAAAATAATTATAATGAATAAACGATTTATGTAACATCAACATCTTTATTAATGTTATTATACTGTATCTCCATCGTAACTACAAACTACGAGTGTTGAGTGCTTTCTCCTGCTTGCCCCTGTTTTTACCCAAACAATCTCTTCGGAACACACACACGTGTGTGTGTGTGTGTGTGTGTGTGTGTGTGTGTGTGTGTGTGTGTGTGTGTGTGTGTGTGTGTGTGTGTGTGTGTGTGTGTGTGTGTGTGTGTGTGTGTAGTTTTGGAGATGACTACCTGAAATAAAAGGAAATGCAACTAATTAAGATTCACTTAATTATTTTAGTGGGTGTTATGAAGCGATAAAATAAACAGAATATTACTGGAGTGATAGAGGGTTGTTGCTAGTTGGTCTTATGTATTTACCACTCCAACCAGCTGAAATATATCTATTTTACTGTAAATAATAATATAGTACAGCATTTATCACATGAAACAAACAGCTGCTTAACTTACTTTATCACATATCACATACAATGGCTGTCAGTGAAGGATATTGAATGGTTCCTATAATTATTGTTGTTTTATTATTCCATGTTTTGTTGGAGTTACGTTGATGGTAAAAATAATAAATGGTATTGTTCTGGAGTGAGGAGACAGAACTAGTTGTTGGCTGTAATTGTTGGGAGATAATGTGATGGTGACAATGAAGAGATGGTGTTGTGGGGGGGGGGGGATAAAGAAAGAAAGAAAGAAAGAGGGATAGAAAGAGATAGAGCGACAAACAGGAGAGTGAGTGGCATGGTAAATAATTTGATTGAAAAACTATAGGTCGTATCACCGAAGAAGAATAGATGATGAGGGTTGGGGTGGGGGATAAAAGAATGAAAGAGACAGAGAGGAAGAATCAAACAGATAGATAAGAGAATGAATAGGGCTGCAGAAACGATATCACAAGGTGGAGTGAGGAGGTGGAGGAGAGATTGATTAATAGTGAGAGAGATATTGATGTATATATAGATAGCCTGAAGAAGAGAGAGTGATGCTGAAGA
>OZ024754.1:7168748-7186248 GCA_964016885.1 Eledone cirrhosa | reverse complement strand
TCTATGCATATATCTGCATTTCTGTCTATATGTCAATGTAGCTATATATATATATATAATATAAGATCAAAAGATGGTTAAAGGAGTTCCATGTATTTTATTATGCGCATTTCAAAAACAAACATCATCATGCAATAATATTTGTGTTTTCATCAGATAAAACAGGAGAACATGATATGAAGGCTAAAAAACACTTGTGGATAGTGCAGTTTTAAATCAACATATGATATGTTGATTTAAAACTGCACTATCAATAAAATACATGGAACTCCTTTAACCATCTTTTGATCTTATATTATGCATACTCCAGTCCTACAAACTGTAGAGTGCTCTTCTTATCCGATATCTGCATTGCTTTATTGTACTACAATAAAACTCACCTCCTACATTATATATATATATATATATATATATATAAATGAGAGGTATAGAGATTGTTTTAGCAAGAAGCTAACGGCATTCTATAACATATATGCGACTATAACGTCAAGATGGGAAAAGTAGTTAACGAAAGATTTAGGAAAAATAACTCAAACTCATCTCAAAAGAGAATCAGGATATAAATTCATCCACAGAATTTAGTGAAATCCGGGGAAAAATCTATAGACCTTTAACTCATGATAAAATAAAGTTTGAAACACTTATCCTTCAATTTGGAATAACATCAAATGCTCTGTATAGTCTTAAAAGACTATATATATATATATATATATATATATATATATATATATATATATATATATATATAACGAAGGAAGTGTGGTAAGGAACCAGGTGGACCATAACGCACCAGAGTACTCAATCCTTAGGATAGTAGGGTGAGTAATAAGAAAAGAGTCAGGACCCCGACGGCTGAGCTCCGGCCGTTTCGACAGCTAGATCCGAACTGAACCAGTACTGGTTTAGTTCGGATCTAGCTGTCGAAACGGCCGGAGCTCAGCCGCTGGGGTCCTGACTCTTTTCATACATATATGTGTGTGTGTGTGTGTGTGTGTGTGCGTGCGTGCGTGCGTGCGTGCGTGCGTGCGTGCGTGCGTGCGTGCGTGTGTGTGTGTGTATGAGTGTGTGTATGAATGAATCTATCTATCTTCCTATCCACCTAACTCTCAATCCATCCATCCATCAATATATCTATCCCTCAATAAATCTCTCTTCTCTACATCTATCTATCGATCTATCAGTACATCTATGTATCTACCTATTCATCTAACAGTGTATGTGAGCGTGTTTAAAATGTCAATATTCTTTTAATGTTAAAAGTTTATTTATATTTTCAAACCACGTAAAGATCAAGATCTTGTTTTAAGTTGAACTTTACGGAAAACAGATGGGAAAATATATTTGATGCACATACTGTGTAGCAATATAGACATGTAGAGATCTGGGGAGAGACGGGGGTGAGGAGAGAGAGGCGGGGGCGAGGAGAGAGAGACGGGGTTGAGGAGAGAGAGAGACGGAAGCGAGGAGAGAGAGACGGGGGTGGGGAGAGAGAGAGACGGGGGTGAGGAGAGAGAGAGACGGAGGCGAGGAGAGAGAGAGACGGGGGTGAGGAGAGAGAGACGGGGGCGAGGAGAGAGAGACGGGGGTGAGGAGAGAGAAAGACGGTGGGGAGGAGAGAGAGACGGGAGTGAGGGGAGAGAGATAGTGGCAAGGAGAGAGAGAGACGGGGGCGAGGAGAGAGAGATAGAGGCGAGGAGAGAGAGACGGGGGTGAGGGGAGAGAGATAGTGGCGAAGAGAGAGAGACGGGGGCGAGGAGAGAGAGAGACGGGGTTGAGGAGAGAGAGAGACGGAAGCGAGGAGAGAGAGACGGGGGTGAGGAGAGAGAGAGACGGAGGCGAGGAGAGAGAGACGGGTGAGGAGAGAGAAAGACGGTGGCGAGGAGAGAGAGACGGGGGTGAGGGGAGAGAGATAGTGGCGAAGAGAGAGAGACGGGGGTGAGGAGAGAGAGAGACGGAAGCGAGGAGAGAGAGACGGGGGTGAGGAGAGAGAGACGGGGGTGAGGAGAGAGAGATAGTGGCGAGGAGAGAGAGACGGGGGTGAGGAGAGAGAGAGACGGGGCGAGGAGAGAGAGACGGAGGCGAGGAGAGAGAGACGGGGGTGAGGAGATAGAAAGACGGTGGCGAGGAGAGAGAGACGGGTGAGGAGAGAGAAAGACGGTGGCGAGGAGAGAGACGGGGGTGAGGGGAGAGAGATAGTGGCGAGGAGAGAGAGACGGGGGAGAGGAGAGAGAGAGACGGGGGCGAGGAGAGAGAGATAGAGGCGAGGAGAGAGAAAGACGGAGGCGAGGAGAGAGAGAGACGGTGGCGAGGAGAGAGACGGAGGGGAGGAGAGAGAGAGACGGAGGCGACGAGAGAGAGACGGACGCGAGGAGAGAGAGAGAGACGGAGGCGAGGAGAGAGAGAGACGGAGGCGAAGAGAGAGAGAGACGGAGGCGAAGAGGGAGAGAGACGGAGGCGAAGAGAGAGAGAGACGGAGGCGAAGAGAGAGAGAGACGGGGGTGAGGAGAGAGAGAGACGGAAGCGAGGAGAGAGAGACGGGGGTGAGGAGAGAGATAGTGGCGAAGAGAGAGAGACGGGGGAGAGGAGAGAGAGAGACGGGGGCGAGGAGAGAGAGATAGAGGCGAGGAGAGAGAAAGACGGAGGCGAGGAGAGAGAGAGACGGTGGCGAGGAGAGAGACGGAGGGGAGGAGAGAGAGAGACGGAGGCGACGAGAGAGAGACGGAGGCGAGGAGAGAGAGAGAGACGGAGGCGAGGAGAGAGAGAGACGGAGGCGAAGAGAGAGAGAGACGGAGGCGAAGAGGGAGAGAGACGGAGGCGAAGAGAGAGAGAGACGGAGGCGAAGAGAGAGAGAGACGGAGGCGAAGAGAGAGAGAGACGGAGGCGAGGAGAGAGTCGCGACTATGCATATATTTGTGAAGTCTTGGGAGAATATGTACATATGTTTGTGTTTATATAATATATATATGATGGCTGCCCCCTCGTTATCGAGTATGGCCATTGCACAATATAACATTATTATAATTATTAATTAATTCTATCGTGCAATGTCAATGTGTGAAAAAAAAATTTTTTTTAAGTGAGGAAAGACTCTGCACTGAACCAATCCCACTCTCTGGGCCACAGTAGCTATAACCCGCAATGTTTATACATATTTACACATTGTTGGATGGCCATTGACTCTTATGAGTTCTTCTGCCCTTTGCAGGTTTTGTTTTTTGTCCTGCAGGGTGTCCAAAATGCCCCCACATATATATATATACATATATATATACATATATATATATATATATTAAAATAACAGATTAAAGTTTAAGCAAAGAATCGATGCTTTCACCCTTAACGTTAAGGGTGAAAGTAGCGATTCTTTGCTTAAACTTTAATCTGTTATTTTAATAAATACTTGCTCTAGGGTTCTTATATAATTGATACATATTTATCCTTATCGAGCCCTCTTTGGATTTTATTCTTCACATTTATTATTATTACTATATATATATATATATATATATATATATATTGCGAATTTCTAATGCTTTTCAAAAATAATTTTGAGATAGAGCGCCCGTGATGTTTGCTCTAATCAGATTAGAGCAAACATCACGGGCGCTCTATCTCAAAATTATTTTTGGAAAGCATAGCAAACATCACTGGCGCTCTATCTCAAAATTATTTTTGAAAAGCATTAAAAATGCGCAACCGGTAAAAACTTAAAACCAAAACTGAATGCTAACCAATACTTATTACTAATTTTTACTTATTCCTAATTAAACTATTTTTCACTGGGAACAATTTTCTTTTCCTTTTACCAATATATCACAACTCGTGTGTTACACATCTATTCTTTTTAAAAAAAATATATATATATATATATATATATAAATAAAGTAAACGGAGAACAAAAACAGAAAAACGAAGAGGCAGTACAAATGTGGATTGGCAGTATCGGTAGAGGATCGGACGCCATGCTTTCCAGCATAGTTACGTCCCTTTACAATCTGAGTTCAAATCCCGCCGAGGTTGACTTTGCCTTTCATCCTTACGGGGTCGATAAAATAAAGTACCAGTAATGCACTGGGTGATTGCTGGCCTTGTGCCTAAAGTAGAAACAATTATTAGTTTCATGCTTAGGGTGGTGGATTGGCAGAGGGTCGGACGCCATGCTTTGACGCATAGAGTTACGGCCCTTGCCATTCTGAGTTCAAATCCCGCCGAGCTTAACTTTGCCTTTCATCTTTACGGGGTCGATAAAATAAAGTACCAGTAATGCACTGGGATAATTGCTGGCCTTGTGCCAAAAGCAGAAACAATTATTGGTTTCACGCTTGCGAGTGGGGGTGGGGGACGACGTTTCGGGCATAAACCCTTCATCAGGAGAAAAGTGGGTAGAAAGAGAGTTCTGAGGGTGTATGGGGGGGGGACATTTAAAAAAGGGAGGGGGGGGAATGGAGGAATAAATTTTTTTAGAGAATAAAAAAAATTTTTTAATAATAAAAATATATATATATAAACTCTTTATTTGCTTCTAGTTCTCATATATATATATATATAGCTTTTGTGTGTGTAGGGGTGCGGACGTGTTTTGGGGTTGTATCTAAATATTTTGGTAATGAAATATGTACATAGACATTAGTACTGACATATTGAATGTGTAAATTACATTCTAAATATATTTATATATTCCAAATAGAAATTATGTATTCAAGACGCAATTTATATTTTCAATTATGTATTGTACTATGTTCTGTCTTATATATTTCTCTATATTTCTTTCTTATGCGCTTGTGGAGAGTAACATTTACTCACAAACACATATAACTTTACGAAAATAGACATATACTTGTGTGTATGCTACCCATGTACGTATGCATATATTAAACAATTTTAACATGTAGACTACATGATCAATAGTTTGTTTCGCAATTACGAGATTTAGTTTCGGTCTCTCTGCATGATATTTTAAGAAAGTCCCTTTAGTTTAACCACGGAATGACCAAGCTTTTTGCATGAAATTGGGTAGATTGACAGTACCGGTTTTTCAAAGAACCAGCCTTCTTACATTATTTCTTACATGGCGGTGGATTGGCAGTATCGGTAGAGGGTCGGACGCCATGCTTTGACGCATAGAGTTACGGTCCTTCCCATTCTGAGTTCAAATTCCGCCGAGGTTAACTTTGCCTTTCATCCTTACGGGGTCGATAAAATAAAGTACCAGTAATTAACTGGGTAATTGCTGGCCTTGTGCCTAAAGTAGAAACAATTATGTAAAAGAGGGTGGGGGATTGGCAGTATCGGTAGAGGGTCTGACGCCATGCTTTGAAGCATAGAATTATGCCCCTTTATAGTCTGAGTTCTAATCCCGCCAAGGTTCACTTTGCCTTTCATCCTTACGGGGTCGATAAAATAAAGTACCAGTAATGTGCTGGGATAATTGCTGGCCTTGTGCCAAAAGTAGAAACAAAATTATGTAAAATCTCCCCATTTTGCCTTATTTCTCTCCGTTTCGGGTTTTTAGAGGTTAGAAGGTCTGACACTCATCGTCGAAAAAGACTGAGGTACATTGATGTTTTAAAATAAATTTATTAGTTTCTGTTTAATGATAGCAAATGTTTTGACGGCAGAATCTTATTTCAGTATTAAAATGTCTGAATGTCTAGACGGACGGATGATGGATAGTTTCTATGGTACAGTATGTTGAACAAGACATGAATACATACGTTAAGAAATGTTTTCATATATTAAGAACTACGTTATATGATACGTGGGATAATGTGAAGATATTACATAGTCATTTTCTTCAGGTAATAGTATCGTTCAGAGTTTTTTAGTCTGGGTGAGGATATCGAACATTGGGAGTTGTATTTGTTTGGAAATATGCATTATATATATATATATATATATATATATATAGATATAGATATTGTATATCTATATATATATATATAATTGTATCAATATATATATATATATATATATATTGTATATCTATATATATATATAATTGTATCAATATATATATATGTGTGTATATATATATATATATATTGTATATCTATATATATATATATAATTGTATCAATATATATATATATATATATATATATATATATATATATATATAATTGTATCAATATATATATATATATATATATAAATATATATATATTTTTAACCTGTATTTTTGATTTTTGATTGTACCTCTTAATATAAATGTAATCTCGAAGTGTGTACTGCCACTCTAAATTCTGTAATGAATGTTGACCCACAATGTTTGAATATGTATCAGTGTTTGAATATGTATCGGTATGTCTCTCGGCTGAAAAGGAGGTCATATAACTGTCCATGCATTAATAAATTGCTCCGAAGAATCCAAACCTCGGTTTGGAGGAAACAGCTGTAAGCACAATAATGTTTTGAACAGTTCTTTGATTCTTATATTTCATATATTTCATAAATATATATATATATATAAATATATATATATATAAATATATATATATATAAATATATATATATATAAATATATATATATATATATATATATATATATATATATATATATATATATATATATACAGGGACTAATAGATCTTTTAAGGTACACAAACTGGCATTTTTCATCTTTTTCCTTTTATCCTTTTCCCTCGCCTTCTCCTATTGCCAGTGGATTTCGCTACCAGAATATATATATATGTAGATAGATAACTTATTCCGGGTTGAATCGGAGGTAACCACAGTAAGTAAGGTACTCAATACATAGCAGAGTATAAAAGTTTTAATATAGAAGAGCTTCTACAGGACTAGAACTGTTACGACTTCTCACGAATGAAACAGTTCTAGTCCTGTAGAAGCTCTTAAATATATTATATATATATATATAGATATACAACGTTACAGTTTAACGGTGTTGATGCTTATCTTACATTATAGAATATAAAAAATGCAAGGCTTTAAAGAGGAATAATCTTGAATGAGTAAATGCGAACAGTTTCCCCTCTCGATCCGAACAACGTAGCTAACGTGAGCAAATAGCGACCACGTTAACCACTACACTAATGCAACCACCAATTTTCTACTGCGAATTTAGGTTATGAAACTTTTTATTGGTCAAAATGTGATAGTAGAGACCTTTATAAATATCACATGAAAATCGTTGGTTTTTTTTTTTTTTTTCCTTTTACGTTTCTGTGTTAATTTTAGTTTACATTTCTTTTAATAAACGGGAAACATAAAAATTAATGATTTAACTACAGAACAGAAAAATATAAGAACGACATTTGTTTTTAATGATGATCTGTTCTGTTATTTTTATATTTATGGAAACACGTGTATACAGACAGACTCTCAGAATCTAAGGTGTGTGGGGGCATGGCAACTATTTTGTTTTTTTCTTACGCGTATTTCATCTTAACAAAACTATTAGAATAGTTTTGTAATAATAGGATATATATATATATATATATATATATATATATATATATATACGATATTAATAAATGGAAACTATATTTATAAAACCATATTTATTTCATTATACATATTTCAGGGATACCAAATTAAATTATGGTATGCCTTCATCAGACAAAATACAATATATAACAGTTTTATAAATAAGCTTTGACGTACCCTATTAAAATGCAACCATTGTTTTTGGAAGTCATCCGGATAGAACTTTTGCATATATATATATATATATACATCAGGAAATTAAGGATGTTTCACATTCATCTACTTACCATATAGCACACTTTGTCAATATCTGTGTGTATATATGTGTATATATATATATATATATATATATATATATATATATATATATATATACACACACACACATTTCCAGGGACAGACACACAGATAGTGACAAAGTGTGCTATATGGTAACTAGATGAATGTGAAACATCCTTAATTTCCTGACAGCTCAAACTGACTGAAATTCCATATTTCTCATTTTCCCATCATTCATAGAAACCAGTACAGTTGTACTTTTACAGCCACAACCATCACGTTGTATTGCAATGGCTTCTTTCAACACATAATAATAAAATGTATAATAGAAACAGAAACTGTTGTATATATACAGCTAGGTAACTAATATATTATTGATTAAAAAAAATACTAATAGACTAATAGATAGAAATGAATGAGAGAAATATTACTAGTTAGAATTATCGGTATTTGAATATATATCAATATATATATATCAATATATATATATACTACCCTAAGTATTGAATACTCTGGTGCGTTATGGTCCATCTAGTTCCTTACCACAATTCCTTCGTTTTATATATATATATATATATATATATACATATATATATATATATATATATCAATATATATATATATATATATATATATATATATATATATATATATATATATATATATATATATATATAAAAGGAACGATCGACTTTCGTCAAATCGGACCGAGGGAACAATGTTTCCGTTGGTCTTTCCAATTGCTAATACTATCTATCGGTCGCAACTCCAGGTAGAAGGAGCAACGTGAAATAAAGTGTCTTGCTCAAGGACATAACGCATCGCCTGGTCCAGGAATCGAACTCACAACCTTACGATTGCGAATCCAATTCTCTAACCATTCAGCCGCACGCCTTCACTATATATATATATATATATCAATATATATATATATATATATATATATATCAATATATATATATATATATATATATATATCAATATATATATATATATATATATATCAATATATATATATATATATATATATCAATATATATATATATATATATATATATATCAGAATTAGCCGTCGAAACGGCTTGAGCTCAGCCGTCGAGGTCCTACTCGTTCCTATTACCCACTCTACTACCCTAAGTATTGAGTACTTCGGTGCGTTATGGTCCACCTGGTTCCTTACCACATTTCCTTCGTTATATATATATATGTATGTGAATATATATATATATATATATATATGATGGGGGGCACCGACAGTTGTATGTGGGCCATACACTGTGCGCAGTTCAATACAACGAGGTGTGTACGTGCTCTGCTTTATCAGGCCACCATTAACCTTTTGCTGCTCGGAGTTCGCGCTACATCTGCGCCTGAGGTTCTTTGAAAGCATTCTCCTAATGAGATTTTGTAATATATCAGACGCATTTGTCTGGACTTTCTTTCATTTTTCGTGTATTCGGAATCTTCCATTTGCTAGTTGAAACATTTTCATAAACAACTAAATTTACTCCCTCATATTAAATATAATAGAATCTAGAAACCAAATCAACTGCTAGAAAAACAACAGCTGTCAAGAAATCTAATACTATACGTCAACCTGTCATTTTCAACTCAACAACTTTAAAACTGATTAGATTTAATATTGAAATAGGAAAACGTATATAGAAGCTAAAATTACCTTTACCCTTCACATCCCATGGAATAAAATCAATAAGAATCCTCGCCCATTTTTACCTTGGTTTCTGCAAGTTTATATACAGTATAATAATAAGAAGAATAATGATAATAATTGTTTCTACTTTAGGCACAAGGCCAGCAATAACCCAGTTCATTACTGGTACTTTATTTTATCGACCCCGTAAGGATGAAAGGCAAAGTCAACCTCGGCGGGATTTGAACTCAGATCGTAAAGGGACGTAACTATGCTGCAAAACATGGCGTCCGACCCTCTAACGATACTGCCAATCCACATAATAATGGTTTCTTATATAGGCACAAGGCCAGCAATTTTGGGGGAGGGGAAAGTCGATTAAATCGACCCCAGTGCGTGACTGGTACTTTATTTTATCGACCCCGTAAGGTTGAAAAGCAAAGTCAACCTCGGTGGGATTTGAAATCAGATCATAAAGGGCCGTAACTATGCTGCAAAACATGGCGTTCGACCCTCTAATGATACTGCCAATCCACCACCCTAATAATAATGATAATAATGAAAATTATTGTGTACAGTGCTCAGGTGCACTACATCTCATCAAAGGTGCTTGTATAGTACATATAATAATGTACAAATGTTGCGGCGGGTTTTTTTCCCATTATTTTTTTTTTTTTTATTCTATTCGTGTCTGCCATATTTTGCGGCATTTAGGATAAAATCTTTACCATTACATGTTTCTATTGTCTAATGTATTATAGTTTAAATGATTTGATAATCTACTTAAGGTTAACCTTTTGAAGTAGGAAGTAGAAAATAACATATATAATTGTTTTATAGTCTCGCAAGATAAAATCAGACAACATCAATATTTGGCTAAGATCAAAGTCTAGCATTTACACAAAAAAAAATGAAGCCAAAAATACTAAAAAAAATGACAATGAGAAATGAATGTGTTTTAAAGCTGTTTCCTATCCGGGGATTTCCTGATTTTACGCTAATGGTGTAATGGCGTATTATACGAAAGTCATTTCCTGTTCCCTCTTGCAGCAAAGTGCATTTACAAGTGATATATCATTAACATATATCACCGGAAATAACATGATCACTTGTATCTATATATAGATATGAAATTCTGTCCCCGTTGTTTCCGTGTTTACACATTAACATTTGCTGGCCTAGTCCAAGAAAGGATGGATCAGTTCATTTCATGTCAAGCGATCTTCTGATCTAAGCCAGGAGACATCTCCTTAGAGAATGTTAAAAATCAATTGCAACGTTGGGATTATAGTGCAAGGAATCTCCACTCCTAATCACACTCACTCTCACCTCCCTATCTCACTCTCTCTTCCTCCCCACTATCTCAGTCTCTCCCTTTTTCTCTGTGTGTATATATATATATATAGGGATATATATATATATATATTTAATTAGAAAGTAAACAACATAATATATATCTACTCCATTACCAAAGGTTTCTGGGTCCCAGACGTATATTATTATTTTCTGGCATCCAGAAACCTTTGGTAATGGAGTAGTTATATTTTGTGTTGTTCACTTTCTAATTATATATATATATATATATATATATATATATATATATATATATATATATAGGGATATATATATATATATATATATATATATATATATAGGGATATATATATATATATATATATATATATATATATATAGGGATATATATATATATATATATATATATATATAGGGATATATATATATGATGCTGAGAAGGATATTAGATATTAGAGGGAGCTAGAGCAAAGTGTCTTCCCGCGGTCATGGTTTTCATTGACTTTAGGTAGGCCTTTGATTCTGAGGACCGTCACTGCCTAATGAAGATCTTACAGGCTAATGGAATCCCCAAGAAGATAGTGGACCTGATATCACTGCTCTACACCAACACCAAAGCCCAAGTCATTACAGCTGATGGGATGACAGAGTTCTTTGAGATACTGGCTGAAGTGCTCCAGAGAGATACATTGGCTCCCTACCTTTTTATCATCGTAGTGGACTATTGTATGCGCCTTACACTGGACAAACACCAGGACTCTGGCTTTACTGTAGCACCGGCTCAGAGCAGGAGAGTTAAGGCGAAAAATGTATCAGATGCTGAATTTACCGACGGCATAGTTTTGGTGACAAATACTGTGAAGGAGGCAAAGGATGGATTTAATGCAGGAGGTTGAGACTGTATCGATGAGTGTGGGGCTGAGAATGAATGAGACTAGAACAAAATATCTGGTAGAGAATGTTGAGAAGCCAGAGGGGATCACTAATGTAGGCGGGAAGCCGCTAGAATTGGTTGATGACTTCCTGTATTTGGGAGCAAAGATTGGGAATACGGAAGATGATGTGGTTGAGAGGAAGAGCAAAGCCTGGGCGACGTGCCACAGCTTGAGATCGGTGTGGAAGTCGGACCTTCGTAAAGACCTGAAAATCCGCCTCTTCATTGCTGTAGTGGAGTCTGTGCTGCTGTACGGGTCTGAGACTTGGACACTGACCAAGAAACTCACTCAGATGGTGGATGGGTGCTACACGAGAATGCTGAGGATGGCTCTGAACATTAATCAGTATACACTGAGGATGAAAAACTCAGAGCTGTATGGGAGCCTCCCAAAAGTCAGCTCAAAAATGACACAGAGGAGACTGAGGTTAGCTGGACATGCTCACCGACATCCAGAGTTGACATTGCACTCAGTGCTCCTGTGGGAGACCCTACATGGGCACACTAGAAGAGGAAGACCAAGGTTAACGTATGTTGATGCCCTAAGGACAGACACTGGTCTGTTGGAGACGCAGAACATGGCAGCGATAATGAGGGACAGAGACCGCTGGAGAGAACTCGTCCATGGATCTCGGTAATTTTACCCGCCCTAGAATAGAATATATATACAGGGTGTCCCAAAACAATGTATACACACTTCGATTACCTGTACAGGCAATATTTATATGAATGCTGTTGAAGTGGTATACATTTTTGACACGCACACACATTATATATATATATATATATATATAATGTAGGAGGTGAGTTTTATTGTAGTACAATAAAACAATGCAGATATCGGATAAGAAGCACTCTACAATTTGTAGGACTGGAGTATACATAATATATAAGATCAAAAGATGGTTAAAGGAGTTCCATGTATTTTATTATGCGCATTTCAAAAACAAACATCATCATGCAATAATATTTGTGTTTTCATCAGATAAAACAGGAGGACATGATATGAAGGCTAAAAAAACATTTGTGGATAGTGCAGTTATGTTGATTTAAAACTGCACTATCCACAAGTGTTTTTTTTAGCCTTCATATCATGTCCTCCTCTTTTATCTGATGAAAACACAAATATTATTGCATGATGATGTTTGTTTTTGAAATGCGCATAATAAAATACATGGAACTCCTTTAACCATCTTTTGATCTTATATATATATATATATATATGCACATATAATGGTAATCCGAAACTTCGATAAAGATCGATAGGTTCCATAAATTCAATTGCTCTTTCTTAATCGTGTTCTTTGACTGTTTATTTGTTTAAATATTTATTTTTGTTTTGTTTTGATATCTTTGATTTCAGTTTCTGCCTAAATTTTCAAGATGGCAGAAATAAGAAATAAAGCAAAGAAAGACAAAACAATGAAATCTCCTCTAATGTAATTACATTCCAAACATCGTATTTTATTGGTAAAGAAATGAATGAGAATAACCTTTTTTTTATTCTGGCAATGATTTGCTGGAAAATTATTTTATCATACTTTTCTATAACTATAGTTTGCCATAGAGAAACATATGTAATGCATGGTTTAAACTTGTAGAGAGGAGATGAACAAATTATGTATGCTCCAGGAAGCAAGGAAATAGCTGAATGTATTTATTTTGGGTTGTTGTAAATATCGAGAGTAGATCTATAAATATCTTATTGAAATAATCTTTAAAAGAACTAATCCGTAAGTGTTAGAGGGTGAATCACGTTGTATATATCGATACATGGATCTATGAAAATTAAATAAAGATTTATAAAGCAAGAAAAGATCCTGCGTCGAGATCGACGATGTGCGCTCCAGTTGTTAGATCAATGAAGCTGTCTGCTTGTGAAATTAACCTGCTTATGGTTGAATATTCCACAGACATGTATTAAAAGACCATGGGTTTGGCACCTAGAAAATTTCTTTCCGAGGTACCAAGCTGGGCAATGTATGTTTGTGGAAGACCAGTAGTCGCCCATGCTTACCAGTCTTCCCTCTCCACGCCACCAATGTTGTCCAATATTATCTAATTAGTTTCATTTTTCATTTTTTTTTGTTTGTTTGTTTTTTTATGGAGGGCGGGGGGGGGGGGCTCTAAACTGGAACTTTATGCCGGGCACCACCACCACCACTCTTAACTCTTTCTTAGAAATACTTATTATTGTTGTTATTGTATAGCCCCAGGGCGGTGGATTGGAGTATCGGTAGAGAGTCCGACACCATGCTTTGCAGCATAGAGTTATGGTCCTTTACGGTCTGAGTTCAAATCCTACCGAGATTAACTTTGCCTTTCGTCCTTTCGGAGTCGATAAAATGAAGTACTAGTAACGTACTGGGTTCAATTTAATCGACTTTCCCCCTTCCCCTAAATTAATGGCCTTGTGCCTATACTAGAAATCGCTATTGTATAACCCCAGGCCACAAGTCAACCAGGATCACGACCTTTCTATGACAGAAATATTTAGTACTATATTTTCTCTCTCTTTGTAGCATAGAGTTATGGCCCTTTTTGTGTTGTGAGTTCAAATCCTCCGAGGTTAACTTTACCTTTCATTCATCCTTACGGGGTCGATAAAATAAAGTACCAGTGGTGCAATAGGGTAGTCTCTGGCCTTATGCCAAAAGTAGAAACTATATTTTTTCTCTCCAAAACTGTACTGTGCAGTTTGAGATGTGGAGATGGCTGCTATTTGGAGCAGGTGAAGTGATAATGGAGAAACCTTCCTTCATAGATTTCCCATATTATAATCCAGGGTCTCCGTATATTTTCCGAGTACAAAAACATTTAGAACGTCAGATTGGATGCTTCGTAGTATTTGTCTCTTTACGTTCTGAATTCCCAACACGATATGGCCGACTCGTGTAACTTGAGTACCTTCAGCGACGTTCACTCTGCTGCAAGCATTCATTGTTCCACAAGAAATTTACATTAATTTCATCTAATCTTTATGTTTTATTTCATGATTACAAATGCTCTATATTGAACAGATTATGTATGCTCTAGGAAGCAACGTAATAGCTGAATATATTTATTAGGGGTTGTTGTAAATATCAGCAGTAAATCTTTGGCAGTATCGGTAGAGGGTCGGGCGCCATGCTTTGCAGCACAGTTACGTCCCTTTACGGACCGAGTTCAAATCCCGCCGAGGTTAACTTTGCCTTTCATCCTTACGGGGTCGATAAAATAAAGAACCAGTAATACACTGGGATAATTGCTGGCCTTGTGCCAAAAGTAGAAACAATTATTTAAATAATCTTGAAAGAGCTGCTCTGTAAGTTCTCTTTATTCTGGGTAGAGGCTTTAAAATGGTAGAGTTGTTATAACTTAGGATAGAATGTTTTGCGTTGTTACCTCCGGCTCACTGCAATCTGTGTTCAAATCCCATCCATGAAAATTTTCCCTTTACCCTTTTCTAGTTTTATAAAGAACCAGTCAAATACTAAGGTCCATTCTTACTCTAGATCTCATTCTCACTCCTTTTTACCTGTCTCTCTCTATTTCTTTGTCAAGAAACCGACTGGAAGGGATGGGTTCTGCCAGGTTTAAATGTATAAGACAAGCTGTATGTATTTAGCATGACCACACGACTTAGTTATATACACACATATTGTTATATATACACACAGAGGGGTCATGGTTCATGGCGTATTCTTGATTATAAAAGACGTTTTTACAGTCGTTTTATTGAAGCAATTAACTAATTTTAAGATAGGAACTGAGATTTATTTATATGAAGGATTTTACAAGCTTCAATTCGTGTCTGGCAAAAGTGTTTGATCTGAAATATTATCTCATTAGTTAGTGAGTGATCTTACATTTCATTTTACATTTTTGTGTGTGTGTCTGTGAGGCTAAATGGAAACTTGATGCCAGACACGACCACCACCAACCTTGAAACTTTCTTAGAAATACTTATTATTATTGTTATTGTACAGCCCCAGGTCACGGGTCAACCAGGATCAAATGATTCAAGGCATTTCAATCACGACCTTTCTATCACAGAAATATTAAGCACTATATTTTCTCTCTCTAAAACAGTACTGTGCGGTTTTAAGAGGTGGATTTCACTGCTATTTCGAGCAGTTCGAGTAACAATGCAGAAACTCTCCTGATAGATCATAGAATGCTCATATGATAATCCAGGGTCTCTGTATATTGTCCGAGAACATGGATCTGTAAATATAAAATTCCACACCAAAGCACATTTTTGAGCAAGGTATTTTCTGCAGCAGTTGTCCATACATGCAAGTCTCTTCTCTCAACACGACTAATTTTGTACAAGAGAAAAAGCAAGGGCCAATACTACTAGGTAGCAGTGAGGACGCAAGAAACATAGAACACAATGGACTGAAAAAACAAAAAGCGCTTCAACAACTCCGCCAATGTGAACTGGAGTTTTATTTATCGACCCCGAAAAAATGAGACAGTTGACTTCAACGGGGTGTGAAAACAGAATATAGAGAGCTCGAACACTACGAAGCAGTTATTCCGATGTTCTAACGACTCTGCTACTTCTCTGCTATATATTATAGTAGTTCTGATGCTATATAAATTCTCATAGCTTAAGGGTTGAAGGGTTCACTTCGCAATCATTAGGTCCCAGGTTCAATCCCAGTGCATGGGATCTTGTTCAAATGTAATTTTATTATAGTTTCGAGCCTTATGAGTGAATTCGGGTAGACTAAATCTGTTTGGAAGCCCTTCGAGAGAACTGTACCCATAATTCCAAGGTGCATTCATGCCGCACACAGTGTCGCAATAAACCTCCCAGAAAATTACGTAAGGTTACACGTACCTATAGAAAAATCAGACATAAATTAATTTTATTTACAGGGTATTCAGTTGATCGGAAAGCTTGAATACTCATCGTCAAAACTATCCCGCGTCCATTACATATACATTATTTTAATCGTTGTTTTTACAACGTCTATATCAACAATTTCTGTTTAAATTTCAGAGAAATATTTCCTACACACTAAATGAACAAACATAGAAACGAATAGAAATACAACCAGAACTGTCATAAAAGTCAGGAGTAACTAAAATAACCTCTTTTATTTGTTTTTAAAGACAGGGTTTTTATTGACATATCTGCTTCATTGTTATATGCTATAAAAAGATAGACTGTGTATTCTATCTAGGACTAGATTGGTGCAACTAATCGTCGTCGTGCTGAATGTACCGAAAGTATTGAGACGCCAATGTTTTATTTCAATATTTATCGTCTGTTGAACATTTCATCATCACTAACGTTATGCCACTATCATTTCAGTATCATAGAATGTAAAATATCGGTAGACAGGCACACACACGAATATATATATATTCATATATATATAAATTAGAATTTAGTCCAGAAATAGCCGTCGAAATGTCTTGAGCTCTGCCGACGGGGTCATACTTTTTCCTATTTCCCACTCTACTAGCCTAAGTATTGAGTACTCTGGTGCGTTATGGTCCATCTGGTTCCTTACCACAATTCCTTTGTTATATATATATAATATATAAATAATATATATATATAATATATATAATATATATATATATGGTACACCCTGTATATATAGTTTATATATATATATATATATATATATGTGTGTGTGTGTGTGCGCGTGTATACGAATGAATATGTATGCATCTACTTTATTTCATATAGAAATGATTTATGACTTCTATAGGACTAGAACTTTCATCTCTTTCCCTTCCCCTTCGAAACACGATATATACAACACATACACACACATATTTGCATATGTCTGTTATGTGTTCACGTGAAAGTCAATATTCATGTGGGTAAATGTGTATGCATTTGTATGTGTATATATATATGCATATATATGCAT
>OZ024754.1:7133748-7161248 GCA_964016885.1 Eledone cirrhosa | reverse complement strand
GGCGGCCCTGGTTCTTCTTATTTGCGATTAGATTCTTTGTTTGGGTGTTTCTTCTATTCGTATAAATCACACCAGTCCGAGGTTGCTGATATGATCCCCTAGTCATAGCTGTCACATCAGTCTGGGACTGCTGGTGTGCCCGCCTGTTCACTCTTCGAGGGTCTGCTGATGGTGGTCGAATTTTGTGCAGAAAAATATCTTATGTTGATGCGCAGTCTACAACTGGCAGAGTTTAAGGTCAAAGAATTATGTTCATAGGTTTCGAGGCAGAAATAATTCAAGTGTTGATATATCGCTGAAAGTCTTATCATATTTACACAGTCTATATATTCTATAATAAACAAAACTTCTGGCTTCTTAAACACACACCAATCCCAAAGGTTACTAATATAGGATAGATTAGCCACTTATTCACACACATACACACACATTTTATACATATATGTTGTGTATATATATATATATATGCACACATTTTATACATATGCTTTATATATATATATACACATACATTTATACATGTATATATATAGAGATTTATATACATGCATTTATACATTTATATTTATATGCATCTATATATGTGTATATTATATAGACACGTACATATAATATGTACAAAAATATTTAAATATATGTAAGTATGTATGTATGTATCAGATTGTCGCCGTGGGAATAGTATATGTTTCAGAATTCAAAAGTTTCAGTAATCACAAATTTGGTGAAACTACATACCGTGTAAATATCATAAGACCTTTAGTGATAAACAAAAACATGAATAATTTCTGCTTCAAATCATGTATATATTCATAATTAGATTTACATTATGTTTGATAAAAGTTTTACTATTAATAGTAAATGTATGGCATGCTTTCACAAAATGTTGCGATACTCAAACATGATTTTAAAACAATAGATTATTTAAAGTTGTTTTTTTAACTGTGAAATTTATAAAAGCAAAATATGTTTTTCGTGTCGTTATGCAGTGTAACAGACCATTAAGTTGATAGTCTTCAATAATCTATATATATAAAACTGAGGATGTCTGTCTGTGTGTGTGTGAGTTTGAATCCCTAAAACTAGAGAAGCACCGAACTGACTATTGATATTTCTTCCATCTTTGAATTGCTTTAGGCAATATATTTCAATATTGGAATAAAATTTGAACTAGACATATGTTTATAAACATTTAAATTTCTGAAATTTGTCCTTTTGATATTTTATATCATGCTGAGTAACAACACAAGAGGAGCACATTTTTTTTTTTTTTACAAAGGAAACGCCATAGAAAGACAACTAGTAACTTCTAGAAAGATCTCATATTCTGGTCCGCCATTACAATTGGGGTTGATTTTCGTTCAACAGATTTTGAAATATTTTTTATACGATCTCACATTTTAGTAGATGTGAAACACAATCTCTTGTTAACATGTACATAATCACAAATATACGTGCATCTATCTTTCTATCCGTCTACTAGTTCTCTAATATGCAAGTGGAAATTAAAAACAAAATTTGTTTGTATCTGTCATAAAAATGTATGGTACATGAAGAATTGAGCTAATACAGGCTAAATTCTTTAGTCTTTCGCATGAAAAAATATAACAAATATGAAAAAAATTCTATTAACCAAACTCGTAATCGCACACATACATATAATTATAGCACAAAAACACACATATACACACACGTACAAACACACATATGTATATGTGTATATATATATATACAAACACACAGATGTATGTGTGTATATATATACACAAACACACAGATGTATGTGTGTGTGTATATATATATGTATATACAGAGAGAGAGAGAAATACACAGATGTATGTGTGTGTATGTATATATAGAGAGAGAGAGAGAGAGAGAGAGAGAGAGAGAGAGAGAGAGAGAGAGAGAGAGAGAGAGAGAGAGAGAGAGAGAGAGAGAGATTGGTAATATAATTAATAGCTAATGCGACTTATATCACTGCTTTCATCTTTCCTTATTCATTTTTAAAAAATCTTCATTAAAATATTTTATGTAGCGGATATTTGCATCTTCAGAAGAATTTAATAAGTAAACTGACATAAGGGAGATGGATTAGAAATGTTTTCCTATTATATCAAATAAACCAAAAATAAAATATAGAAACAAGGCCCTTGCTTGTAAGGATGAAAGGAAAAATTAACCTTGGCGGGATTTGAAATTAGGACATATTGACACTGGTATAAACAATATATTGAGAAGACACTATAACTATATACTGTGAAGCAAGATGTCCGACGCTCTACCAATATCTGCCAATGGCCGCCCTTACTTGGGACTAACAACAACAATAACAACAAGAGACTGTATAATAGCATAATGCTATAAAGTCTTTAGATGTTGTAACTTAAGTCATCACAGGAAAGTACTTTAAATCTTTTATTGCAGACATAAGTTTTGAGACTTGCTAACTAGGCCTTAGATGTTTTTTCCATCAAAGCCTTTTAGAATATTCCAGACAAATTTCCAGATTTTATTTTTATTTTAAATAATTAAAAACTTCAAGTAATTTGATTTGTTTTGTTTTTTTTAATTTTCGTTCTATTTAAATTGGCGCAAATTTCTATTCTTTTAATCATTCCATTTAATTTTACAATTCTTTGAAATTTTGACCGTAAAACGTGTTTTATACTAAAAGAAAGTTTATGTATTTGTTCTCGCAAATTTGCTAATATTTTTTCTCTAAATATATTCCGTAGAGTGAAGATATAATTCAACTTAAAATTCAATATCTTCAGAGATTATTTCCTCCGAATATATTTTAAATGTATGTGATCTAGTAAAATAGATTCAACAAGTCAATTCACAAAAAAAATATATTTGCTAGCATAGGTATGCATCTGTATATATATGTTGGTAGATATACTAATTCTTTACACTTATATATATATATATATATATATACACTTTATATATATATATATATATATATATATATATATACACTTTATATATATATATATATATATATATATATATACTAGCAGAATGGCCCGGCGTTGTTCGGGCTTCTAAACATAGATTGACATGTTTATCCCTCCTTTCTGAAACAGTACAGAGAAGTACGCAATACCTCGGCCTGGGGATGGTGTCTACATTTTGTGCTTATAAAAAAATTCGTCGTAGATTACCAGGGGTTTAACTTAATTGGGTACCTGAGAGTAAAATATTCAACTCACGAAAGCCAAGACGATAGGGTTAAGTAAAAAGGCATTCGACAAACCGAACATGTATTTGTTGTGCTATGGTACAATGAAAGTTACAGAGCAGTAAGCATGAAGGACTGCAGTGGTGGATAGCATGAAGGAATTTAGTTGGATACTTTTAAGGTTACAAAAGTTTACCCAATCTGATATAGACCGAACTGTTATATTGGATGCCGAACGCTTTCACCAACAATTTCAAGGGATCTACGTTTAAGTAGGGATAATATAGTCTATAAAGAGAGGTAACACTTTCAAAATACTAAAGAGTTGTTTCTCTTGAACATTGTTGTAGACAAAATTGCCGAACTGAACTGACCAAAAGGGCTTAAGGTTTTAGTGAAAAGAACGACTTTAACAACAGAAAATTGAAAAATAAAAGCTGCAGTTAATATCTTTAGACTGCTAGTTTGAAGTCAATCGGAGAAGAAATGAGGATTTGTATAGACTTTGCCAAAATTAGGCCACACACACAGACAATTTCAGTTTTATATATATGTATAGATATATATATATATATATATTATACAGCAATTCTTTGCTTAAACTTTAATATGTTATTTTAATAAATATTTCTACGGTTTTTATATATATCTATATATAATCCTTATCGAGCCCTCTTCGGATTTTAGTCTTCACATTTATTATTATTACTCTATATATACATATATATATACTATTTTGTATAGCATGGATAGCATACATTTTGTGTTGTTTAACTATCATTCGAAATATATGATGGTTGGTGAAATAGAAACTGTTCTTTTTTAAAATAAGTATTTTAAGCTAAACATTTATAATTGTATTGTGTATAATATAGAGAGTATAAAATTTGTATCGTATTTTCAGTTGAAATATATATTTGTCTAAAACAAACATTTTATGTATTCAGCTAGTTACACAAATGATCAAAGATGTAGTAACGTATACGAAACAACAAAACATTGAAAGAATAATTACAAATATCTCCATGTAAAGATATGTCAACATGAAGTGTTTGAAATTTGTATTAAAGAATCCACGAACGAATATATTTTATCAAAACATTATCAGCACCGTTCACTTTGCCATTTTACTAGAACAAAAAGTGTTTGAATCTAACAGAAAAATAGATAGATAAATAAATATGTAAATAAATACTGACATTAGAGCGGGCATATAGAAAACGAAAGCAGCAGTAATAATGGAAGAAAGATGAGTTGCATTGGTTTAAAGAGATGTTTTCCAACTTAGAAGTTAATAAGTCCAATCTTTTATCTTTGTGTTATTGGTTGCTGTCACGACTTTCCACACGCCAGAAGTGACAAATAAAAGCTATGTGATGGGAAATATGTGAAAATACATGTAAAACATGCAGATTTCATTGATAAATGATTTTACAGTTACGACATTTCAAAGAGTCTCATAGCATTTTCATTATTGCGAAGATGCAGGGATGGTAATTGAAGACACACCATATGTATTTATTTTGTCAACGTTTTGAAAATCTAAAAATCTTAAAACATAAATAAATATAAATAAATGTATAGGCTTCATTTCTTTATATTGACTGTCATGAAATAAATAAATATATATATAAATAAATAAAGTAAAATAACAGAGCAAAGGACTCGCGTATAATCCTGTAATTAAATGAGCTCAAAGGAAAGAGTTTTCCTGGGCACTTTAAAATACAATATATAGAGGGGAAAGACACAGAAGAGTGTGTTTTTCTTTACAGGAATTTCAAACCACCAGCGTGAAGATAATATAAGCTAATAGAGGCATAGGAGAAACATTAAAATTAAAATTAAATTTAATTAATTTTAATGTTTTTCCTATGCCTCTAGTAGCTTATATTCTCTTCACGCTAGTGGTTTGAAATTCCTGTAAATAAAAACACTCTTTTCTGTGTCTTTCCCCTCTATATGTTGTATTATAAATAAATAAATATATGTGGGTACCACCCACAGAGACATTGCTTCCAGTCTAAGCTTCTAAGCTTCCAGAGGCAAATCATCCCTCTCAATGGGAGCCAATCTATAACACATTTCATCAGCCAGAGACTTGTCAGTATCCCCACACTCTCATTTGCAGTTATTTCTGGCATCACACCTGAATAATGGAGTTTCCCTTCTCCATCCAAATCAACAGTGCCAGGGCAACGGAACTTTGTTTAGGAAATCTCGGTTATACCTAACCCATCGCATCTAATTCCAGCTTATCTGTAGCAGAATATCTCTGCCAAGAAGATCAGATATGCATAGATATAAAATTCCATTATTTTTCGTTCACCTTGGTGAGTTTTCCATACAATCAGAGATACTTAAACGATAACTAATTATCTCAAACAATTTACTAAGCCTATTATATAATTTGTCAAGTCGTCATAATACGTTTCCTATCTTTATAATACTCTATATCTCACGACACTACTTTCCAAGATCTTCATACAACAATTAACTCACAATAATATTGAATCTGTGTATTCATTTTTGCTTCAGTGAATCTTTATGTTTAAACACAAATTATTTCCTTCTTTAAACGAAGCTTATGCAAATATTTTCTGCTTAGTTAATCATTAAATATACATATATGTCTTCAAGGTATTTCAAGTATTAATTTTCATTTCCATAGATTCTCTCTACTTCAAGTAATATATTTAACTATCTTCAAGTAATATCTTTAACTCTTGGATATGTTTATTTACATTTAGCCATAACCAGTTCAGTGTTATTTTAATACATTATTCATTTTGAAGATAAAACAAGCAAAATCCTCTCATCTTTAATTTATCGGAAGAAAATTATCGAAAGAGAAGCACAAAATTGATGAAGTAGTATTTACTTAGCTTTCGTGTCAATAAGAAATCCACTTTAGAGAACTTTATTGTACAGCGTGGGCCAGAATTCATGACTTACTTGATTATTTATAGATCTAATAACATAAAATATTATAAAATAAGTTAATTAATATAAGTTGCTTCCATTACTCTGCAGACTTCAGTGATGTCTGTTTTAGAAAATAATCTCGCACATTGAACCCGTTTTTCCAAGCTTAGCAAAGGATGTGGCACGGTTAATCAAATTTAGAAAAAATAAATTTAAAAAAATCTGTGAGGCATGTTAAGAAATAAAAATATAAATTAAGAAACTTGCTAAGCATATTAAGAAATAAAATAATAAATTAAAACAAAACAATAAAATAAGCATGTTAAGAAATATAACTAACGAGTAAGGAATTAATTCTGGCCCACCCTGTATATTATAACTTACGTAATGTAGGAAAATATATTTTGTTATGTCAAATGAAATTTTAATTTAAGGGTGGTCGATTAGCATGTAGGAGGACCCCTAGATCACTGGACGAAAATAGCTCTGGAATGGTTTGGTACGTTTTCCTTACGTCCCATATAAAGCCAAATACTACAACGGGAGACTTTTGAATTTAGTAACTTTTAATACTGAACTGAAGCTCTTTTGGAATGGTTACTAGAAAACCATGTCTTCTACACTCACTGATGACACATCGATATATCATTTGCTGACCTGTTGATATATTGCTTCGGGACAGGACAATAACAGATAAAACTTCTAAATAATTGTTTCTATTGTTGGCACAAGGCCAGCAATTACCCCAGTGTATTACTGGTACTTTATTTTATCGACCCCGTAAGGATGAAAGGCAAAGTTAATCTCGGCGAGATTTGAACTCAGACCATAAAGGGCCGTAAGTCTTTGCTGCAAAGCATAGCGTCAGACCCTCTATCGATACTGCCTGGTTAATAGAGTGAAATTCCATCGTGGAAACAATATTTAGTCAATTACTCAAAATCAAAAACATAAAATCATGATAAATGATCAAAATAATGATCAAAATAAATAACAGTTCCTTAAATGAAAAAAAAAAAAAAGTTTATAAAATAAAATTTATAAAATAAAAGAATTATTGTTACTTAATATTAACTATAGATATTATGAAAATAACACACACACATATATATATATACACACACACACACGCGCACACTCACTCACTGATTTCATGATTGGTTGATCCTTTTAGCAAAAAAAGTGTAAAAAATATTGAAGTTGTTATAAATACTACATTGGTGATTGACGTCATTCTCGTGAATAGCAAAGTAACCATCAAACAACGCTTGAAAACAGTTTATAAAATCTAAATCTAAATTGAATTCCAAAGAGAAGAAACCAGAACATTTTTCTCTGAGAGTTCCTTATACTCTGAAGAGGGGAATTTTAAGTCCCGAAATATTAAGACGAAAGAAACAACTAACTACAACAAAACAAAAAGATTACTAGGTAACTTTCATTTCCGTCACCTTACCGTCCATTTTGTCTTGATAAGCCTTATATCACTTTCCCCTTTATTCTCATTTTAGTTTTTGTTCAAACATTGATGTATTCATTCTTTATAATATTTTCTTAATGTATGAATTTCTGCGTTGTTTACTTGACATATACTCCGTTAGTTTATCTACACATGGCTGCCAGCTGGCAAATAAGCAAGGAGCAATGGTACCAAACATATAAGTTAATGTATCGCTTATACAAAGATCTATCAATATTTCCCTCAGTTTATTTTGGCGTTCATCATTATTATTACAGTGATACTATTGAATAATTTTTGACAATATCAAATAACGATGACTATCGGTCTTTACATCTTCACCATTATATTCGGTTAATGTATCTACAATTCGTTGCCTGTTGGCAAATATACAAGGAGCGATGACACAGAAAATAAATTAAACTATTGATTTACATGTCCAGAAAATAGGTTAATGCATTTTTAACACATGAGAAAACTTGTGGATTTCTTGAGATCCATCAACATTTGGCAGAGTCTTATCTGTTTGGCAACCGGCTTGATTTGAAGGTGTTGAAACAAACAATTATATTGTGGAAGACTAATTTTAGATATTTAAACAAACAAAATATTTTAAAAATATATGTAAGACGCATTATGTCAGTGACCAGGCCACAAAGAGTGCGACGAACATTTTATGCCATGAAATATATAGGAGTGTTGAAACAAACAATTATATTGTGGAAGACTAATTTTAAACATTTAAACAAACAAAATATTTTTAAAATATATATTTAAGACGCGTTGTCTCAGTGACCAGGTCACAAAGGGTGCGATGAACATTTTATGCCATGAAATATATAGAAATGGGGCAATTTATGTGATATTTGAATAGCTAAAATACCTCTACCATGATGTAATTGTATTTACGTCTTGATGAACACGATCCAGTTTTCTTCTTTATTCCACTGTTGCTATAGAATACTTTTCAATGAATCACATATGTTTTTCTTCGGGTTTCTGGATCTTTCTTTCATTGATTCATTCTTTATTCATTCATCGATTCGTTCCTCCTTTCCCAACCTGCGTTGGGCCTTGATGGGATACTGCTGTATAAAATCTAGCTATAACATTTCTTTCATTTCATGTGGATTAGCAGTATCAGTAGAGGGTCGGACCCCATGCTTTGACGCATAGAGTTACGTTTCTTTGAGTTCAAATCCCGCCGAGGTTAACTTTGCATTTCATCCTTACAGGGTCGATAAAATAAAGTACCAGTCACGCACTGGGGTCGATTTAATCGAAGAAGATTTAAAGGAAGAAGAGAACAGAAAGACGGAGTTTTAACTAATATATTTCAACTGTAGTAAATTATATTCACAATTGTATTCTCTATTTAAAGCGTGTATTGAGTGCTATGATGGTAGAGTATTGATATATCTCTTATCTGTGATCACGTAATATAGTAGTATATTAGTGTGGAATCGATGATATCGATTATATAATGTTACACACAGTCACACCCTGAGAAATACATCAATGGTCAACATATCTGTGTAATGCTCCGGCACTTGCTCGTTAGACCATTCTATTGATTGAACACTCCTCATCGAAAATTATCACGTAGTTCTGTGCTATTCAATAAGATTATCACATAAACGAAAGAAGCGACAGTATATTGCAATATATACCATTAGCGAAATATTTACTCTAAAATTAGTTGAGTCACGCTCACTTAAAAATATTTTTTTTAAATCATTTTAATTATTTTAAAATATTTTTTTAAATCATTTTAATTATTTAAAAATATTTTTTTTAAATAATTGAAATATACACATACATGTATATCATGTGAAATGAAACTGGCAGGCCCATATACATATATATATATGTTTGTGTATGTATATATATAAATGTGGGTGTCTGTGATTTATATACACTGGTCACACACACACACAACGCCAGCTCTCTTCGATACTCCTCTGTCTCTTCTCCCTCTGTGTCTCTTTCAATCTACTCTCTCACAACTACTATCTCTTCCTCTCTATCTTTCTCTCTCTTTGTTTATGAAGGTACCCGGAAAAACCCCATATCTCGGTAACCCGTGGTCCGATTTACACGAAACTTGTTTTATTCCATTTGTATTCCTATTTTAGGGTCAACTTCTTTTCAAAGTATTTTCCCATTATGCGCCATCTTGGCAAGCAAACAAGCAATCAAGCAATCACAGAATTTTAGTATTATATAGATAGATACATTGAAGGCGTGTGGCTGAGTGGTTAGAGAATTGGATTCGTAATCGTGAGGTTGTGAGTTCGATTCCAGGACCGGGCGATGCGTTATGTCCTTGAGCAAGACACTTTATTTCACATTGCTCCTACCTGGAGTTGCGACCGATAGATAGTATTAGCAATTGGAAAGACCAATGAAAACATTGTTTCCTCCGATCCGATTTGATGAATGTCGATCGTTCCTATAGATAGATACACTAAATTATCATGGAGACGTGGCAATCTCACGACTTTAGTTACTTTTATATTAGTCTTGTTTATATCGGAGGAAATTTTGTTTATAACTTAAGATAAACGCGTGTCAGTAAATAAGCTATTTAATTGAAGTTTCTATTTTCAGGTTATGTTTTCTATATGAGATGCTTTGTTGATTGATTACTCTCATTGAGTTGAATTTCAAATCGTTCTCTGCAAATAACAATACAATAACCTCTATAGAAACATCAGATATTTTAATTAAAATTTGATGAATGTGCTTTTTACTTGGCCAGTATTGTAGTTATTAATGACAGTCAAAAAAGTTAGAGGTCGGAAGAATGAATATAAAACTTCTCACATATTTAATATCTCAGCGAAAATTATAACGAAAATAAGATAAAATATAAAAAAATTTGAATTTTCGAAGAATTGATTATCCTCATTTAATCCTTCTTGCAATAATTTTTTCCATCTTTTATCAGTTGGAGAAATTTATTAATTTTGATAAGGCTATAGTTTTTAGATATTTTCATAATATTTTGAAAATAATGTTTCTGTGAGATTTTAAAAAAATATATATACTATTATTCTGAGAGAATAAAATATGTCATCTTAAAGAATGTTTACTATTTTGATGTCCTAAAAACAAATCAATAATTTACAGAATGGTAAGGTGTATGGCTGTGTTTTAAAAAAAAAATATTTAGTACATCCAAATTAATTGAAATTACGTCGTACACTATTAGAGGAAAATCAATTTTGTTAATGTAATAAAATGTGATAAAGCAAAATATAATTTAGAATTAAATACTTGGCTGACAAATATATTCCACATTCAGAATCCAAACACGATCTTTATCATTTCCAAAGTAAAACACTAATATAATATGAAAAAACAAACCCACCAAAAATAACAAAGTTTAGAATAATCTTTAACATAATGTATTCAGGGGAAATTAAAGTATCACTTAAGAATTTTTACCCACACAAATGGATGTAATTTTTATCATATAGCTTTAGTAGTTTGTTTAACATAGCCTTAGGAGTTTGTTCAAATATTGTACATTCTTTTATATTTCTCTATCACTATTTCTTTCCTCCTTTACTAATATTGTCTGGAATATTGAAAGACGTCTAACGACCATGTAAACAATCGAAAGATAAGTGATTTCAAGCTGTTTACAGGATTTGGGTTTCTATTTGTGTGTGATGCTTTTGTAAATATAAGTTGTGATATTTTGGAATGTGATCAGTCATGCGTCTGTAATGGTATAAAGCAAATATAATAATTAACCTTAAGTTAATATTTATATATTTCTAAGTTGAGAGTTACTTGATATTTAATGTAGCAGATAGATTGCTGGATACACTTAATATTTAAGGAATTTTTATTACGTTATCAAAGCTACACTGAACCTAATCTAAACTTGACGACACAGTTATTATTTTATTAACAAAGAATGTATTGCCTAGTTCGGACAACTGTCTTCAAGTGCTCTCATATTAGATATTTGTGTTTCACATTGATAGTTGTACGACACACACTGGGGTGAGGCCCAGTTGATTATATCGTCCCCGGCAATTAAATCTTACTTATTTTATTGTTACTTGAAAAAAATAATAAACGTTGATCTTGCAAGGGTTTGAACTCAGAACTTAAGAGTCGCAACTAAATAAAACTAGATACTTTGTTTGGTATTCTATTTCAAATTATATAATTGTAAAATCTTATATGTGTTTAATATATTGTAATTATGTTACATATTTCTAAAATGTGTCTTATAACACCTCATTTCGGCTATATTAAATACGAAGTGTTCATATTTACAGCAAATATTTATGGAATTTATAAGGAATATTGGTGTAAAACGAGTATTATTCAAACCGAGTGAAATGGTAAGAAGAATATTAATGGAATTCATATGTCACATTGGAATATTGATCACAAATCATCCAGTCCCATAGAAAGTTCAATTCGATACTTCGTCTCACAATTCAAAATTTATGTGAACTCCAAAGAGGTATTTGGATTTTTCCAACTAGTTATTAAACCTTGTTTATCCGGTTTACAATAAGTGCACCATAACCTTAAGTATCGTAACATGCCACTAAAAGGTTTGACATCTTAAAAAGCAGCCGTAAAACATTTCTTTAAAAATTACCCCATGATGACCAAAGGACTAGTTTCTGCGTGGGCTGGGTACCACAGGCTTAAACCACTTATACGGCATTGCTGTTGAATTTCTAAAGTTCACTCTAATATTTCAGCAAATTTTCTGTGTTCTATCTTTAGAAAATTTATATATAGATTTTTTTTTTTCTGAAAAGAAATTATCCTACATTCTCCAAGACAAACGCTAAGATTTCAAACTAATCTTCTCTACTTTCGAATGCAATCACTATATTTTTATGATCTTACAGAAAATCTATCTAAATTCATGTATACACCCCCGCCAAATATCTGCTAGAGCTGAAGGCAAGACACCATTAAGAAATTGAAAATGAATTGTAAATATTTCATTCACGAAATATGAGAAAATATTAAATTACAGCGATTCTACCAAGAAAAAAATATAACTCAATGAAGTCTAAAGAAAAGCGGGGGTCGGACATTTGAAAAACAAAACGTAGAATAAATAAGTTTGTAAACGATTTTAAAATATAAAAGTTTACCCCTAGACTAGTTCAGGCTATGGTGAGGAGACATTATGGAAAGTATTTACAGGAAACGAAAAAGAATGTTACACATAAAATATATATATTCAAAAAAGTCATCTATTTAAAAACAGTCATAAATTAATACGACATATATGGTAAATTAAATGATTATTTACGTTGGGTATATATTATTTGATCTGTGGTTCAGATGTTCGTCCAGAAACGTCGAGGTTTCACGTTCATTCCTATTGTATGATACGCTGGATGAATGGTTCCCATGACCAGGGCCTGACCGACTGCTTCCTCTTTGCACCGGTCTGCGTTTAGACCTCTAGCGTCCTTGGTCATTGCACTGCTGATTTTCTGCGTAAAGTCGGAAAGACGGCGGCCCATTTGAGGTGGGACCCTTGGATTGTGGGGTGGCTGGTGTCTCGGTCAGCAATTTTGGGGAAGGAGAAAGTCGATTAAATCGACCCCAGTGCAATACTGGTACTTTATTTTATCGCCCGCGTAAGGATGAAAGGCAAAGCTAACCTCGGCGGGATTTGAACTCGGAATGTAAAGGGCTGTAACTCTATGGATAAGAAAAATAATGGTTTCTCATTTAAGCACAAGGCCAACAACTTAGGGGGAGGGGAAAGTCGATTAAATCGACTCCAGTGCATGACTGGTACTTTATTTTATCGACCCCCGTAAGGATGAAAGGCAAAGTTAACCTCGGCGGGATATGAACTCAGAACATAAAGGACCATAATTCTATGTTGCAAAGCATGGCGTCCGACCCTCTACCGATACTGCCAATCCACCGCATGGTTAAGGAAAATAATGAAAGAATTATTGTTTACTATTCATTAGTCCGTTCTGTCTCTTTGAGTTGCAAAACCTGGCGTTTATATTGCTCCATGGAACGTATGTGATGTGTGTGTGCATGTATTTCTCTTTATTTTAGCTATGCACACTCCATGGGGCCACCGTCATTACATACTACGTATCTTGAACATTTAAAATATTGACAGCGCCCACAGTTCTTTATGTTCTGACTTCTGCCAATTACTTCAATGGAGAAGAAGAATCGACTAATATCGGAATTGGTGCTCTGTTTATTGTTGTCAAAAGAATGAAAAGTAAATTCAATAAATTTGATAACATTGATGTATATACACGCAAACAACCATTGTCTTCCCATTACAAACACACGGATACAAACACACGGATACAGACACACAAACACACAGATACAGACACACAAACACACAGATACACACGCACAAACACACAGTAACACACGCACAAAGACACGGCTATACACCCTACGTGCAACTCCACGAGAATATTACTTTAATGCATTAACTAAGAACACTAAGAAGTAGGACACTCCATATTTCTGTCCATTAAATCAGAAAAATACAAAATATAAGGTCGTTAACCTGATGAAAATAAGTTCTACACACTGATGTTGAAGTAAAAAAAAAAAAATAATGATATCCCCTACATATGATAGTGCTCAGCCTTTTGATATTTCATAGAAACTCTGCGTACAAAATCAAATCAAAACTATATTTTAAAGAAAAAAACCTGATTTGGGTAAACCATTCATTCTCCCCTGCTACTGTATTTGTGACCATATTCTATTACGACCATCCTCTTCATAATAGGATATCCATAATAGTTTGACAAACATATATAGTTTCATTTTGTCATGTATGCTAAAGTTTTAACAACAAAATGGAGTTAGAATTGTAAAAGCCCGTTCTTGAAAATATAACTACAGTTTCATCTTAAATATATGAATCCTGCCATATATTCCATTAGTTATATAAACTCGCAAACGAAGACATATATATGGGTCGTCAAGTATGAAATTTGTAGAAAAAACAAAGTTTGTTAATGCCTCACTACAAATTTCATACTAGACAAGACATATATAGAGAGAGAGAGAATTATATACTCTGTAGTGACGAATGCGCGATGATTATTGTGTTGGATTGGCAGTATCAGTAGAGGGTCGGACGCCATACTTTCCAGCATAGTTACGTCCCTTTATGATCTGAGTTCAAATCCCACCGAGGTTGACTTTGCCTTTCATCCTTACGGGGTCGATAAAATAAAGTACCAGTAATGCACTGGGTAATTTGCTAGCCTTGTGCCTAAAGTAGAAACAATTATTGTTTACAGTATTCACAGCATAATCGTCGTGTTCTCTCCTTGGGCAAGGTAATTCATTTCAGTCGGGGTCAAATCCCGCTAAGGTAAAGTTTAACGTGTGTCACAAAAGAAGACCAATTGTTGGGAGCTGGAAGAGGCCTTTACTTTGCAGGGGAAAAGATAGAGAATAGCTGAGAATGTTGATGATGAACATATTGGCTTCGATTACATCTATATTTTCATCCCCTTTAAGTATTGACTTCGATTTTAGTGAAATTACAATCGATATTTGGCCCTAAGTTCCTTTTGATACAGAAGCACGTCATATTCATTGTACAGATAATTCAATTCTACTTAAGCTATTAATTTCCTGGACGAATGGGCAAAGCTATATGAAGTCCTAATTCATTCCTATACTGGAAATTGTACAGACTTTGTGACTAGTCAACTGGCACTGATGTCGAAATCCACACACTTCAGTACGAGAAAAGCATGGAGTTTCTATTATATCATTGGTATAAAATTAAACGCAGGACCGCAGTTAATAATCGTGACTTTGATTCCTGGCGGTACGTTGTGTCATTGAGCAAGACACTTTATTTCACGTTGCTCCAGTCCACTCCACTCAGTTTGCAAAAATGAACTGTACCTGTAATTCGAAGGGCCAGCCTCGTCATATTCCGTATCACGCTGAATCTCCCTGAGAACTACGTTAATGGTATGCGTGTCTGTAGAATGCTCAGCCACTTGCACGTTAATTTTACGAGCAAGCCGTTCTATTGATCAAAGCAACTAGAACACTCGTCGTCGTAACCGACGAAGTGCCTGTACTATATATACATATATATATATATATATATATATATATATATATATACTTGGGGAGGGTCATATTGTTGTAATATTATTGCCAGAATTAATAACAGAACACACTCACTGTTTGGTTGTATATATATATATATATATATATATATATATATAGGAAAAGAAGTCAGGCCCCCTACGACTGAGCTCCGGCCGTTTCGACAGCTAGATCCGAACTATCTGTCGATCAGTTCGGATCTAGCTGTCATAACGGCTGGAGCTCAGCCGTCGGAGTCCTGACTCTTTTCCTACTACCCACTCTACTACTCTAAGTATTGACTACTCTGATGCGTTATGGTCCATCTGGTTCCTTACTTTATATAGATAGATAATATTCTAACAAAATGTAAAAGTAAGAAGTAAAGGAGAAAGAAGCCAATACTATTCAGTAGATTTGATTACAAGTAAAACTAAAACAAAATAAAATACGAGTCCTATAAAAACGTAAGGAAATAAAGAACGTCTACAACGAAATAAGTTGTCTAACACGAAAGAAAGTATATTTAAAAAACAAACAAAATGAAGACGAAACGAAATATTTAAAAAAATATATGTATTACAACTACCTCAAGGCTGTTTACAAAAGCTTCATATCAAAACGTTTTTCGACTTTGTCTTCAAGAAAAGATGAAGTGAATGTATTGCTTCGATCATTTAAAATTACAAAAGAAAACAAAAGAAAACAATACTTTCTGGAATTAAAAGAATTGCAACTGCAAAACAAAAGTAAAACATACAAACAACAACAAATGCAAATTCTTTTGAACTTTGATACAATTAAATACACATAACAATGATATAATAAAAAGTCGCAGATACATTGTTTTCTAATAGTTTCTCACTGCTTAATCAATGTTTTCTCCATGTTCTAGAATTTAATATTAAGAATGATCTAGGCTAAATGTGTATTTGGTATCAAGGAAAATAAAAATAGAATAAATTTGTGTCTATAAATTTAGAACATTTGAATATCTGGAAAAGAAATTGCTTCAATTTCCACATGTAATTCCTCAGTATTGATTCTTTCCAAGAACACTTCCAATTAATTTAATAAAAGTATTGTTTGTATGTAGATATGTACCCGTAAATCCTGATATACTAGTAAGATCCCTTTGTGACATGTCCCAGTCACGTAAACTCTGGTAGAAACCATTCTCATTCCAGGTCTCAACACAGCTGATTTCTTCCAGGGAATGGTATAAAGGACATGAATCAGAGTAATAAATGTAAAATCGAATCGAGTATTTGGACTTGTGCATTTTTATCGACCTCGAAAGACTGAAAGGCAAAGTTGACCTTGGCAAGTTGTGAATTCTGAGAGCCCAAAGAATCGGAACGAATGTCAGAAAGTATTCTATCCGATGTTCTAACAAACGCTGTCATTTCACAAACGAAATGTACAGAATGGTAACATAAGGTATTATCTGTATCACTGAGCTGCTCAACATTACTAAACTTAGACCAATTACATCAATTGTCAAGTCAAGAGTACTCAAACTATACGGCCATATAAAAAGATCAACTCGTGGTGTGAATAGGTTATGCCTGGAAGGAGGTTGGCTGGTAAGAGAAGTAGAGGCCGGCAGCCAAAACAATGGCTTGACAATGTCAACTTATGGACTGGACTTGATCTTTGTTCTTTAAACTCTGCTGGTGGTGATTGAAAGGTATTATATATTCCTGGAAGGAAGGTTGGCTGGTAAGAGAAGCAGAGGCCGGCAGCCAAAACCATGGCTTGACAATATCAACTTATGGACTGGACTTGATCTTTGCTCTTTGAACTCTGCTGCTGGTGATCGAACTTAGTGGAGAGAGATATCACATGTTAATGCGCAGTCTGCAACTGGTGGAGTTAAGCGTCACAAGAGATATAGAATTTATATAAACGGTAACGTTAATTAATGCAGACATGGTCGAATGCATAAAATGTTTGCTTTAGGCTCTGAAGGTTTCAGTTTCGATCTCACTATCGGGATCTTAAAAAACTCTTTTTTTTCTGTTTTACCATAGCTTCGGCTTGATCCAGGCCTTGTGAGTGGCCATTGGTGAGACAAAACCTCACATATGCACTGTACGTGTAAGTGAAACTACCAGTACTGTCACACAGCATGTCAGACTTTATCTCCCGAGAATGGCTACACTTTTATATCTCGAATACCTCGTGTATCTTCTCAGACCTGTCCTGTCAGCCTCTAAAAGCCCAAACGGGGAGTACCATGAAAGAAAGTGCCCCAAAACAGGGAGAAATGAGACAAAATAGGGGAGATTTTACATAATGAAAGCTATACCCATTTTCACAAGAGAAGACATCTCTCACCCACCATTAAGTGTGTGGGAGATCTCCCCGTTGATTTTACATAATGAAAGCTATACCTATTTTCACGGGGGGGAAGCCATCTCTCACCCACACCAAAGTGAGTGGGAGATCTTACCGTCGGAGAGAGAGGGTTGACAGGTCTGTCTTCTGCACCAAATTACCTACACTCACTTATCACTCTCAACGTCATAAACAAGGAATTTACTAGTTAGAAACCATTATTCAACAACACGTTTCTACACCATATGTTAAACGAGATAAAATAGAAATTTAAACTAATTTAATTCAACTTCATAGACAGCTGATTTTTTCTTTTTAATTTAGATATTCCTAAGTTAAATTTTCGGTCAACTTTAGTTTTGTTGAAACTTATATAATTTAGTCTATTCTTGAAACCCATCCGTTTGGTTTATTTGCGTTTATTCAGTGGTTCATATCATTTCTATTTCTATCCTTTACTGTTTAATATGCATATATGGTATCATTATTACATTCTGTTTAATATAAGAAACCATTATTACATTCTGTTTAAACTAAATTCTCAAACATAGAATAGATAAATTAAAAATAAATTGTCATACCAAATTTACACTAACTGAACTAAAATATACTTTCCCAACATAAACAAAACGAAACTTTGAATCAAATTATAAGATAAAAATAGAGAAATATCTTTAGTAAAGTAAGTATAACGAAGGTAAAATACTCAGACTTTAAAGTTTGAGAGAAACAAGAATAACAACAATATGGAAAGGAAAACCTACTACACGTAATACTAAACATCAAACTAAATTTGTAACAGATTTTAAATTGAAGAAAAGTAGGCTATATCCAAGACAGCGATAAAACCTCTGCATTTTGTTCATAATTGTTTGAAATATGAAATAGCAGCAAAACCACTTCCAAATTATACACAACGTCTTCGAAAAACTGAACATGCAATGTGCTTGTCGTAACGTAATATTACCGTAGTTGGAATCGGAATCATAGGAATATATTTAATCATTAAATATAGGAATCTATTTAATCACAGGTCTGCCCCATTTGAGCCCACATTGGTATATCCACTGTTGATATACCGATAGAAATATCATCAACTCAAGCAATAAATAAAATCAACCTTTGACCACATAAATTTAATTTCTCCCCAAAATAGGCACTAAAGTATTATATTTTGGTGGATGTAATTTATGGTGTTATGTCTCATTCACTTGGATTTCTATTATTGAGAGCTTTTCAAACGACAAGCAACCTCACGTTAGCAGGTCTCAAGATAAATAATAGGCAACGCGGCATTAGGAAAAAGAAATCTACTAAGATAAGCAAGTAAGAGCGGCAATCTAAACACATTGAGTTCTACTACACGAGACAGAATTTTGGGGTTGCAGTATTAACGTGTGTAAAACGTTCTGCTATGTGAATATCATGTCTCTCTTGTAAATTACACATTAATTTCACAGGGAGAAGACATTTCATTTCAATTTCTACAATAACTTACAAAATAATTACTTTAAGTCATGAAAGAGAGATGGCTGGTAACATTTTTAATCGAATCTCTTAAATCAGTGAATAATTCCAAGATTTTCATTGAATATGTCTTAGTAATGTAATTGTGAATGGAAATTCTTTATACAAACATCAGTGGCTTCCTCCATTTTGTATCTTATTTATTTGAATTCACAGCGCAGCGAATTAATTTACTTGATGAGATATTTCGAATTATCTCTCACTTTGTATCCATACATCTTCATTGTGCGTGTATGGACATGGATTTTGAGGTAGAATTTAATCGGTATCCCGGTGGTCTAGAAATGAAAATTTCATTGAAATAAGGAAACCCTACCAGTAAACATGAAATCTCCCATATCTAAATGGAAATAAATAATTCTATAATGTTTCCAAAATTCCTGTGAAGAATGTTGGGAAATAGTTAATTCTAATATTTTGTTTCAAGAAGCAAACATTTTATGAATATACAGGATATGAAGTTATAATCTTACCCGGGTGTTGCGTGTTAAAAATAATATTAAAATCATGTTTGACCGAGTGACTTAACTTGCTACTCCACCTATATATCCATTGCTACAATTCATTTGTTTTCTTTTCATCTAAAATCAATCAATTAGTTAGTTACACGTGAAATTATCTGGTATCCATTCACTTCGATTTTCAACACGAAATTAAATTCCTATCACTTCGTTTTTCGTGATTGTGTATGTAAACTTCAAATAAGTACACAGAGGTAATTACTTCTAAATATATCCTATTTCTTTCTCAATATTACAGTGTATATATATATATGTGTGTAGAGCTGAGCTCCATGGGAAAAAGTCTCTGAGCAATCTAAATATTCGTGCAACGCTGCTTCGTTAATTACACACACAACATGAACAACTAAGGAAAGTAACTCATGACAGCCTCTTGCCAAATGATGTGTTATTTAATCAATTTATTTATATATTTCATATTCCTTTTCTTTCTTAATTCTTTTATCAGATAATTGTTTATTTCTGTCTAAAGACAATTAATTAAAATATTAAATAGAAATACGATAGCTTATTAATTTTTAAACACGTAATTAATAGATACATAATTAATAGATATATATTCTCGTGAATGTATGACTTATTGATCAATATTTAATGAGTTATATGTGGGGGAACTTCCTCCTACACAGTGATATAATTAGATAAATAAAAACAAGAGTTAGATTATTTTAGACTTTCTATAGTTCGTAATCTACAGCACGGATAACAGAAAAATTAAATCGTTTTTAATGTACCAATGCATGCATATGTACTCTTGGTTCCTAAATAATAGGAGGGATTGGAATGAGCAAGGGAGGTGGAATAAGTGGGGAGGGGAATTGGTACTTTTTCTAGGCTGTCTCCATTGATTATTTTTTTTTAAACCAGAATTAGTTAATTAGTTTACATATTGGAACCCAGCCCATGCTATTTATTTTATAACGTATGAGATTTTTAGTAATATAATTTTTTGACATGTATAATATTTTTTAATGACTAAAGAAAATTAATTGTCGCAGGAACGCTACCACTTAAAATAAAATTTCGCCGAAGATAGATTAGTAAAATTTAATAAATGAGGTGGGATGGAATAGGAGCAAGGGGCTGGAAAAAATTTAAAAATTAATTAGCAGGGGAGGGAAGGATCATTAGTGACCCACGAGTACGTATATTAAAATTAATTGTAGAATATAATGTCTTATCCGACACTTCGATCTTTATATTACAAACCTCAAGTTACAAATCGTCATATTCCATCCTTCTTCTTCTTCGTCCACTTATTTCTGAGAGGGTCGTGGGGGCAGACTCCTCAAACATTCCTCCCAGCGAGCCTGTCAGAAGCAACCGTCTCCAACTGATCCGGCTGGATCCCCAAACGAGACCAGCCAAGCTCGTGGCTTTTATCCAACCATCTTGCTCGTGGAAGGTCTACCCCTGGGGCTTCTGCCGGATAGTTTTGCCCGTAAAATCTTTCCAGCGATTCTTTCCTCCGACATTGCAACCACATGCCTATAGCATCGGAGCTGTGATCTCTCTTAAACAACAATAACTGTCTAACCAATGTAAACACAAGCAATTTAGTTAAACTATTATGCAATGTCTCGGCAATTTGATACGACTGAAAGCCAGTAATCAAATAGTATATTATGGTGTTTAACACACTGTTGTATGGTATTACATCTGTAGGATCATAGCAAAGTTACTCTGATATTTGAAGACATGACATGCAAGTAAGGTAATATATTTACTGACAGATGGCAGACTGCAGGGATTAATCCGTTCAGATAGATTGATTGGATAAGACAATCACAGAGAAGGAAAGACAAACGAACTGTCATGAGAGGAAATGGAACATGAACTGCTAAATATTGTAGTAGTAGTTGTAGCTTTAGATGTCCTTGTTATGTGGAGTAATAGTAAGAAGACACATGTAATTGAGGAAATGGATTATTTCGACCACAGAGGACCTGGTGTCATGACAGAATATTGATCATCAGTAAACTGGGAATTCCTTTGTTAATAGCAAACGTTGCATTGTTTTACAGTTATCAGAAAAAAAATTCAGATAGAAATTTAAGCAACGGAATTAAATTTTATGAAATATTCTTAAAAGTGTTAACACTGCCGATCGGATCAACGCCAATCGGATCATCGGGGAAAGCTACGGTTTCACTTGATCTGCTAGGAACTGCAGTCAAATATTCAAAGCACAGCCTAGGGTACGGATTACTGATGGTCATCGATATTTTCAATTCAATTTAATTTTGATATCTTTCCTGGACTATCGTACAGTGGCTTTCAGGAATATAGCTGTCCCCAAAAAGAAGTCTGTCTCTACCCCGGAGGCTAATCAGGCTGGTATTTATACCAGTTTCGGTTGTCTGAAACGACTGAGATTACAAGACACACACACACACACAACCGCCCCTGGTTGGGCACCAGTCCATCGCGGGGTTAAACCCACAACTATTATTGATACTCATTTTTAGCTGAATATACTTAGGGAAACAGGAAATGAAATGTTTTGCTCAAGACCACAACACACAACCCAGTTCAAGAATGTTACAATGTGTTACGTGGTGGATACGAACTTGAAACCACGTATCAAACTCCCTAAACACACACACCATGCCTGCGCCTATTACGAAATCTTTATAGAGAATTCTGCGTTCTAATCCAATTTTGTTTTTCATGTTTTTGAGTTCCATAAAATAAAGTACAATACATTGCTGGTATAAATATAATTGTCTTTCTCCACCCATAATATCTGACCTTAGACCACAATTAGAAATATATCGTATGGTGTTTCACAAAATATATGTATACAAAGAAAATAATAAAATACAACATGAAGTTGTAAAGTTTACAATATGTCAAGTGGATAAAATAGAACGGAAGAAGTAGAACAGAAATAATTCTAATAATATATTTGAATATTTAATTTACTGCGAAAAAACAAGACATAATAGATTTGTCATTCTGCAAGGAATAACTCCATAGATTTTCTAGATCATTTATTAGCTTGTCAAGATGAAAGGAAATTCTCACAACTCGTAGGTTATTTATGTTGTGTTGTCTGTCTTTCTACATGGATCAAGGAAAACGGAATAAATAAATAAATAAATAAATAAATAAATAAATAAAAATGGTAATGTCATATTTAAATTCTCTCTAAAACAACAAAGACACAAAACGTGTGCTTTGTAATGTAGGAAATGTGGAATAACAAGTTTTCAATTAGTAGAAACTAATTGAATGCCTAAATTTTAAACAAAGACTAACGTATTCTAAGTCTGAATAAGTTAGCTATACTTTTTGTTAGCGTGATGCCTATATATCAATTAACAACTTTGAAGTCTCGTAGATTACAGACGTGTGTATTAATATCAAAGTACGATATATGTATCTTCCTTTCTATCTCTCAATAATGTCTGGAGCGATTTGTAGTAGATTATATATCACATCTCTCATTCCACGTGTTATGCGTGTGCTGCAGGATAAATTATAGTTAGAAAAGAAAAGAAACAAACAAAAGAATTCAGAGTTAATTATAGCGTCTCTGACATTTCTTTCCACTGTCATTTTAATAAATGGTAATTCTTAGATTCTTTTTAGAAACAAATACCGGGGTTTGTCCAGTTGCTTCCTCTTCGCACCAGTCACCGTCGAGACCTCGGGCATACTAGGACCCCCGTACTATCGAGTTCCTCCGCAAGACCGGAACGTCAGCAGCCCGTCTGAGGAAGGAGCCCCGCGAGCTGGAGTGGCTGTTGCAGTGGGAGTCGCTGGCTATTGTCCGCGCCCTAGGCCTAGAGCCCATCACCCTCCCGATTCCCCTCCCATTCTACTGTGACCCTAGAGCCCTTGCATTTCCCTTCCTTTTCCGTTTTCATAACAACAAAATACACTTGCATTTTTTACAATACAATTATGATTACATTAAAAATATATATATAATTGTTTCTACTTTTGGCACAAGGCCAGCAATTACCCAGTGCATTACTGGTACTTTATTTTATCGACCCCCGTAAGGATGAAAGGCAAAGTTAACCTCGACGGGATTTGAACTCAGATTGTAAAGGGACGTAACTATGCTGGAAAGCATGTCCGACCCTCTACTGATACTGCCAATTCAATAATCGCATATCGATCTTTTACAATTACTGTAGGTACATATCTTTGTTTTTGTACCTTCAGTGACAAAAGAAGGTAAGTAATATAAATTCAGGAAGGAAGCCCTAATGGAATGATAAAAATAGGAGAATATCAAACAAGTTATGTCTCTCAACGACCAGAGTACAAATCTCATTAGTGCTGACATTACTTCATTAGCAATGATTTCCCATCCTGGCTACTGACCTCACCTATAATGTTGCTTTGTGTATTAGATAAAACAATATTTTATTTATATTAACTTGTAGTTAGTTAATGTTATAGTATTTATATGCCTATATTTATATAATATTCTAGTTATCTCTGTCTATCTAGGGCGGATAAAATTCCCGAGATCCGTGGACGAGTTCACTCCAGCGGTCTCTGTCCTTCATCATCGCCGCCATGTTCTGCATCTACCAGAGATCATTATCTGACCCTTAGAGCATCAATATATGTCAACCTCGGTCTCCCTCTTCTTGTGTGTTCGTGTAGGGGACTCCCACGGGAGCACTGAGCGCAGTGTCAACTCTGAATGTTGGTGAGCATGTCCAGCTAATCTCAGTCGCCTCTGTGTCACTTTCGAGCTGACTTTTGGGAGGCTCCCGTACAGCTCTGAGTTCTTCATCCTCAGTGTATACTGATTAATATTCAGAGCCCTCCTCAACATTCTCGTGTAGCACCCATCCACCATCTGAGTGAGTTTCTTGGTCAGTGTCCAAGTCTCGGGCCCGTACAGTAGCACAGTTAATGTTATAGTATTTATATGTCTATAATTTACATAATTGTTTCTACCTTTGGCACAAGGCCAGCAATTACCCAGTGCATTACTGGTACTTTATTTTATCGACCCCGTAAGGATGAAAGACAAAGTTAACCTTGGCGGGATTTGAACTCAGAATGGCAAAGGCCGTAACTCTATACGTCAAAGCATCTATAATTTACATAATAATATACAATATTGATCAATATCTGTACAATATTGATCCGTTACCGAAGTGTCTTAAATTTACGTCTAGTCCCGCAGTCCCAGATTGTGAACCTGTCACACGTTTTATGTACATCGTCAAACACATCCTCCTTATTTCGAAGCGGAGCACATTTAAATGTTCACAGAATTTGCTACCATAGGAAAATACAGTCAGTTACATCGACTTCTTTCGCATCACGTTTCTTAATCTTTCTGACGTAGTCGATAAACATGAAGCTATCTAGAACATGATGATCTGCTCAAAAAACTGTTTGATATACATATTTACAGTTACATACTGAATAAATATTTGATGCTAGTGGTGTGTGAGAAATGAAGAGTAATCACCAATGTGGAATTGTCTGAATTATCAACATTTACCTCAACTCATGTAAATATTGAAGTATTTCTCTAGTATTCAATATATATAAATGTGTGTATAAAACGGTTTCTTTGTTTATTATATATATAATATTGAGTACAAATCCCGTCGAGGTTAGCGTTGCTTTTCATCCTTACAGGGTCGATAAAATAAAGTACCAGTCACGCACTGGGGTCGATTTAGTCGATTTCCCCTCCCTAAAATTGCTGGCTTTGTGCCTATATAATAAACTATTATTATCATTATTATTATTAATAATAATAATAATAATAATAATAATAGGGCGGTGGATTGGCAGTATCGGTAGAGAGTCGGACGCCATGCTTTGCAGCAAAGAGTTATGCCCCTTTATGATCTGAGTTCAAATCCCGCAGACGTTAACTTTGCCTTTCATCCTTACGGGGTCGATAAAATAAAGTACCAGTAATATACTGGTATAATTGCTGGCCTTGTGCCTAAAGTAGAAACAATTATTAATAATAGTTTAATAATCGTCCCTTTACGGTCTGAGTTCAAATCCCGCCGAGGTTGACTTTGCCTTTCATCCTTACGGGGTCGATAAAATAAAGTACCAGTAATGTACTGGGTTATTTGCTGGCCTTGTGCCAAATGTAAAAACAATTATTATTATTATTATTATTATTATTATTATTATTAGTCTCAGTAGAGAGGTGGACGCCATGCTTCGTGGCATACAGTTACGTCCCTTTACGGTCTGAGTTCAAATCCCGCCGACGTTAGCTTTGCCTTTCATCTTTACAGAGTCGAGAAAATAAAGTACCAGTAATATATTGGGGTCGATTTAATCGACTTCCCTTCCCCCTTCAAATTGCTGGCCTTGTGCCTAAAGTAGAAACAATGATGTATATGATAGTTTTACTAAACCATGTCTTTCTCGCATTCTTTCGGTTGTCATGAGGGCGGTGGCTTGGCACTATCGGTAGAAGGACGGACGCCATGCTTTGCAGCATAGAGTTATGGCACTTTATGATCTGAGTTCAAATCTTGCCGAGATTAACTTGTATTAATGGGATAAATCAATATTAATGCTATAAATTGATATCTATTTTGGTAGTTCAGTAGAATTTGGTGAATTGGTACAATCGATATAGTCGTAGATTAAAGTATTTATATTATTTCATTGGTAGTATCGGTAGAGCGTCGGACAACATGCTTTGAGGCATAGAGTTATGGCCTTTTACGTTCTGAGTTCAAATCCCGCCGAGGTTAACTTTGCCTTTCATCCTTACGGGGTCGATAAAATAAAGTACCAGTCACGCACTGGGGTTTATTTAATCGACTTTCCCCTCCCCTCGAAAATTGCTGACTATTTTGTTCGGTTGTCATGATTGTTCACGACTCATAAAAATATAAAAATGATAGTTTCTAAACTTTCCACAAAGCCAATAAGTTAAAGGGAAAAGATAATTTATCGACCCCGAGTGTGCTATTGGCACTTTATTTTATCGACCATGTAAGGACGAAAGGCAAAGCTAACCTCGACGGGATTGAACTCAGACCGTAAACGGACGTAACTCTATACCACGAAGCATGGCGTCCAAAAATGATAGTTTCTAGACTTTCCACAAAGCCAGTAATTTAAAGGGAAAAGGGAAAAGACGATTTATCGACCCCCAGTGTGCTATTGGTACTTTATTTTATCGACCATGTAAAGATGAAAAGCATAGCTTACCTCCATGGGATTTGAACGGGACACATAAAAATAATTGTTTCTACTTTAGGCACAAGGCCAGCAATTACCCAGTGCATTACTGGTACTTTATGTTATCGACCCCGTAAGGATGAAAGGCAAAATCAACCTCGGCGACACATAAAAATAATAAAAGCTATTATCCGAGCTATAAAATATGTATTGTATTTTAAATATTTCAATATAGATTCGGCTTCTGTATTCTCAACATATATTATTGGGTTGTTTTGTCTATTTCTGT
>OZ024754.1:7121248-7131248 GCA_964016885.1 Eledone cirrhosa | reverse complement strand
AAATCAGATCCGAAACGAGCAGATCATTAAAAAGAACCGGAATGAAGGACGTTATATCCGTGTACCGTCTGAACAAACTCAAGTGGGCCGAACATGTCACACGTTTCTTTGATACTCGGTTGGCCCTTGCAATTATAGAGTGGTACCCGTATATACTTTGCTACACCCAATTTGTTTATATTTGTGTGAGCTCACTTGCTCACTCTCTCTCACTCTCTCTCTCTGTCTCTCTTTCTCTCTCTCCCACAATTCCGGTTTGTATTTATTTTCTTAATTTTTTCTTAAATTGAGACAACGAACCCAATTGTCTATAGTTAGTATTCTTTTCACCTTGGCGAATCAGGTCCCTTACGATTTGAACACATATATTTATATATCTGTGTTCGCTTTTCTTTTATATTATATTATAATATATATATATATATATATATTCTGTTCTTATAATAAATATATATATAAGCTGTTCTTATAATAAATATATATATAAGCTGTTCTTATAATAAATATATATATAAGCTGTTCTTATAATAAATATATATATATTCTGTTCTTATAATAAATATATATATAAGCTGTTCTTATAATAAATATATATATAAGCTGTTCTTATAATAAATATATATATAAGCTGTTCTTATAATAAATATATATATATTCTGTTCTTATAATAAATATATATATATTCTGTTCTTATAATAAATATATATATATTCTGTTCTTATAATAAATATATATATATTCTGTTCTTATAATAAATATATATATATTCTGTTCTTATAATAAATATATATATATTCTGTTCTTATAATAAATATATATATAAGCTGTTCTTATAATAAATATATATATAAGCTGTTCTTATAATAAATATATATATATTCTGTTCTTATAATAAATATATATATAAGCTGTTCTTATAATAAATATATATATAAGCTGTTCTTATAATAAATATATATATAAGCTGTTCTTATAATAAATATATATATAAGCTGTTCTTATAATAAATATATATATAAGCTGTTCTTATAATAAATATATATATATAAGCTGTTCTTATAATAAATATATATATAAGCTGTTCTTATAATAAATATATATATAAGCTGTTCTTATAATAAATATATATATATTCTGTTCTTATAATAAATATATATATAAGCTGTTCTTATAACATATTTATATATATAATATATATATATATATATATATATATATATATATATATATATATATATATATATATATATATATATAATCTGTTCTTATAATATATATCATCATCATCATTTTACGTATCTGTGCATGCGTGTATGAATGTAAAGTATCCCGAAATATATGAAAGAGGAGAGAGAGAGAGAGAGCAGAGGTGTATCCAATCATTATATCTTAGTTTACGATCCGTATCATTTGTCCGGCATGTAAGTTTGGTGATTAAATTAACTGCTTTTATACGGCTTAAATAATTTCCTTAAAATGATATTGATCTCGCAGCCTGTCCATTTTAATTAGAATCCCCAGAAATCTCAGTGGCTACAATGACATTCTATACGAGTTGTGGTTAAAATGTTGTAAACTAATCTATGTAGTTTGTGTCTGTGACACAAATCAATGCCGTTTTACAACTACACACACACACACACACACACACACACACACACACACACACACACACACACACACACACACACACACATTCCTATATATATATATATATGTGTATATATATATATATATATAGGAAAAAGTATGACCCCGACGGCAGAGCTCAAGCCGTTTCAACGGCTATTTCTGTCATACTTTTTCCTATTTCCCACTCTACTACCCTATGCCGTCGGGGTCTTACTTGTTCCTATTTCCCACTCTACTACCCTAAGTATTGAGTACTCTGGTGCGTTATGGTCCATCTAGTTCCTTACCACGATGCCTTTGTTATATATATATATATATATATAGGAACAAGTAAGACCCCGAAGGCTGAGCTCAAGCCGTTTCGACGGCTTGAGCTCAGCCGTCGGGGTCTTACTTGTTCCTATTTCCCACTCTAGTACCCTAAGTATTGAGTACTTTGGTGCGTTATTGTCCACCTGGTTCCTTACCACATTTCCTTCGTTATATATATATATATATATATATATATATATATATATATATATATAAGCTAAGAGTTATTTCATTTGTTGGTTATTCAACAAATTTATTTATAACAGATTCGAAGCACTCTACAGTTTTCTTCTGGAGTCTAATATCAATAATGGAAACTATCTTTATAAAACGATATTTATTTTATTATATATATTTCAAGGGTACCAAAATTTTGGTACGCACTCATAGTGACATATCCAAAAAACAAGAAGTTATCGTTTTAAGTTCTGTTTGAATATTTAGAAAACAACTTTGGTCCAGAAATAGTCGTCGAAACGGCTTGAGCTCTGCCGTCGGGGTCTTGAACATTTTCCTATATATATATATATAACCAAGTTTATTAACAGAGAAGGGTGGACAGAGAATTGAACTCTCTTCTCTGAATGAACATGTATGTGAAAATTAATTTTTCTTCCCATTTTTATTATTATTATTCTTATCACTATTTGTACAAACATGCAACTTAACAATATTCTGCATATCCACAATTGACAATGCATATAATGCTGAAACCGGTATTGTAAATAAATTAATGTTTTGATATTTCACTGAAAGAATCTTCAACATTTTCTACTGAAAAAATCTTTTTCCTTTCTATTATTTGTTTATATATAAAGGGCGGTGGATTGGCAGTATTGGTAGAGGGTCGGACGCCGTGCTTTCCAGCACAGTTACGTCCCTTTACGGTCTGAGTTCAAATCCCGCCAGTATTCAGATGTAGAGCCAGACAGAGGTCCGACGAGCTTTTGATTCCAGAGTCGCGCTAGATCGACACAGATCTAACCTCGAGCTGATCAATAGCGAAACGCGCGTCACCAACCAATAAACATAGTGAAGGAGTAACCATTCGTCCTTCTATCATTATTTGTATATAAAGAAAGCATTATTATTTGGTGGATTGGCAGTATCGGGAGAGGGTCGGACGCCATGCTTTCCAGCATAATTACGTCCCTTTACGATCTGAGTTCAAATCCCGCCGAGGTTGACTTTGCCTTTCATCCTTACGAGGTCGATAAAATAAAGTACCAGTAATGCACTGGGTAATTGCTGGCCTTGTGCCTAAAGTAGAAACAATTATTATTTGTATATATTATATTTCAATGTCTCTAAATAAATATATCCGAGAATTATGGGGCAAAATGAAGAGTAGAATGTGTTATTTATTTTAGGGGGTGACAGTGATAGCAGATGAGCCATTCAACCGCAAGCTTCCCAGCTCTATATATGATCTATTCACTTCCCGCGTTCAATGTTGACATGATATGACCTGCCAATATATCACACCCAGTTGTTCATCACTTTATTACTTTTTCCATGCACACAGTTATTTTTCAGCTTCCCCTCACATCACCTCATTCAGACTGAACATCAATAGCATCAAATTTAACTAGGATGTTCGAGAACGCTACATGCATTTCACTATGATCAAAATGTATTAGATTAAACCCAATATTCTATTGAATTTTAACACATATCTATATTTAGTTGTTCTCAGATATTCAGTTTTAGATTATATCGAACACCTTTGTACGGAAATACACGACTGTTCTTTTGTAATTTCGTAATAGTGAAGTTCATAATATGGAAATTATTACATCATAATTTAAAATCCAATTCACTTAATGCCGAGCTCTCTGAAGTATCTTTTTCTTCCTTCATGCAATTCTCACATTTTATCTCTTCTCTCTGATGTGTGATTAAAACACACACATTAGTTTTATTCAATAATGGAATATTGGCCATCAAATCATTTGATTTATATTAACTTTGAAATACTTAATCATTGAAAATTATGAAGAAACATGTCCAAAATAGTTTTGTACCAAAAACTAGAATTAAAATAAAGCATTCAATCATAAAAGACAGAAATAAATTAATCATAAAGACGATAAAAACTATTCTTTTTTTATCAAAGTTGATTTAGACTTTGAAAATAAATGTTCAATTTTTTCAATAAACATATTTAACTTATTGTATATCTCCATCGATTGAATTTCGTTCAGTATTTTGTTTTTCTTAAATTATATTTATGTAATTTATATTCAATTTATATTTGTGAAATAGTTTTCTTAGTTTGTTGTTTGTATTAATTTCAGTGAAGCATAAAACAAAAGATTTTTAAAAAATCTAAAGTTACACAAAGTAGAAAGAAAATAGAATCTATGAAATATTTTTAGAATAACCGACTTCTTTGCTGTAAACGTGTGTTAAAGGACATATACTACATTTAATTTATATCCATTAAGTTAATGTATTTCTCGTTCATTCTGTCTGCTAATAGTAATTCTATTTAAATCAGTAATTTTCACTGGAAACATCTTAATATTCATTACTTAACACAGACTGGAATATTTTCCGTGTCTATTCTATGATTTCACATGTTCTTGCAGAAGACATTTATTAAAGATAATATCTCCTACGTAAAATGGTTTCTAATTTTAGCACACGGCCAGCAATTTTGGAAAACGGGAAAGTCGAATAAATCGACACCAGTACTTGAGTGGTACTTTATTCTCAAAAGTACCTCGGAAGAATAAAAGACAAAATAAACATCGGCAGGATTTGGAACCAGTACGTGGGTATGTACAGAAGACATGAAATATAAAAAGAAACGACTTTCATCTGGTATTTTTTTCGGTTTTTTTTTTATCCTTAGTAAACGAACTCCAATAGTATCTTATCGATTGAAATACTTGATTTAAAATGTACAAATTTCATATTTTTGGTAGAACTTCGGATATTCCCATTAAGGTAATTATTTGAGCTCGTTACCTTCAAATCCTGCTGTCATCTTTGATTTTCATCGTTCCGAGATCGATGAATTAAAATACCAGTAAAGTACTGGCGTCGATTCAATCAATATTTCATTTTTCCAAAATTTTCTGATTTTGCGCCTACATTAGAATTCTATGATTTTCTCTTTGGGTTGGAGTCTTTGACGTTTGTGTGTCTAGCAGTGTAACTGTCTCGTACATGGGAGTATTGTTTCAATACTGGTGTCCTGGGCCCACCTTCCTGCTCGGATGAATTTAATATGTAAAGATTACATAAATTCTTCTTCTTCCCATCTCTTCTTGCTTAGTTTTTCCTATTGTTTTCCTAGTACCATATCTAAGTATATTAAACACTCTGTAAACTTCTCTTTACCAATTATACTATAACTCTTCTACCTGGATATCTATACTGCACCACGTCGAGAGGAATATCCGGTTAGCACTCTTTCCATCTTTAGTTTGTGCATTCACCTCAGAGATACTTGATTTGACCTACACAAATGAAATTTCATTTATCTTCTCGTTTTTAAATCAAATTGGACCTGCTATTATACAATGTTAATCACATGATAAACCTCGTGTTAATACAGTATTTTAAACAGGATATATTCCATATCATCAATAAGGACTTCTATGAAATGTTACTAATCATATAATATTACAATTATCATAATAAAGGTACTAAAGATATCCTTTAAAATATGTTAGATTATAATGTGCAAAATACCGTCGGGATTTTTTTAACTGACTTTTCAACGGTATAAAATATAAAAGACAAACCTAATGTTTTTGGCTAAGATAATCTGAAGTAACACCAGCTACAAGGCAAGAACTTACGTTTCAAAATCAATTAGGTGTCATTCCAATATTCTCAGTGGAATAAACAAGACTGTAAATCACACATCCCAATGCAATATCAACAGAGACAATAGATATTATTTCACAAATGTCAACGACATTTCGTTGGGTTATTTATCAAATTGTAACATGTAACATATATACTGAGTACAAGTGTTGTGATAAATGTATTTGAGAATAAACTGCTAGTTTATGTTTCAAATAGGTAAAAGTCTACAACTGAATATTTATTACTAAAGAAGGATTGATATTATACGCACACGTGCACATATACAGCACAACAGATATATCCTTTCCCACAAATTCAGTCAACTACGTCCATCCACACATAGTGACCCATATCGATCCACACACATACTACACTTTTCCAGTCACATATATACCTACACACATTTTTACGTTGATTATAAATATATATAAGGGCGGTGGATTGGTAGTATCGGTAGAGGGTCGGACGCCATGCTTTGATGCATAGAGTTACGGCCCTTGCCATTCTGAGTTCAAATCCCGCCGAGGTTAACTTTGCCTTTCATCCTTACGGGGTCGATAAAATAAAGTACCAGTAATGAACTGGGTAATTGCTGGCCTTGTGCCAAAAGTAGAAACAATTATAAATATATATCATTCACTCGTATTAAGGACAATGACTCCGCTATGGAAATTACTATTTCTATGGATATTTCTATATATATCGCTTGCTTTAACTTTTTTGTTTCATTTTTGGAGCGTTAGGCTTCTTTATAGATATGGTCGTTTCCATTGTCTTCTTATTTATATATTCGATTAATCGTAGAGGTACGTTATATGAAGTTACTACCGTGTGCAAGTCTGTGGAAGCTAATCCTGGATCTGTTACAGGGAAATGAATATGTTGATATAACAGACCCTTTCTAACACAAAAGAATATCTACTATTTCGTTAAGTGATGTAAGCATATAAGTAAATCTTGTGTATTGCAGTTGCTGGCTGAGCTACTATAATTCTTAAATTTCACCTATGGGCATGTGGTTAGAACGTCTCAGGAAAGAATCACTGGACAGATTTTATGGGTAAAACCAACCGGCAACAAAAAACACAGGGGTAGATCCCGAGCAAGATGGTTGGATAACATCCATGAGCTTGGGGATCCAGCCGGGTCAGTTGGAGACGGTTGCTTCGATTCTTTCCTGAGACATTCTAACCTATGGCCATAGTATCAGAGGTGTGATAGTTCGTTACGATAATATTTTATTTTATTCTTAAATGTATTGACATATGTAAAATTGTCAAGGTATTTGAAACGGCACAATTTCAAAACAGAAACGAAATTGTTGACATAGACCCAAATCTGAATATATGCAGACCTGTCAACTTTCCTCGCCTTGGGGTGGGTGAGAGATGTCTTCTCTTGTCAAAATGGCTATAGCTTTCATTATGTAAAATCGATTTTGAATAATGACATTGCTTGATACTTGAAACTGGTCTACATTATTGGATGCAAACGAAGTGGTAGGTTTTATATCAGAGTGACCTTCTAGAGAGATGTCTCAATGAAGAGTAGGTGACTCGCTCCTCCCACCCCCAGAAAAAAACAAAAGAGTGGACGTTGCTATTTTGCTTCATTTCTCCCGGTTTGTGGGCACTTTTCTTTCATGGTACTCCCCGGTTGGGTTTTCAGGTTGGCAGGTCTGTATATCACCTACTACAGTAAGGTTAACTACATATTACGTAGTTTATACATACTTCGATGGAGGTGTATTATAACTTCGAAATATATTTATATGGTAAATTGATGTTGGGATGATATCTAATTCCAATATAAAGAAACAAAAACTGTCAGGCATTTTTTTTTCATTAATTAACACAGGTGTTTTCAAGCTATTGATATGTTTATGTGTGAAGAACATTTTAATTAAAACTATGACAGAAAATGATGTTCTTAGAACTAAACTATAACTCTATAATTAATTAGTTTGTAAATTTGTTATGTAAATGATACGAGTGAATGTCCTTCGTTGGGAAAGAAAAACAAAAATCAAGGAGAATTAGAATTGAATGAACTGAAAATCTTTCATGAAATTATCGTCCAAAGTGTTTGAGCATTCCCCAGACATATTTAAATGATAGTTATACAAATAAATAAACATATACATGTTTATTTATTTGTATAACTATTTATTTGTATGCAGATGTAGTGGTATAGCAGGCAAACTAACAGGTAGGGAAAGCTACCTATACAGTAGATGTACAGGGAAATTTGACAGTAGAAGTCGCAGTGATAAGACACATTTTTCAAATGCAGGTGGTTCTATAGAAGTGGTTGATAGCTTCCGGTACCTAGGTGATCAGATGAGCATGGTAGGGGGTGTTCTGAGGCCATAGTATCTAGAATAAGGACGGGTTGGAAGAAGTTTAGGGAGCTGCTTCCTCTATTGTATGATGCTTGTGTGAGATGCGCGATGCTGCATTGTAGTGAGACATGGGCAGTACTTTATTTTATCGACCCCGTAAAGTTAACCTCGGCGGGATTTGAACTCAGAATGGCAAGGGTTGTAACTCTATGGGTCAAAGCATGGCGTACGACCCTCTACTGATAGTGCCAATCCACCGGACAAAATAATGATTTCTAACGTACTGGGGTCGATTTAATCGACTTTCCTCTCCAACCAAATTACTGACCGTGTGCCTCTACTAGAAATCATTATTTTAACGACGTCCAAAATAATTTAAAGAGAAGGTGACACCAACTGCATTTAAAATCAGAGTAGCTAACAATTCGTTTTCTAAAGTTATAAATACAATTTTCAAAAATGATAATGTTGATAATTCGCTGGGAAATCTAATTCAACCACAAATCATGTTATTTTTTTGTCTCACTTTATTGATTTGTCATAATTATTTTCTGTCGCTGATCAATAATTAATATTTAGATATCAATAAATAATACAGAATTGAATATTTAATTATCCCTTAGGATATCTCTTAAATATTTTACTACAGACAATATAATTCATAGATTTGATAACATTGTTCAGTTCTTTGTTTGAGACCTTAGAGGCGACCTTTACAGAGTTATAGCTGCATGTACTCACGGCATCTGACCAAAGTCTCTCATTTCCCATTTGATACACGTACACGCACAACACGCAATATATATATATCCAGGGAGTGTAACACAGAATTACTGTAGGTTCACCCGGGTGAGCACTCGATGTTTAGATTCACGTCAGTATCGAGGTGTAGAGCAAAACAGAGTGTAATATAATTGTTTCTACTTTAGGCACAAGGCCAGCAAATTACCCAGTGCATTACTGGTACTTTATTTTATCGACCCCGTAAGGATGAAAGGTAAAGTCAACCTCGGCGGGATTTGAACTCAGATCATAAAGGGACGTAACTATGCTGGAAAGCATGGCGTCCGACCCTCTACCGATACTGCCAAACAAGAACGAATGGTTACTCCTTCATTACGTTTATTGGTTGGTGACGCGCGTTTCGCTATCGATCAGCTCAAGGTTAGAGCTGTATCGATCTAATCCGGCTCTGTAATCACTGGCTCGTCGGGCATCTTTGGTAGTAATGACAGAATGAATATACATATATGTGAATATGTGGAGGCAAGTGGCCCAGTGGTAAAAGTGTTGAACTTACAACCATATTCATTCTGTCATTATCACCAAAGAGGTCCGACGAGCCTTTGATTACAGAGTCAGACTAGATTTTTACAGATCGAACCTTGAGCTGATCAATAGTGAGACGCGCGTCACCAACATAATAAACGTAATGAAGGATTAACCATTCGTACTTGTTTTATTTTATTGTGTGTGTGTGTGTGTGTGTGTGTGTGTGTGTGTGTGTGTGTGTGTGTGTGTGTGTAAACACGAATAACAAAATGAACGGCACAGTACAGGCACAAGAAATATATTAGTTTAACGCTTGAAATACATACAAGCATACACACATACTCACACGTGTGTGCGTATGCATATATGCTTATATATATATATATATATATATATATATATATATATATATATATATATATATATATATATATATATATATATTGTTATACTTTGGGAGGGTCATGTTGCCAATATAACAATATAACAATATAACAATATAACAAGATGCTAAACAAATTCAGAAACGATATATATATATATATATATTAAAATAACAGATTAAAGTTTAAGCAAAGAATCGCTGCTTTCACCCTTAACGGGATCTTAAGGTTCTTATAT
>OZ024754.1:7113748-7116248 GCA_964016885.1 Eledone cirrhosa | reverse complement strand
CAACAGGATAGATAAGTGTGTAGTGTTGATATAAAGTTTAGACGGAAACATAGATTAGAAAGGGAAGAGGTGTAAATTGATTCTTACAGTAACACTATCTGTCATCTGTAATATTAATTATATTGGTTGATACAGGAATAGAATGACGTTTTTCAGAAGAGAATTTAGGAAGAATATAAGTTAAGAGTAACTTATATAAGTAATATTTAAGAGGAAAAATAACAGCTAACATAGGTTTATTTGTTTAGTTATCCAGTCAATACGATGTTTGCGTGAGTTTTTTTTACTGTATATGTGTGTGGGGGGGGGGGTTATCAATGATATTAAATAAATGGAAACTATATTTATAAAACCATATTTATTCTATTATATATATTTCAAGGGTACCAAAACTTTGGTACGCTCTCATCAGATAAAATAAAAAATTTGTTTTATAAATAGTGACATACCAGGAATCAGACCTTAACGATTCAGGTTCCGTTTGGATAAATATATTTGTTGATTTACCAACAAATTAAATATCTTATATATATATATATATATGTATATACTTATTCACGTGACAGTCATCAGCCAACCAAATTACATTTATAAAAATAAAAAACAATTTGAGCCACATTTTTAAGTGAAAATGCCAATAAAGATACCCTCAAAAGCGAACTGGCGAGAAATTGATTATACTTATTCACGTGACAGTCATCAACCAATCAAATTATCTTTTTTAAAAACCTAGCAATTCGAGCCACTTTTTTCTACGTAAAACAGAAGTAACATTCGAACACCAACCAGATGCGAGAAAAACCACAAACCCTCCATCTCAATTCTACTTTTGAACAGCATAAGAACTGTGAAAACCGGTAAAGGAAACAAATAAATATCCCTAAAAAGACTCCAGTTGCATTTTCGATTTCTTTTCCTTATATATATATATATATATATATATATATATATATATATATATGTGTCTTTCCATGTTTCTAAGTCTTAATATATATTTAAATACTGAGAACGAAATAAAAACATATCGTTCTTCCAATATTTCTCTTTTATTTGTTAGATAAAAGCAGGTAACCTTCTTTATTCTCTTACTTCTTTCTAATGTTTCATTTTATTTCTCCTTTCTAAACTTCTTTTCTTTTCCTTTAATTCCATAAAACATTTCTCCAAATACTTCACTTTTGTCTCTTCTATAACTCAATAAATCTTTTTTTATTGCTTACCTGCATTCGGTAGAGGGTCGGACGCCATGCTTTCCAGCATAGTTACGTCCCTTTACGATCTGAGTTCAAATCCCGCCGAGGTTGACTTTGCCTTTCATCCTTACGGGGTTGATAAAATAAAGTACCAGTAATGCACTGGGTAATTGCTGGCCTTGTGCCTAAAGTAGAAACAATTGTTTTTAGAAATTATTTATTTTAAGAACACAGACTTTTGCTTATTTGATCTATTTTTGTGTATCATCTAATTACAAATAGAAGACACTTAAATATTGTTAAAAAGCTTTTAGGCACTATAAATGCTAAAATTTGATATAAATTATAAATATAAGCTAAAATTATGAAGGAAATCAAAAAAAACGAAACGAAACGAAGCGAAAACTCTTATGTGAAAGTATGGAGACATTAAAAAGTAAATAAACTGCAATATCAATAAAATGTGCTGAGAAATAAATGGATATGTTAAATACGAAGAGAAAATATTTCGATGTCAGATGCATGTATAAAATACAGGATAGACAACAGGACACCATTATGTTACATTTGTAGATGTTGAAGAAGATAAAACCAGGAATATAAAATATATTTTCAACTCATTCTACAAATTATGCAAAATGTCCCAATATTTTTTGTTTTTAAGATTTGACGACACCAATCCTTTATTTATGAATATTTGAGTTGTAAATTTTGGAATAGCATAACTCTAAGTAATGGTTTCTTATATAGACACAAGGCCAGAAATTTTGCGGGGAGGGGTAAGTCGATTAAATCGACCCTAGTGCCTATCTGGTACTTTATTTTATCGACCCATTAAGGATGAAAGGCAAAGTTAACCTCGGCGGCATTTGAACTCAGATCATAAAGGGTATGTCGCCCGAGCCTCTACCGATACTGCCTAATTTCTACGAAAGTGGCATCAGTGTTAATATAAAAGAAAATCACTCTGTTTTGAACAAATGTTTGATGATTTTCTCTTATTTGGTAAGGGGCAGACTTAAATATTTTTAACTACTGACGTATTTCTACAAAGTGTGTAAGAAGCGGGTTGTTGGTTTGATAAGAGACTAGATCATTTTATATATGGTGTATATTTCGGTTCGAGTTCGCACGTTTGTATATGTATATACTAGACCTGAAAAATGCGCAAGCTCAAAAGAGCCACAGAATGTTATAATAAACCTTCAAAAGTGTGGGACTAGAGTTGTTGCTCAAAAATATTGTCATCATTATCTATCGTACACTCTGTGGCATCATTTTATTAAAAAAAAGAGACTCATAACGAA
>OZ024754.1:7071248-7108748 GCA_964016885.1 Eledone cirrhosa | reverse complement strand
GTGACGTATGTTCATCTGTGTAGAGTATATTTAATTCTCGTAAATCATTTGTCTCACACCAAAAGTGTTAAACTATTGCTGTGATGTTTCCTCTTTCTTTTGTCGCATGATTTTAATGTAAAACATTCCACAACAAAATAGAAAATAAATTCAGCAGAAAAAAATAAAGACAGAATTCTTCGTTTACAGAATATTTGACACAAAAGTAAAGAACAAAATGGACGACAACAGCAACAACACGAAGATTTCTTATGCAGTGGCTTTAGTCTTGTGTGAAAATGTTGGTCTTGGAGTTATTATTGTTGTTGTTATTGTTGTTCTGTAATTTACTTAGGCACTGGGTTTAGTCTTTGTGTGAAAATGTTGATCTTCGTGTTGTTGGTGTTGTTGTTGTTGTTTACTCATGCTCTGAGTTTTTAGTCTTCGTGTGAAAATGTTAATCTTCCTGTTGCTGTTGTTGTTGCTGCTGCTGCTGCTGCTGTTGTTGTTGCTGCTGTTGTTCTGTACTTTACTTATGCACTGGGATTAGTCTTCGTGTGAAAATGTTAAAGTACAGCAACAACAACAACAACAGCAACAGAAAGATTTACATGTTCACACAAAGACTAAACCCAGTACCTAAGTAAAGTACAGAACAACAGCAACAACAATAATAACTCTTTTACACAAAAACTAAAGCAGGCATGGGCAACCTTTTTCGAGAAGCGGGCTGCATGAGATATAGCTCATCATCAGGCGAGCAGCAAGGGTTAATTTACATTCGTACCCAAAATAAAGGGTGGTAACTCAGGTTGTTTTGATTTGTTTCTTCAGAATTCGTCCACGTTGTTTTCCTCGGTCGTAAAAATGATAGAAAGATAAATTACGAGTGAAAAGTTTGGGTTAAAAAAATCAAAAAGATTTCACTTAGGTGACTTAGGCGAGCCTTTCAGAAAGCTTCGTGGGCCGCTGGTTACCCATGACAGGTCTAAAACCAGTGCATAAGTAAAGCACAGAACCACAGCAGACACAACAACACCAACAACACGAAGATCAACATTTTCACATAGAGACTAAACAGTGCAGAATTAAAGGACAAAAGAATAACAAGAACATCACTAACAACATTTTAAACACACTAAACCTAGTGCAACGAACAAAAGGATAATAACATGTTCACATAAAGACTAAACCCAGTGCAGAATTAAAGAACAAAACGACGACAACAAGAATGTCACGATCACCATTTTACGCAAAGACTAAATCCAATATATGTTTCAGCGCCTTGGCCTCACCATTACCAATGGTAATGTTGCGAACGTATTGGCTTACCTCAATGTATTCCGATGACCCTTGTGATGTGTAGCTTATTATCGCACTTGGTGGTCAATTGATGGTTGTCTTCGTTTTTATTCTTGGTTGCCCCTCTTTTCACTTTTTTCGTTTTTTCTTTCTCTCGCTCTGGTCATGAGTTTTGGTGTTGTTTTTGTGACGTTTCTAGCAATGGTTGGTTGTATTTTTTATGTGTTTATATTTGTGTTTATCAACAACATTATATTTCTAATGTGAAGGTACATGGCTTAGTGGTTAGAGCATTGGGCTTGCAGTTGAGAGGTTGCGAGTTCGATTCACGGACCGGGTGATGCGTTGTGTCCTTGAGTAAGACACTTTATTTCACGTTGCTACAGTTTAATCAGCTGAAGAAATGAGTTGCGACATCACTGGTGCCAAGCTGTATCGGTCATTGCATTTCCCTTGGACAATATCAGTGACATGGAGAGGGAAGACTGGTATGCATGGGCGATTACTGGTCTTCCACAAAAAAAAAGACCAAACCTTGCCTAAGCTTGACCCTCGGAGGGACACTTTCTAGGTACAAAACCATGGTGATTCGTGACCGAGTGGGGCCTTCAATATTTCTAATGTTATTCTGAAAGAATATATATTTCCAAGAGTTAGTTAACCACTTAGAAGTTGCTACAACGACATTGGAATAACTTAAATACTCTGGCTATCTTTAACTATACTTTGTTGTTCTAAACAAACTTGGTAGTTGCTGTATCGACAGTGGAACATCCAAAATTCCCTGAATTGCTCTAACTTCACAAATATGCTCTAACTACCTTCAGTTCTAACGTCACTTAATAATTACTATAACTACATTGGAATAACCTAAATACTTTGACGATCTTTAACTACCCTTAGTTATAATCACTTACAGGTTGCTACAACTACATTGGAATAAAATACTCTGACTGCCTTTAACTACCCCTCGTTCTAACCTCACCTAGAATTTGCTATAACTACAGTGGAATATCCTAAATATCCTCGCGTCTCTAACTACCCTTAGTTCTGAACACCCAGAAGTTGCTATAACTACAGTGGAATATCCTAAATATCCTCGCGTCTCTAACTACCCTTAGTTCTGAACACCCAGAAGTTGCTATAACTACAGTGGAATATCCTAAATACTATGACTATCTCTAAATAAAAAGACTAGTAAACAGACTGACTTGCCTTATATCAGTTACATGGAGATGAATTATTCAGTAATGCCTTAGGAATCTAATGTATTGATATACATCATTATAAAGAAAGCTATATTATCTTCCTGGTTTTTGCATTATCAAAAGCTAGTCTGGAATCCTGTCTGTAGCAGAAAATATCTTATATAAAATATAATAATAATGGTAAGTTTGAATGGTTAATTAACTCTAGGATAGATTTTGAAATCATGAAAAATATCTGTATTGTGTATCACTTAAAAAGGTGTGTGTTTTGTTCCTCAGTGTGTGTGTGTGTGTTTATGTGTAACGTGTATCTGTGAATATATATAATTATTCATGTGGAACCGACCAAAATCTATGACTCTTCAGTAACAATGAATAAGAACTGGTAAGGAGCCATAGATTCTATTATGTCTATTTAATGTGTATATTTTTGAAGTCTTCCTCTTCGGGGTAAACAATCTAATTTAACGTCTGTGTTATGTGAGAGTCTATAACTAATCAGAGTTAGAGGAATACAAAATAAATGAAATAAACAAGATAGAACTCTAAAAGTTGTCTGTACTTTATATTAATGGTCATTTATATAATTTGTATTCCTTAAAGATAAAAACATCGTATTTCTTATTTATTGTTCATATAGACTTCCAGGAACTAAATCCTGTTTCTTAGATTTATTTCTTCAAATATTTGTTTTCTTCGTGGGAGGTAAAGATGATTAAGAATACAATGTTGTTCCAAAGAGTTTACCAAAGTTATTGATTACTTTCCGCTTGTTTCATATGAAAGCCTTCGGCGATTGGTTTTTCTGGTTGTGAAACCTTATATTTTCTGCACTCCATATATCTCTATATTGAAACACAGGCTTATAGGGGCGTAATGTACACTAGAGCTCTGAACAGCATATACATATATATATATATATATATATATATATATATATATATAGGAACAAGTAAGACCCCGGCGGCTGAACTCAAGCCGTTTCGACGGCTAATTCTGGACTCCAGAATTAGCCGTCGAAACGGCTTGAGCTCAGCCGTCGGGGTCTTACTTGTTCCTATTACCCACTCTACTACCCTAAGTATTGAGTACTTTGGTGCGTTATGGTCCATCTGGTTCCTTACCACATGTCCTCGTTATATATATATATATATATATAAGAATATAAATATTAATAAAATAGATGTTCTTTTCATCAATTACATTTTATTATACATATTTCGGATGTACAACAGTACGTCCTCATCAGACAATATATAATGATACATGACATACTCTGAGATGTTAAATAGTTAAGATTTAATCAAGGTAGTGATTAACCTAAGAGAAAATTTAACATTTATACCCTAATAATGAGAAAATGCGAAAACGTAATAAATTCAATAGAGAATGTGTGAGTAAGAAAAACGTTGCTTAATGTACCAGTTATCGAGATTTTAATATGTATGATACTACAATTTATCTAGGAAAGCATTTCATGAATTATAACAGTCAGTGAGAGAGAGGGACAGATGAGGGGGTTAATGTATGCAGAAGGAGATTTTTCTCCGAAAGTTAAACGGTTAAGTTTGAAAATATTTGATTTATGTTATCTTAGGGTGAAGAATTCAATATTTTAGGGGTTTTTTTTAAATTGGTGGTTATTTATATATTAGTTTTGTAAATTTTATAAGTGTGTAACATGTTTTGATGATAAGATTTAAAGGATTTAGCTGGCCATTATTAAGGAAAGTTTACACTGTGAATATTTTCCTAAATGTAATCTTTAATGAAGTTAGTCATTGTCAACGTATTAGGTATGTAAAGCTTTTGAAGTACTTATTGTTAGAAATATTTAAATAACGGTTATGTATATAGATATATATTAATTAATGAGCCAGTATATTTTAGGTAAATGATAATGAAAATAAAATAAAAATAAAATAATAGAATGAGGCGTGTTAAAATTAAATATATACCCATATATAACCGTGTGTAAATGTATTAATTATTCCTAGCTCAAAGTAAAAACAATCAAAAGATGTAGAAGTTAAAATTAGAAATCAGTATTATAGATATTAAATTATATTTTATCATAATATAATAGCTATTAAAGCACTTGTTTAAACAGAAGACTATAGCTTCACTGCAAGTAGATAAGAAGATTATGTATTCTCTATAGCTTTAACAACAGTGTTAGTGAGATAGAAGAATTAAGTTTAATGGAGAATTAAAAAGCATCTTCTGGTCTGGTCAAAAATTCACCTCCTGTGATACCGCTAAATACTGTATTTAATATTAAATCTTCCAATAACGATCTCAAGGGAAATATTTATTGATTCTAACTGGAAATATAATTTGTATATGTTGTAAGAATTCAGAGATTTCTTCGATGTGTAGTATTGAGTTCACCTTATTCTCAGCTAAGTCAACGATTCCTCTCAGTCTCATGCCTTTGATTCTCTTCCAATGTCCATGTTTGATGTTTTAATAAACGTGCAGATGTTAAAAATAGTAACTTAGTTCATATTCTGAAATCAATAGAGTTAATAATACAATGGTCGATGGCATGGATTATGAATGTTTCCTGTCGTAAATACAGACGCCATGTTTACTTTCTTGGAAGAAAATCTATATCATTTCGATATTACGTTGAAGTTATCTTTTAAATGGTAGCTATAAGTGGTTTGTTTGTATCTTTTAATATTTAATTAAAGGCAATCGACAATCTGAAACAGATGTGTCAGAAGATAACGGTTATTTATTAATGTCCATTTATATTTGGGAATATTTTGTTTCTTATAACTCAGTAATATATAATTCTAGCAGTCGTTATGTACTAAGCTTGATTGAAGTCAACTGGAAACATCTTTTCAACCAATATATGACCTTGTATTAATGGGATAAATCAATATTAATGCTATAAATTGATATCTATTTTGGTAGTTCAGTAGAATTTGGTGAATTGGTACAATCGATATAGTCGTAGATTAAAGTATTTATATTATTTCATTGGTAGTATCGGTAGAGCGTCGGACAACATGCTTTGAGGCATAGAGTTATGGTCTTTTACGTTCTGAGTTCAAATCCCGCTGAGGTTAACTTTGCCTTTCTTCCTTACGGGGTCGATAAAATAAAGTACCAGTAATGCGCTGGGTTAATCGCTGGCTTTGTGCCAAAAGTAGAAACAATTATAATGTTTAATAAAGAAAAAAATTACTTTTATCACATTTGGGAATTAATTGAAAAAAATGTAATATTAATATTGACTTAAGTTGTGTATTCATTAACGGTTATTGACTTATAGAATATTTTGATGGTTTCTGATTAATGTTGTTTTATAAAGATTATAACCACATTTGTCATTAACAAAATTGATATTATTGATTTTCTATAGATTTTTGTGTCACAAATGACATAATGTTCAACTCTGACTGTTGAAGCATTACTAAACACGTCTTTGTATTCTTCAAACCCGCGGGAGTTTTGTTTATTTTAATATTACAATGCATGATATCATATATCAGTTATATGATATCTATATTTCCAGAATTAACCTGAATGTGATATCTAAGAGAGAGAGAGATTGAGAGAGAGAGAGAAAGAGAGAGGTGATAAGTATGTGATATCTAAGAGAGAGAGAGAGTGCTGATAAGTATCTGATATCTAAGAGAGAGAGTGGTGATAATTATGTGATATCGAAGAGAAAGAGAGTGGTGATAAGTATGTGATATCTAAGAGAGAGAGTGTGGTGATAAGTATCTTATATCTAAGAGAGAGAGGGGGAGAGAGAGTGTGATATGTGATATCGAAGAGAGAGAGAGAGAGAGAGAGTGGTGATAATTATGTGATATTGAGAGAGAGGGTGATATGGGGCCTCTACCATTTATTTTTGTATGTGTATATATATGTATACGCACATACAAAAATAAATGGTAGAGGCCCCATATCAGCCTCTCTCTCAATATCCCATAATTATCACCACTCTGGCATTTTAGTAGTGTGATTTAGTTAACGTGTTGAGCACTACTGAGGACCGACCCCAACCGTGACTAACCCAACTGAAAAGTTTCGTGAAATAGTCTTTTAAGACTATATAGTGCATTTGTAGATTTCCCCAAATTGAAGGCTAAGTATTTCATTCTTGATTTTATTTTGAGTTAAGATTGTATGGTTTTTTCCCCAGCTTACACAAAATCTGAGGATAAAATTTTTCTTCTTGACTTGTTTTGAATTAGGATGAATTATTTATCCCATATCTTGCGTTAAAAATGTTTCATCTTGAGGCTATAGTCACATATATCTGAATTATTGTCGGCTTTTTGCTTACATTAATTTCTCTATTTTCATTTATATATATATATATATATATATCCCTTTTACCCTTTTACCTGTTTCAGCCATCCGGCTGAGGCCATGCTGGGGCACTATAAAGGAAAAGAATAACTTCACTTGTAGTTTTATCCAATTTTATTTTATTTTATATTTTTATTTTACAATTTGGTTTGGTAGATCTAGTAAGTTCTTCGTTACCTTCGGTAGGAAGATATTTTTAAGATTCTTGGTTAACTTTCCTGGAGAACTTTCTCGCATTCGTCGGTGTATTTAAAATATACCTAACTGTACTAAGGATTTTACACATTTTCATATATATATATTTATAAATATATATATAACGAAGGAATTGTGGTAAGGAACCAGATGGACCATAACGCACCAAAGTACTCAATACTTAGGGTAGTAGAGTGGGTAATAGAAACAAGTATGACCCCGACGGCAGAGCTCAAGCCGTTTCGACGGTTATTTCTGGTAGTCCAGAAATAGCCGTCGAAACAGCTTGAGCTCTGCAGTCGGGGTCATACTTGTCCCTATATATATATATATATATGTCCCAAGATATGTCCCAAGGCTCTGATACCATCAACACTATAAACACAGAGCTGACATATCAAAGAACTGACTAACTGCCTGGTGAGGTCATAGCCATTCAATGGCTATCATCGAAATATATATATAAATAAAGGATTATGAGTTCATGCAATTGACTTATGTTTCGTCACTATATATATATATATATATATATATATATATATATATATATATATATATATATATATATATATATAATATATATGAGTGTTCCGGTGATTAGATCAGAGACACACACTGTATTTAAGGTCGAGTGACACAACTTCGAGTGATTAGCGGCCTTTAGACTCACCTGATCAATGAAACAATTATTAATACTGTAAAGTAAACCTTTTTTGTACAGCTCACCATGTTACTCTTCACTCTTTCACTATATATATATATATATATATATATATATATATATACTATCATAGTACCTGTCGTATATGATGGAGTGTACAAAAAAACAATCATAATATCTTGTTAACATTATTGATTTACGTACCAGTAATACACTAAAATAATTGCTGGCCTTGTGCCAAAAAGTAGAAACAATTATTAATTTACAGCCCTTTATGGTCTCAGTTCAAATCCCGCCGAGGTTAACTTTGCCTTTCATCCTAAAATAAAGTACCTGTAATGCACTGGGATAATTGCTAGCCTTGTGCCAAAGGTAGAAACAATTATTAAGTTTATAAGTGTCCTTTGGATCTTCGTAAACTTTAAACTGGAATTCAGATTCACTGTAGTCATGTGACAGTTTATCTGTCTTTCTAAAACTATTTTCCCGGATCTCTCATTTGTGATATTGTTACTTAATATCTATCTTAAACATATTAGGCCCTTATCCTTTATCCTCCATCGTTTTCTTCCTTCCAACAGCAATAATTGTTTCTACATTTGGCACAAGACCAGCAATTATCCCAGTGTATTACTGGTACTTTATTTTATCGATCCCGTAAGGATGAAAGGCAAAGTTAACCTCGGCGGGATTTGAACTCAGACCATAAGGGGCCGTAACTCTTCATCTAGTGATGAAAGATTTAGTTATAGAGACAGCAACAGGAGTCGTAACAGTAATTGTCATAGTCACACTAATAGATTGATGAGCAGCAAATTTGAATACTATATAAGAACTTCGTAGACACAAATCAGTTATGTTCTACTACACGCCTCTCTCTCTCTATATATATATATATATGTATAAATATATATATATAAAATATGTATATGTATGTATTTATATATATATAAATATATTTATATATATATATATATTTATATATATATATATAAGTATATTTATATACATATACATATATATACATTTATATATTTATGTATATATATAATATGTATATATATAATATTTATATATATATATATATATATATACATATACATACATATATATACATATACATATATATACATTCATATATTTATGTATATAATATTTATATATATATATATATACATATATATACATATACATACATATATATATATATACATATACATATATACATACATATATATATTTATGTATATATACAATATTTATATATATATACATATGTATAGATATATACATATATACATATATATATACATATATATATATATATATATATATATATATTTTCCTTATATATTCTAGAGAACATTAACAATAAGCAGACACCAGTCTATAAACCCCTGTGGAGTACCAAACATTGATTCAATTAATCAACTCATTAATCAACAATGATATTACCGAGGTTGTCTAACTTTAATATAAAATGACATTACCTCAAATACTTTCCCCTGTAATTACTAAACTGAAGCAGGTTTTACTGTTTTCTCTTGTACGTATTTATTCTAATTCTGACATATAAATCTCTGATATAGAAAATTCAGTTTTCACAAAACATTCCGATCTCAGATTAATTACACAGAACAACATAACTTTGACATCGTTGCGATTTCAGATTTAAGGATTTCCCCTGAAATTTGAAGAATCAAATATCACAGACATGAATCCTTGGTCATTTGTTGGTTCTAACTCCTAAATTCAATTTGTACCCACGTTTCCAATAAATCATAAAATTCTAATCGATAAAACATGCCATGGATTGAAATGAATTATATGTTTCAATGCTCAACAGTAATTGCAATGATATGATGGATATCTGATATGTAAAAGGTTATACAGGAGATAATATATAAATCTTCCTTTCATTTGAGGCAGGAATTGTATACCGTTGTTAAAAAAAACCTTAGACGAAAGATCCATATATGTTCTACATTATATAATCAACGAGTGCTTGAATATAATTATAAAGGACAAGAGAATAAAGGTAAGTTTGGTCAAACCTTGCTGTCAGGAAGCCCCATCAGGCAGCTATGTTTCTGTTCTCATTGTGCTGCATATATAAACCTTCCTTTCATTCGAGATAATGATGGTCTACCGTCGTTCAAAAAGCTTCGAACATTTTTAGCTCGAAATTTAAGGTCATATTTAAATAAAGAACAGCTAAAACATAGCAGTTTTGTTGCCTTCTTTTATCTTAAATTGTACCACACCTTTCTCATTGTCGCAGCCTTCCAATTACATACCTTTTATATATATATACATACCTTGTATACATACCTTTTATACATATATATATATACAAAATATAAACAATCAAATTTTTGCTTAATACATTTAATTGCTGACGATCGTTTCTTCGATACAACTGTCTGGAATCATCGGAGCCTACACAATGTTTAAACAAGTAATTACAATCCTAGTCCTCAGAACATTCATGAAGATACATTACTATTGACAGTGTCAGTGACATCATATTGAAAAGCAAGAGTGACAAAATGATATTATATTATACAGATAGCAAAGTATTAGTAGCTGTTGTGAAGAGGTTATTAAATAAAGTGAAAATAGTGAGCATATTATATAGAAAGTTATTCATAAAGATAATTTATATATATATATGTATATATATATGTGTAAAAGGTAAACAGAAATAACAACACAATCGGTACAGTATATGGAAGGAATATATTAGGTTAACGCTTGATATAGCAGAAAGAGGGTCTTCACGTTTCGGACGCTAGTCCTTCGTCAGAAGAAAGAATGAGAAATAAGGTAGATTGAAGGGACGGGCGGGTTGGAATTGGAAAAAATGTCTTTCTGAAATAACTCCTCCACGTTATAATGACATCAGGTTTAACATGGGTTTTCAAATCATGTCAGCGACAAACAACCGCAACACTGAAATTTAAATTAATTTTTGGGACACAAATGGTTTGAAGATTTAAAATATATTCTCCATTGCAGTTATCCTACAACAGAATTCACCTGCAAATTCGTATTATGCTGTGTCTTTAAGAGTTCATACGATACAAAGGCAACGTTTTTCGTTTATTACACACATATTTAAACCTTTACAATTAATATAAATGCTGGTTTGCTTTGCTGTGTATAACAATAGTATATCAATTCTATGATCGTCACATCGAAAGTTAATAATGGATTAGATATGTTTCAAATATAGAATTGGGAATGGAGCTACACCTATGATATATCTTTAAAATAAATTAGAATCACAGTGAAAAATATATACAAACATTAAATTCTGTTTTTCAATATTTTCATACATATTTATTCAATATAAGAATTTGGAGTTTCTTAGTCCATGTTTCATATTATGTTCAGAAATCATGGCATGTGATTAGATGTATATCTACAATTTGTTACCATATAATGGAAATGTAGAGCATTATATCATATAAATATGTACAGAAAAATCCCTTTTGAAAGGACAAAAATAAACTATATGAACACCAACTTAAATGAAGAATAAAAGTTTTAGTTTTAAAGCTTCTGGCATTAGAACTACATTAAACAATAGACATTGTTAGGAAAGTGTAAAGAAATCCAACAATATCTCTCATATAATCACGAGAAGAAGAATTAATATTATTTTATTTGAAAAGCACCTGATAATTAATCTAACGTTGTTAAATGATTCTGCAGGTGTCTTATTTAATAAACGCGGCTTCGGAAATGAATATATTGTGTTTTTGAAAACACATCTTTGTTATAAAGGACTGGAATTTTTAAATAGGGTTTTAAAATTTACTATAAAAAAAATGTATGCATATATAGATATATTTCTGCATTAACTTTATATGAATATTATATTTTGATTCATTGAACATTGCCTTATGGTACAAAATTATGATACATAAGTATTGTAATATAAAACATGAGATCTTGTCAAAAGGCAGGTGTGAAGTACTTTGGCAATTCATTTATATTTGGGTGGTAAAAAAAAGAAGGATAGGCTTGTATTGTTGTTTAACATTTACATAAATGTACGAACACACGAATAGAACATATATATGCACACACACAAACACAAACACACACATATGTATACGTATATATATATATATATGTATATATATATATATATATATATATATATATATATATATATATATATATATATAAAATATTAAAAAAATAATGAATAAAACAATGAAACAGTTCCTTATATTAAACAAAAAAAGTTCATTATTTAACGATCGTTTCTAGGATATATATGTGTTAGAATTGGCATGCATATTGAACAGATCTATGTACAAAATTATACAAAATTATACAAACTATCAAAATTAAATATACATACCAAACACATATATATGCCGTCTTCAGACACTACCGTAAACTCTTGGTAGATTTATCTACATATATATATATATATATATATATATATATATATATATATATATGTGTGTGTAAAAGGTAAACAGAAATAACAGCGCAATCGGTACTGTATAAGGAAGGAATATATTAGGTTAACGCTTGATATAGCAGGAAGAGGGTCTTAACGTTTCGGACGCTAGTCCTTCATCAGAAGAAAGAATGAGAAATAAGATAGATTGAGGGGAGTGTGTGAAAGGAAGGTAAAAGAGTTACCATGACATCTGGTAAAAAGACGAAGCCACTAAGCGCCGCGGTCAGGTTTTTCCTACCTTTATACCCACTCTGCTTCTTTTGGTATAGTTTCGGTATAATATCTGCCAGAACAAAAACGTTACGAATAATTGTTTCTACTTTAGATACAAGGCCAGCAATTTTGACGGAAGGGAAAATCGATTAAATCGACCCCAGTGCATTACTGGTGCTTTATTTTATCGACCCCGTAAGAATGAAAGGTAAAACTAACCTCTGTGGGATTTGAACTCAGAACGTAAAGAACCGTAACTCTATGCAACAAAGCATTTTTTCCGACGTTCTACCGATTCTGCCAATCCAACGCCCTAATATAATATAGTAATAACAATAATAATAATACTTTCTAATTTAAGCACAGGATCGATAATTTGCGTGAGTGGGCGTATGGAAAGTGATTTATGCAATCTAGATTAGAGTAGTTGTTTTCTGAATAAGATAACCCTAATTTCCTACACACACACACAGATATATATATATATATATATATATGTGTGTGTGTCTGTGTATGTGACAGCTCACACCTATGCAGGTTTAGCTGGCCTCCTCCAAGATATATCTCGTTGGAGGTGTCTTGGGTAATTTAATGATAGGGACCCCAGTCCTATCATCTCATTTCTACAGCTGAGTAAACTCGAGCAACGTGAAATAAGGTGTCTTGCTCAAGGAAACAACACATCACCCGGTCTGAGAATTGAACTCACAACCTTTCGATTGCAAGCCCAATGCTCTAACCATTAATTTCGTTATGGAATCAAGTGTATTTTAAGATAAAACGTGTTGAAATGTGGTAAAATAGTTAACAATATCAGTTATTCCCTAGTCACGATGGGTGGAATTAATTAAATATTGTTTCAAAGATTAGAATACTAATGAACCATTCCAATATAATACTAGAGATGTCTTCTTTATAGAAATAGATTTACTGTATCATTTTTATACATATTGTTCTTTAGTTGTTATTAAAAGTTGGTTTAATAAGTTATTACACAATATTTTTTTATTATAATTTGCACAATCAGAGACAACAATAAATAAAATAGAATAAGAAAAAATTACAGGAACACAATGGGAGGAACATAGAAACATCACTGATGATGTCACAGATATGTGTGACGAAAGAACTCTGAGAAACTATATTTATATCTATATTTTTTAACTGTTGGTCAATCAATGATAAACATATCCATATCGACTTTACTTTTTACTAATTTCTGATACAAAATAATAGTACTGAGATCGATTCAATCCTTTTCCCAGGTTCTATGACTTTGTACCAAATTGAAATATCTTTGTTAAAATTACAGCAAATGTTGGCACTATATCACGTACATAGTTTGCTTAGTTTATTTATGAAACTCAGAATGTTTTCCGGGTCTTAAACGCAAGAAAGTTAAGAACAATGACCAACGTATTGCAGTAAAAGCATTATTTTTTATGGTTGTTTGTATTTGTAAATATTGCCAGAATTTCGCTAATTATACATGTATTTTTATATTTTCCATGATATGTTTTAGTTTTTGGCGAGATTAGGCTTGGCTCATTTACTTAATTCCTTTACCTTCGGTGGTATAAAAAAAATACAATTGCTGGAGTAGAGATATAATTATGTTAATTCAGAAGTTAATTTAATTTGGTAGATTATATAAATTTGGCAAATGTGATTATAATTTCAATCTGTGAAAATTATAAATTATCAGTTATATAATTAATACCTCCGAGGTGCTATCACCATAACTGCTACAGAATAAATATATTTAAACTGAAGATTCTGAAATATGTAAAAGTGGAAGAAAATAAATGATATAAATGGTATTTCGTATCGTGAATATGACATTTTTTTCTAATATTTTCTACTGATATATTCTCAAAGCTATATCAATATTAATGGTTTCTTCGAATAATGGTGTCCGTATGAAATGTTTTATCCAACGCATCATAAAATTCATTCATTGCATTCTAAAATGTAGTTTGAAAAGGGCTTCTATCAAGAAAGACAATTAAAATTGATTTTTTAGAACGTATATAATACGTGAAATATAAATGTAATATTATAATCCCTCACAGAAGTATGTTTTATCATTGCTGTATTGATTCTTATGATTCTTATTGCAATATCTTCAAAGGTTCTTATCTTTATAGTTTATATATAACAGCAAATGTATGATCATACATTGTAGCCAATTATTTCTGAATTTCAAATTAATATTCCATGCCATATTATTTAAAATATGTAGACAAATACTGTCTTCAAACCTGCAATTATACCACTGGACGTTTAGCATATAATAACACTTTTGAAGTTAATAATCGTATGATTTTAACTTACCACAATTAAAGTCTGCGCACACACGTGTGTAATTTAAAGTAATTCGGATTACTAGCTATGTTTATCTCAGAGAATTGCTCTAATGTTGAGAAAAACGCGAGGCCATTAGATATAATTCATCATTAAACTATTTATCTAATTTTGGATATATATTATTAGATAGGAATATTCTGGAAAGTATTGGCAGCATTAACTTTATAGATTCTAAGTAATTCTAGGCGCATTTGCCAAATATTAACCTCGCTTTCAGAAAGTCACTAATCGTAAAATCTTAAACAAGAATAAAAACGAAATCTGTAACCGAATATTAAAATCGGATTATCTTTCGTTACGTAAACAATTCTTAATCTAGCAACAGTTCCAATTATTTCAGTTTCAGATTTGTCTGCCAAAATAGTCACCTGATAATCTAACTTATGGAAACCGAGACGGAACGTAGAGTCTCGTCTGATAAAATATAGAATTGGTTATATTACTTATTAAGCTGATATCTAATAAGAAGAACTGGAGATATTGGTTTCGGGCAATTCAGATTCTCTCTCTCTTATTTGTCGCTTCATTTATCTGTCTCTATAAAACTATACTTGGCATCGATCGAACACTTGTGGCAATGTTATCTAATATATCTAAACATTGGTCTCCGTCTTCTTCGACTTCTTTGTCGTCTGCTTCTGCATTGTTATCTCCCCTTTTAGTCTTACTCTACATCGTTATCTCCCCTTTTGTCTTCATCGTTTTCTTGTTTATCATCCCCTCCTTCTCTTCTTCTTCTACTCTTGCTCTTTTCTCTTCTTTCCTTCTTTTTCTTCTTCTTGTTCTCTTTATTCTTCTTTCCTTCTTTTTCTTGTTGTTCTCTTTATTCTTCTTTCCTTCTTTTTCTTCTTGTTCTCTTTATTCTTCTTTCCTTCTTTTTCTTCTTCTTGTTCTCTTTTCCTTTTTTTCCTTCTTTTCCTTCTTTTCCTTCTTTTCCTTCTTCTTCGTCTTCTTCAACAAAAGTATTTGTATGATATAATAAATGTTTCCATAATCTATCTCAATCAATAAACTATCTCTATCAATAAACCAGAAATATCCCTCAACTACAGTCTCTCAATGAATTTGGATATTCCAATGTGTCTGAGATTATTCTCTTCCCAGAGATATCAAATGACAGGGAATTTAAAGAATCGTTACATCATGCTTTGATACGCAATGGCAGTCTTTTTAATTTTCTCTCCGTCTCGTATCCCGTTTGTAATAATTGTTTCTACTTTTGGCACAAGGCCAGCAATTATCCCAGTGCATTACTGGTACTTTATTTTATCGACCCCGTAAGGATGAAAGGCAAAGTTAACCTCGGCGGGATTTGAACTCAGAATGGCAATGGCCGTAACTCTTTGCTGCAAAACATGGCGTCCGACCCTCTACCGACACTGCCAATCCACCTAATCATCATAAAATAGTATTCTAAACTTGAATGCTACTGATGAAAACCTAGCTCCATTAAACACTTTTTGTGGTAATTGAATTCACAATAAGAAACGCAACACTTCGAAGAATTATGACAGTATATATTTTAACTTTCATTTCCTATTTTCGATATCTCTCTTCTTCAAGAATTTCAGCATTTTATAAATCTCTTGTCCTGAAATAAGAATATCCATCTCAGGATTACAGACTAGTAGTCTCGATATAAATTAGTAGCATTGATTATACAGTTAGTCATTATATCTAGACCATTTATTTTATTTTCTCACCCATTCCATATTTATCTATTTACTTCGAGTACTTTTCTCATTGCTTTTTTTTTTTTTACTTCAGTGAATGTAAACGGTGTTGTTGTTTTATTGTTTTAGTTAGTAGTGAGAAATATAAATATAACTTAGGAATCACGACAAATGATCTCAGATTCAGTGACTTTTTCACACTTAGTAATCAATCTATTTAAGGAAGTATATAAATAGTATTTCACCACACGCAAAGACATTCTTATCAACTAGACAATAGCCTAGACGTACAAATTATAAATAAAAATAAAATTTGTTACTTTTTGTGATGACAATATCGCCCAAAATTAATTTATTTTATTTTACATTTTACCCCGTTAATTAAGATGTAGGCGTGTGTGTGAGTAGCGTTTAATAAGAAAAATAATTGTTTCTTATATAGGCATAAAGCCAGTAATTTTAGGGCGAGGAGAAAGTCTATTAAATCGACCCAGCGCGTTACTGGTACTTTATTTTATCGACCCCGTAAGGATAAAAGGCAAAGCTAACCTCGGCGGGATTTGAACGCAATGATAATAATAATAATAATTGTTTCTACTTTTGGCACGGGCCATCAATTATTGGTACTTTATTATTGGTACCAGCAGTGCATTACTGGTACTTCATTTTATCAACCCCGAAAGGATGAAAGGCAAAACTAACCTCGGCGAGATTTGAACTCAGACAGTAAAGGGTCGTAACTCTATGCTCTTCATAATTATGATTTCTACATTAAGCACAAGACCAGTAATTTTGAGATAAGGGGAAAGTCGATTAAATCGACCCTAGTGTATTACTGGGACTTTATTTATCGGCCCCGTAAGGATGAAAGGCAAAGCTACCCTTGGTAGGATTTGAACTCAGACTGTAAAGGGCCGTAACTCTATGCTGCAAAGCATGGTGTCCGAGGCTCTACTGGTACTGCCAACCCACTGCCCTAATAAAATAATAATAATAATAATAATTTTTTCTACTTTTGGCACAAGGCCAGCAATTATCCCAGTGTATTACTGGTACTTTATTTTATCGACCCCTTATAGACACAAGGCCAGCAATTTTGTGGGGAGGGGAAAGTCGATTAAATCGACCCAGTTCGTGACTGGTACTTTATTTTATTGACCCCGTAAGAATGAAAGGCAAAGTTAACCGCGGCGGGATTTGAACTCAGACCGCCAAGGGACGTAACTCTCATTTCTAACATTGGTACAAGGCCATCGATTGAAGGGAAACTTCTATTATACAGACACCGGTACCAAACATTTTCCAAACATACAACTTATTTTCTTTTCCGACCTTCATAGGTGGACTGTTCAATTTTACAAATAAACCTCGGCCTATTTACTGAACATGACAGTAATTTTAATGATGTCTTGCATTCCATGGCATCTGTTCCTATACAAGTATTGATTATTGATTGCTCTCTTTATTGATAACAAATTATTTAATAGCAATATTTGTCTATCGATATCCATGTGTCCTGGTTTCAACAAAGAATAAGCGGAATAACATTGGTTCAGTGAATAACAAATATTATCAATACTTCACAGTACATAGTTGAATCACTGTTCATATATCAATAGAAATGAAAAGTCGACTTTTATTTAAGAATTAGGTATGCGTTGCAGACGATAGCTACGTTATTTAACAATTAGGTATACGTTGCAGACGATAGCTACGTTATTTAAGAATTAGGTATACGTTGCTGACGATAGCTACGTTATTTAACAATTATGTATACGTTGCTGACGATAGCTACGTTATTTAACAATTATGTATACGTTGTAGACGATAGCTACGTTATTTAGCAATTATGTATACGTTTCTGACGATAGCTACGTTATTTAACAATTATGTATACGTTGCAGACGATAGCTACGTTATTTAAGAATTATGTATACGTTTCTGACGATAGCTACGTTATTTAACAATTATGTATACGTTTCTGACGATAGCTACGTTATTTAACAATTAGGTATACGTTTCTGACGATAGCTACGTTATTTAACAATTAGGTATACGTTTCTGACGATAGCTACGTTATTTAACAATTAGGTATACGTTTCTGACGATAGCTACGTTATTTAACAATTAGGTATACGTTGCTGACGATAGCTACGTTATTTAACAATTAGGTATACGTTGCTGACGATAGCTACGTTATTTAACAATTAGGTATACGTTGCTGACGATAGCTACGTTATTTAACAATTAGCTATACGTTTCTGACGATAGCTACGTTATTTAACAATTATGTATACGTTGCTGACGATAGCTAACAAGCTTGAAACTAGTACAGCGTTCCTTTGTCAGTGTTGAACAAACGAGCAACGATGGTTGCTAGACACTACGGCTTAATACGGGATGTTTGTTTACAAACACACCGAGCATTATAATAAATGTTCGGTGAATCCATACGTACATATATATATGTGTGCATGTATGTATATATATATACATACTACTGTGCGTCTGTATACATATATGTATGTACGTATACATACTTATATTTATTTAAGTAACAGCCGTACTAAGAGTGGGAAATGAAATTTCGTTTCATTTTTTTCCGTTTATATATATATATATATATATATATATATATATATATATATATAAAGCGTCAGTCATACAAAAGTGAGTTACAAACGAAACGAAATTTAATTTCGTTTCGTTATTTGTTTTTATATATATATATATATATATATATAGAAAGGGTTCTACGGGACTAGATCTGTTTCATTTGGGAGAAATCATCGGCTGTCCAAGTAATATGATGGTATTTATCCACCATATTACTTGGACGGCCGGTCGGCTTCCTGATGATTTCCCTCGAATGAAACAGTTCTAGTCCTGTAGAAGCCTTTCTATATTAAATATTTATACTCTGCTTTGTATTGTATTGAGTACCTTACTTACTGTGGTTACCCCTGATTGAACCCAGGATAAACTTTTATATATATATATATATATATATATATATATATAGATAGATAGATAGAAACACACAGATACATGCGGACACACACATATATACATGAATGCATCCGCACCCAACTGTGAGTTAAGGGTGCCAACTTCACCGATGTTGCTCAATGAATGACTGGGACAGACCAATCCAGTTGAACTAGACTGAACCAGTATCAGAGTTAAAAATACATTATGAAGGGAGAAGAAACATTTAGATATAATTAGTAATATATATATATATATATATATATATATATATATATATATATATATATATATATATATATGTGTGTGTGTATATTGTTTATTTTAGGTTTTTCTGTCTGAAGAGCTAAGGCTATCTTAACTGACAGTCCTCGGTATAACGGAGTTTTAAATAAACCTGAATCAACTGAATATGGCCTCCGATCTTTTATGTATATATATATAGAGAGAGAGAGAGTTTTAATATAGATGAGATTCTACAGGACTAGAACTGTTTCATTCTTTAGAAATCATCAGGAATCCCTGATGATTTCTAAAGAATGAAACAGTTCTAATCCTGTAGAATCTCATCTATATTAAAACTTTTATACTCTGCAATGTATTGAGTACCTTACTTACTGTGGTTACCTCCGATTCAACCCGGAATAACGTAATATATTAGAATAACAGATTAAAGTTTAAGCAAAGAATCGATGCTTTCACCCTTAACGGGATCTTCTGAAACTAAAAGAAAATCAATCAGTGGACGCAGAAGTATTTGCTCTACGGTTTTATATATATTTATATATAAATTATCCTTATCGAGCCCTCTTCGGATGTTAGTCTTCACATTTATTATTATTACTATATATATATATATAGTAATACTCTGTTCCCACACACTTCTCACCTGAAGAAGGGCTTATGCCCGAAACGTCGTCCCCCACCTACCCTCCACTCTCCTGAGCGTGAATTTAATAAACATTTATTGTACTGCCTCTCTGTTCTGTCCCTGTTCAATTTTTCATTATATATATATATATATATATATACTTACGGTAAATATTGATGCAATTCAATTCAAGCACTCGACGTATGTTTACCACATAGGAAAACCGAAGTATATGTAGAATAAGAAAATGTGAAGTAGTTTCAGATGTTAAAGACCTTTATTGATAAGGCTGTGATACATATTTCAATGACGACAGTCGCCACAGGATTGCCTGGGGAACGTAACCTTATTATATAAGAAGCTGTCTGATGATGTCACGGCACTGGGTACATGGAGTCGTGTTGCCACTGTCATCATTGAAATATGTATCACAGCATTATCAATAAAGGACTTTAACATCTGAAACTACTTCGCATTTTCTTATTCTATATACATATATATAAATAAAGGAACGATCGACTTTCGTCAAATCGGACCGAGGGAACAATGTTTCCGTTGGTCTTTCCAATTGCTAATACTATCTATCGGTCGCAACTCCAGGTAGAAGGAGCAACGTGAAATAAAGTGTCTTGCTCAAGGACATAACGCATCGCCTGGTCCAGGAATCGAACTCACAACCTTACGATTGCGAATCCAATTCTCTAACCACTCAGCCACACACCTTCATATATATATATATATATACATACATACATACATACATACATGCATGCATACATACATACATACATACATACATACATACATACATACATACATACATACATACATACATACATATACATATCCTATTTAGGAAAAAGGAAAAACCCACTCTGTACTTCGCTGGTAATTTTCTATCAAGATCGAAGGGATGAAAGGCAAAGTTAATCTCGGTTGAATTTGAATTCAAAGTACAAAGACTGAGGACGAAAAGGACAAATGATTTTATTCGATATCCTAACGGCTCACCGTCTCATTCCTGTCAATTCTAAAACATGAAACATAGCCTTCCAATAAGTTATATAAGCAAAATCTGTTTTGATTTGATTTTAAATAAAATTGTTCTATTTTTTTCCCGAGGATATCGAAATATTCAAAATTAATTTAAATGGCCGACAGTTATTTTGTTAAAGTTTTGATTATTTTTGCGTAGGTTTTCATATACCAGATTATTATATATATATACGTTGTGTATATATGTCGCCTTGCCTTCGAAATGTTTAATTTCAAAACATATATTTGTAAAAGACGGCATTTTTACAAATGTGGACCACCTAATGTAGATTGTGATATGAATACACATGTACATTATATATATATATATATATATATATATATATATATGTATATATATCAAGATGGATACAGTAATAAACTGGTTAGACCGTTACTCGCCAAAGTACTCGCATTCATATATATATATATATATATATATATATATATATATATATAATATATAAATACAATATCGGAGAAAGCTTTTTAGCGATACTCCGGCCAAATTCCAACTCACTCAACAAACATTAGGAAATAAGTGATTATACTCCCAATTATGCGTTCGGGGTGCTAACTAAAAGTATTGCGTGGAAAATTGGCTGTATTATTTCATATGAGACATATCGAATATATATCTTCCCAGACGGACGTCTCGTTTCATTATAGGATTCCTACAATTTGGGTGAAATTATACCAATTTATGTAGGAGCTTGTATACCATCAATAGATATATATTCAAGTGAGCTCCTATAATTCATCAGTGGGTGCCCCATATATGTGTATGTATGTATGTATGTATGTATGTATGTATGTATGTATGTATGCATGTATATATGTATGTATGTATATATATCAAATTAAAAATACGAGGAAATAATAGACAAAAATATAACTATTTTCTTTTCAAAGTTCCGACCGCAGTTTCGCCGAATCCGTTTGCAGCAATATGCACTTTAGAAGTGAGGTAGATAAGGCTTATCAAGAGACCGCACAAAACGGAGTTTCTTGGATCGTTCGTAGCAAGTGAGACATTCCCGGGCCTGCTCTGAGTATGCGCCTGTAGACTAAGAAGTGGGAGAACTGATAGAAGGCGCTTGCTCTTGTGGTCAGGGTGGCCGTGGTCTTTTGTGTGGTTTTCGCCACGAGTGACCCTCAGAGATTTCCATCCTATTGGGGAATTTTTGTTGCTTGAATTTTTTAATTTGTTTTTGGCAGTATCGGTAGAGTATCGGACATCATGTTTTGCAGCATAAAGTTATGGCCCTTTACGTTATAAGTTCAAATCTCGCCGAGGTTAACTTTTCCTTTCATCCTTACGTGGTTGATAAAATAAAGTACCACTAATGCACTAATGTCGATTTAGATAGTATTAGCAATTGTAAAGACCAACGGAAACATTGTTTCCTTGGTCCGATTTGACGAAAGTCGATCGACTGTCGATGTTATCAACCTAAGTCCTTTTATGTATCGTGAGAGAGAGAGAAAAAATAGTTTGTTTTTTTCCTTTGTAACTTGAAGAGATATAAAATGTTGCAAACTTACGTTCTTTTACCAAAACACATTAAATTATAGTTCTAACATTTGTTGAATAATGTTAATATTTTTTTTTTATTATTACAAAAGACATAAGAACGTTAATATAATTCTACAAAATTCCCAAAAGTATTTGTAAGCAATTTGATAAAGAGATATTTATCGACTCCTTTAAATATATATACACTATATTTTCTATATTTAATATATATTTTACCATTGATTTCACTAAGATTTTGTATAGAATATATCATTTAAAACAAAATGTCCATTAACATTGTTGATTTCATCTAGAAAATAATTCCACTTACATCAGAGATTTGAATGCTGATATTAAAATATGAAATATAAACACAATAAATTAAATACAGCTAAAATTATTATTATTGTTATTATTATTCATTAGCGGTGAATAATAGGGCGGTGGATTGGCAGTATCGGTAGAGGGTCGGACGCCATGCTTTCCAGCATAGTTACGTCCCTTTACGATCTGAGTTCAAATCCCGCTGAGGTTGACTTTGCCTTTCATCCTTACGGAGTCGATAAAATAAAGTACCAGTAATGCACTGGGTAATTGCTGGCCTTGTGCCTAAAGTAGAAACAATTATTATTCATTAGCGAAGGGCGATGGATTGGCAGTATCGGTAGAGGGTCTGACGCCATGCTTAGCAGCAAAGTGTTATGACCCTTTATGGTCTGAGTTCAAATCACGTCAAGGCTAACTTTGCCTTTCATCCTCACGGGGTCGATAAAATAAAGTACCAGTAATGTACTGGAGTTGATTTAATCGACTTTCCTCTCCCCTAAAATTGTTGGCCTTGTGCCTATATAAGAAACCATTATTAAGGCAATACCGGTAGAGGGTCGGAAGCAATGCTTTGCAACATAGAGTTATGGCCCTTTACGTCTTAGTTCAAATCCCGCTGAGGTTAACTTTGCCCTTTCATCCTTACGGAGTCGATAAAATAAAGTACCAGTAATACACTTATGCCAAAAGTAGAAACAATTATTATTACTCTCAGGGCGGTTGATTGGCAGTATCGGGGCAACGTTTTGTAGCACAGTTACGGCCTTTACGTTCTGAGTTCAAATCCCGTGTGTGTTTGTGTGTGTGTGTGTGTGTAGTAAATGAAAATCTGATATATAGTAAATAAAGATAATGCAAAAAATTGCTATCTATTGCAAAGACCAATATATAAAATGATATTTTGCTACTAGCATAACAGATAACATTAAGGTAAAGCAATTTATATGATATGCTAAATTATATTAACCTATAGATATGAAATGTAAAGTAAGCTGAGATACTGATATATATCATTCTGGTAGTAGACAATATATCACTCCCACACTTCTTATTATGATGTTGTAGATAGTCATATATCATAGAATCTCTATTACATGAGTGATAGAGAATTATGATTTATTTGATAGCTAATTCTAAAGCAGTCATCCGCGAACCTTTCTGAAATGCTCGCCTAAGTCACCTAAGTGAAATCTTTCTGAATGGCTCGTCTAAGTCACCTAAGTGAAATCTTTCTGAATGGCTCGTCTAAGTCACCTAAGTGAAATCTTTCTGAATGGCTCGCCTAAGTCACCTAAGTGAAATCTTTCTGAATGGCTCGCCTAAGTCACCTAAGTGAAATCTTTCTGAATGGCTCGCCTAAGTCACCTAAGTGAAATCTTTCTGAATGGCTCGCCTAAGTCACCTAAGTGAAATCTTTCTGAATGGCTCGTCTAAGTCACCTAAGTGAAATCTTTCTGAATGGCTCGCCTAAGTCACCTAAGTGAAATCTTTCTGAATGGCTCGCCTAAGTCACCTAAGTGAAATCTTTCTGAATGGCTCGTCTAAGTCACCTAAGTGAAATCTTTCTGAATGGCTCGCCTAAGTCACCTAAGTGAAATCTTTCTGAATGGCTCGCCTAAGTCACCTAAGTGAAATCTTTCTGAATGGCTCGCCTAAGTCACCTAAGTGAAATCTTTCTGAATGGCTCGCCTAAGTCACCTAAGTGAAATCTTTCTGAATGGCTCGTCTAAGTCACCTAAGTGAAATCTTTCTGAATGACTCGTCTAAGTCACCTAAGTGAAATCTTTCTGAATGGCTCGTCTAAGTCACCTAAGTGAAATCTTTCTGAATGGCTCGTCTAAGTCACCTAAGTGAAATCTTTCTGAATGGCTCGCCTAAGTCACCTAAGTGAAATCTTTCTGAATGGCTCGCCTAAGTCACGTAAGTGAAATCTTTCTGAATGGCTCGCCTAAGTCACCTAAGTGAAATCTTTCTGAATGGCTCGTCTAAGTCACCTAAGTGAAATCTTTCTGAATGGCTCGTCTAAGTCACCTAAGTGAAATCTTTCTGTATGGCTTGTCTAAGTCACCTAAGTGAAATCTTTCTGAATGGCTCGTCTAAGTCACCTAAGTGAAATCTTTCTGAATGGCTCGTCTAAGTCACCTAAGTGAAATCTTTCTGAATGGCTCGTCTAAGTCACCTAAGTGAAATCTTTCTGAATGGCTCGTCTAAGTCACCTAAGTGAAATCTTTCTGAATGGCTCGTCTAAGTCACCTAAGTGAAATCTTTCTAAATGGCTCGTCTAAGTCACCTAAGTGAAATCTTTCTAAATGGCTCGTCTAAGTCACCTAAGTGAAATCTTTCTGAATAGCTCGCCTAAGTCACCTAAGTGAAATCTTTCTGAATGGCTCGTCTAAGTCACCTAAGTGAAATCTTTCTGAATGGCTCGCCTAAGTCACCTAAGTGAAATCTTTCTGAATGGCTCGCCTAAGTCACCTAAGTGAAATCTTTCTGAATGGCTCGTCTAAGTCACCTAAGTGAAATCTTTCTGAATGGCTCGCCTAAGTCACCTAAGTGAAATCTTTCTGAATGGCTCGCCTAAGTCACCTAAGTGAAATCTTTCTGAATGGCTCGTCTAAGTCACCTAAGTGAAATCTTTCTGAATGGCTCGCCTAAGTCACCTAAGTGAAATCTTTCTGAATGGCTCGCCTAAGTCACCTAAGTGAAATCTTTCTGAATGGCTCGTCTAAGTCACCTAAGTGAAATCTTTCTGAATGGCTCGTCTAAGTCACCTAAGTGAAATCTTTCTGAATGGCTCGCCTAAGTCACCTAAGTGAAATCTTTCTGAATGGCTCGCCTAAGTCACCTAAGTGAAATCTTTCTGAATGGCTCGTCTAAGTCACCTAAGTGAAATCTTTCTGAATGGCTCGTCTAAGTCACCTAAGTGAAATCTTTCTGAATGGCTCGTCTAAGTCACCTAAGTGAAATCTTTCTGAATGGCTCGTCTAAGTCACCTAAGTGAAATCTTTCTGAATGGCTCGTCTAAGTCACCTAAGTGAAATCTTTCTGAATGGCTCGCCTAAGTCACCTAAGTGAAATCTTTCTGAATGGCTCGCCTAAGTCACCTAAGTGAAATCTTTCTGAATGGCTCGTCTAAGTCACCTAAGTGAAATCTTTCTGAATGGCTCGTCTAAGTCACCTAAGTGAAATCTTTCTGAATGGCTCGCCTAAGTCACCTAAGTGAAATCTTTCTGAATGGCTCGCCTAAGTCACCTAAGTGAAATCTTTCTGAATGGCTCGTCTAAGTCACCTAAGTGAAATCTTTCTGAATGGCTCGCCTAAGTCACCTAAGTGAAATCTTTCTGAATGGCTCGCCTAAGTCACCTAAGTGAAATCTTTCTGATTTTTTTTTACCCCAACTTTTCAGACGTAATTTATCTTTCTATCATTTTTATGACCGAGGAAAACAACGTGTACGAATTCTGAAGAAACAAATTAAAACAACCTAAACAAATTAAAAACCCCTTTTTTTAATGTGGGCATGAATGTAAATTAGCGCTTGCGGCCCGCCTGATGATGAGCCATATCTCATGTGGCCTGCTTCTCGAAAAAGGTTGCCCATGCCTGCTTTAGCCTTTGTGTGAAAATGTTGGTTTTGGAGTTATTATTGTTGTTGTTGTGTCTACTGTTGTTCTGTACTTTACTTAGGTACTGCGTTTAGTCTGTGAGAAAATGTTGATCTTCGTGTTGTTGTTATTGTTGTTGTTATTGTTGTTGTTGCTGCTGCTGCTGTTGTCCTGTACTTTCCTTATGCTCTGGTTGCCCATGCCTATTCTAGAGAATAGAGTGTACACTTATTTGATAACAAATCTACAGAAGGTAGAAGAGGAATGTACTTATTTCATGGCATAGATTTATGTTAAATCTCATAGAATATTCAACTCCAGACATTTTGACAGGAATTATACAAAACCCATTGGTAAATAATTAGATGTAGATTCCATTGATAAAATAAGTAAAATACAATTGTATATCTTCCACTTTCGACATAGCTACACGTGGATTTGATATGTTGTTGTTGTTTGGTGTTTTTAATACTCTCAGCAATGACAGCGAGATGAACTACTGAACCTAGGGCATGATATCGATCACCTAATCATAAAATACTGATTAGTTTTCTTTCCAATGTTGCCTAATATATAGAATAGAATATCAGACTTTAGTGAAGTTGCCCAGAAACAATTTTATTCTCATTTATTCAATGGTGTTTTCTTTCATTTTGTTATGGTTTAATGAGAGAAAGCTGAGCAACGTCCGTAAAGTACATAATAGGGAAACTGTTGAATGTTTCATTCTATCACTTGGGAATGTGAAACATTGACAAAACGTTGACTTTATCACAGCTTTTTGTCGTTTTTTTTTCTAATAACTGCTTTGCAGCATAGAGTTTGCGGTCTGAGTTCAAATCCCGCCGGAGTTAGCTTTGCCTTTCGTCCTTACGGGGCCGATAAATAAAGTACCAGTAATACATTGGGGTCAATTTAATCGACTTTACCCTCCCCTCAAATTACTGACCGTCTGCCTAATGTAGAGATCATTATTATCAAGAGCATAGAGTTACGACCTATTACGGTCTAAGTTCAAATCGCACCGAGGTTAGCTTTACCTTTACCTTACGGGGTCGATAAAATAAAGTACCAGTAATGCACTGGGGTCGATTTAATCGACTTTCCCCTCCCCCCAAAATTGCTGGTCCTGTGTCTGTATAAGAAACCATTATTATTGATGCAGTAAGGGCGGTGTATAGGCAGTGTATCGGTAGAGGGACGGACGCCATGCTCTGACGCAAAGAGTTACGTCCCTTTATGATCTGAGTTCAAATCCCGCTAAGGTTAACTTTGCCTTTCATCCTTACGGGGTCGATAAAATAAAGTACCAGTAATACACTGGGATAATTGCTGGTCTTGTGGCTATATAAGAAACCATTATTATTGATGCAGTAAGCAGCTTAGTTTCGGATTATGTCAATGTACAATAAACATTTACCATCTGCCAGCAGAACAGAAGATATATACTAAGTGTTTGTTGTGTAAAAATTCACAGCTGCAAATCTTCGTTCAAGGAAAAACGAACATTGGAAATTGGAACGTTACCCACTGAAGGTTCCTTAAACCCTGATGAAGAGACCTTTAGGTCCAGAAATAGTGGACAGACAAAAGAACAACAATAACAAAACAAAACAAAACAAAACAAAACAAAGGTTACCAGGTAAATTTTACATTTCGTTACTTCATCTTACAGTCCATTTTGCATTATTTAACCTTCTATCTCTTTCAACGTTATATATTGTGTGTGTGTGTGTGTGTGTGTGTGTGTGTGTGTGTGTGTGTGTGTGTGTGTGAAAGGTAAACAGAAATAACAACACAATCGGTACAGTATATGGAAGGAATATATTAGGTTAACGCTTGATATAGCAGGAAGAGGGTCTTAACATTTCGAACGCTAGTCCTTCATCAGAAGAAAGAATGAGAAATAAGATTAGATTGAGGGGACGGGGGTTGGAATTTGAAAAAATGTCTTTATATATATATATATATATATATAATGTGTGTGTGTTTGTGCATAGAACAGTAAGAAAACTGAAGTCGAGTGTAGGTAGATAGTTAGATCATTGTTTTACGATCGTTTCAAAGGGTTGATTGATCTGTGGAGAACAATGATATCAATGTATCGACTAGCATGGCAGTGGTTAAGTTACTACCTATTTCTAGTCTCTAAATCGGCCATCTTCCTAATTGATCGACAAATAATACTCTACTTCAACGTGGTCAGTAATACAGTTTTACAATTTAAGGAGTATCTCATTAAGATAACAAACTAGAAAAGATTTAAAACAAAAACAGAATAAACTGACAGAGACAGGCAATACAACTTAGATAGGATTAGGGACGGATTAAATGAGATTAATTTCTATTTTGAAGAATAAGGAAATAAATTAAATCCAAGGAAGAACAATGGAAACAATTAAATCAACGATAACAGCAAAAATTCTATAAATAATAATCGCAAAAAATTAAGAAGGAAAATAATAATTATCAATATTAAGGGTGTCCCTAAAAAATGTATACACACTCCAACAACATTCTACTCAAAGTGTGCATACAATTTTGCGGGGGACACTGTATAGGTAAATCACTTTCCTAAACAACTTGTATCAATATTTTATAATCTATCATATTATAGAAAGCACTGAAATTATGAAAAACAAAGATTTTCATTCAATTTTGATGAGTTTTATTAATTCTTTTGATTTGTTTTCAATGGAATTGCTTTAAACTATAATATTGCCATTATGTTTCTTTAAGTCTTTTGTCCTAAGGAGAGAGTCTGTTGTGATATTTTTGGTTAAATATTAATCTTTATTGATATATAAAACAATTATTTCTCTTAAGTTTATTCCTATTTTACTTTTTTTATATATATATATATATATATATATATATATATATATATATATATATATATATATATATATATATATATATATGGAAAGATTCAGGACCCCGACGGCTGAGCTCCGGCCGTATATATATATATATATATATATATATGAGAAAATTTGTTCCGAAAGTATTGCATGTGTCCGAAGAACCTCCAGATCTAGAATCAGGCAGATCCATACATTGATCATGTCTCGAGCTATCTGCCGGCGAAACAATTGTAACACAATAAACTGAGTCCAGATGCATCACCGACTTTTCGTTTTATATTATATATATAATATATATATATATATATATATATATATGAAAAAGTTTGTCCTTCATCAGTGGCCTTCCAACCGTCGTAGGCATTTCATCGCTTTAAAGGCCATATACCTTCACATTTCAACCAGGTTTGATGGTCTTTATTCTCTCGTTCACGTTTTCACCGAATTTATATTCATAGAAATCTGGGACTTGTCTCTTTCTTCTCACTTTCTGTTGCTTAAACCATTTTGTTTGTTTACCCTAGCGTCCCCTTTATTTAGGTGTCCCAACGACTTTTTTTAGCCGTTGCTCGCACCAACCTGAGGTATATGGCCTTTAAAGCGATGAAATGCCTACGACGGTTGGAAGGCCACTGATGAAGGACAAACTTTTTCATATGTAACCCATTTGCAACGCCGCAGCTCCATTATTATCATATATATATAGAGAGAGGGAGAGAGAGAGAGAGAGAGAGAGAGAGAGAGAGAGAGAGAGAGAGAGAGACGAAATTTCATTTCTCACTCTTAGTACGGCAGTTACTTAAATGTAAATATGTATGTATGTATACGTACATACATATATGTATACAGACGTACAGTAGTATGTATATATATATACATACATACACACATATATATATGCACGTATCGGTTCACCGAACATTTATTATAATGCTCGGTTTGTTTGTAAACAAACAAACAGCCCGAATTACGCTCGAATTACATATATATATGTACGTATACATACATACTTACATTTAAGTAACTGCCGTACTAAGAGTGAGAAATGAAATTTCGTTTCATTCTATTCCATTTATCGTTTTCGGTGCGCCCGGCCGACTAAACATACTCGATATGCAAATTAGGCTGCTCAGCCGGTAATATTCATAAGGAAAATAAATACTTTCAGACGTTCAACCATCTGGCAGGAAGGTATACGATGCTGACGATAGCTAATAAGCTTGAAACTAGTACATCGTTCCTGTGTCAGTGTTGAACAAAAAGGTGACGTGGTTGCCTAAACAGTGTACGGCGTAATTCGGGCTGTTTGTTTACAAACAAACAAACCGAGCATTATAATAAATGTTCGGTAAACCGATACGTGCATATATATATGTGTGCATGTATGTATATATATATATATATATATATACATACTACTGTACGTCTGTATACATATATGTATGTACGTATACATACATACTTAAATATATATATATATATATATATATATATGTGTGTAGGAGGTGAGTTTTATTGTAGTACAATAAAGCAATGCAGATATATTATATATATATGCGCATGCGTATGGGCGTGCATGTATATGTGTGTGTTATACATATAGTACTGAAGCAATGCTTTACATCCTACGCTACATATCTTGGAAGGTTTCAACTCTTACTTTCATTGTATGTTATGTTATTGTATAAGAGAGACTTTTCTTTTAGTTAAAGCCAGCAACTCAATTGTATATACTTATGTTATATGATATATTCCATCAGAAATATCATATTCTCTACACGAATATGATATTTCTGATATGAAAGCAAATCGCCTATGTAAAGTAGAAAAAAAAATTTTTTAGTGAGTTTATTTTGATGGTAACTTTCTGTTATAGAACTTTCAAACAATAAAAAGCATAAATGTATATGGGTTTTTTTTTCTAATTTAAATAACGACGAAGATAAAAATAAAATAAAATAATAGATTGTGGCATGTTAAGGTTAAATATATACCTATATATAACTGGGTGTAAATGTATTAATTATTCTTTAACGAAGATACCAAGATATTACGTATGTAAAGCTTCTGAAGTATTTATTGTTAGAAATATTTAAATAACGATTATGTATATAGATATATATTAATGAGTCAGTATATTTTAAGTAAATAATAACGAAAATAAAAATAAAATAATAGATTGAGGCATGTTACGGTTAAATATACACCTATATATAACAGGGTGTAAATGCATTAACTATTCTTAGTTCAGAGTGTACGTAATCCAGAAATTTAGAAGTTAACTAAAAATTATGTATAGGAAGATATAGGGAGGTATATATAGATATATATTAGGTATTAGTGGTGCAGTATACTTTAGGTAAATGATAACGCTTATAATTTTATAAATTAGAGTTCAACGTGTTACATTTAAATACATATATATATTATTATTGTTTTTCTTATATATATGCAACCACCACCCCTACCCCCATCAAATCAGGCTCTGCCAGTAACCACTGAAAGGGGAACATTTAACATTAAACTTTGTTAGTTTTTACACATCTTGTTAAACTTTGAGATCATTTGAGCGAGAATTGACAGTGTTAGACTACAAAACGGTGGATTGGCTTTAGAGTTATGGCCCTTTACATTCTGGATTCAAAACCTGCCGAGGTTAACTTTTCCATTCATCCATACGGAGTCGATAAAATAAAGTACTAGTAATATACTGGGATATTTGCTGGCCTTGTGCCAGAAGTAAAAACAGTTATATGACTACAAAATTATGTCAATTTTTTTTGGGGGGGGGACATCCCGTAAATAAACTCACGTATTTATGTTTAAAAAAATATAATTTGATATATATCTATACAAGGCTTAGTTAGCTTGGAAAGCATTGAGAAATTTGAAATTTGAAAATATTGTCGCCACAACGCAGATAACTATGAAAATAGTTGTTGACTATAGATATTAGTTAAATAAATCAGGTAAAGTATCCTCTGGGAGACTGGAAAACATGGACAGAAATACCAACGGTGAATCGAACCAGGCATCTCTTGCATGCCGGGTGGGCTAGCGCGTTTAACTATTACGCCAAATGGTCCCTGAGAATTAATTGCCGTCTTTTTTTTTATGTTTATGAGAGGTGCATGGTGCGATTCATCGCAGATGTCTCTGTCTACATTCTTTTCTGTTTTCAGGAATTTATTCAACTGTTATCTGTTTGCCAGATGTGTTCATCTGCTATCTATACTTGCAGTCTGTTATCATTATTATTTTATCATTATGTATTTGCATTGTGGCAGCAATATTTTCAAATTTATGTCTACACATATCTGATCATACTCACATATCTGATCATACTCACACTATCATAATATTATTTTTATATAATAACACACAGGCTTTTCTTTTTTACGGTTATGAAAACGTCATTCTATTTCCTATATACGTCATATATGAAATTTAATAGGCAATATCAGATACGTTGGCAAAATTTAATTTGAAAATAATTGCCACATATTAGCTCATATATTTCGTGTTTGGTAGCCTCTTGGAGCCCTTTTGCCAATTTTCAAACTGTGTATTTCATACAACGTATTTCAGAGTTGGAAAATAATTTCGAGTTATACATCTGTCAGAATTATTATATTTAATTTCCTTTCCAGGTTTTTATTATTCCTGTCGTTATTTATGTTTGATTTTTATATTATTTTCTGTTTTTATAATCTAAGAATAATAATTGTTTCTAGGCCAGCAATTACCCAGTACATTACTGGTACTTTATTTTATCAACCCCGTAAGGATGAAAGGCAAAGTTAACCTCGGCGGGATCAAAATGATATATGCCTAAACAATGTGGGAGAATGCTCCCCGATGTACAAAACCAGATGCTTAACACCGTGTGCATTCCTTCGTACAATGGCCAGTAACACCCGCTGCAACAGCCACCCAACCTCGCGGGGCTCCTTCCTCAGACGGGCTGCCGACGTTCCGATCTTACAGAGGAGCTCGGCTGTAGGGGGTACAAGTACTCCTGAGGTCTCAACGGCGACCAGTGCTAAGAAGGGGCCGGACAAATCCCGATGGTTGTAGTTGATCAAAACCTGTAACAATCTCGTTATTCTGTTAGAGATATTACATCAAAGACTATATCATTTAATCTGTCATTTTGTTAAAGTCAGCAGCATATGAGTTGAGAAGGCGAGAAAGCCATGCTGGAGTTCATTCGTTTATTTTAGCGTCCCCAAGTTAGCCGAGATCAAACCAGACCTTTATATCTAGATTCTAGTAGGTAAGTCCAGCACTGCACAAAGAGGCTGTTTGCTATCGGTTAGAACACCTGGCAATATATATTTTATCCCGATTTTTAACGCTAAATTATTAATAACAATATACCGTATTTGCCGGCCTATATTTTACGTCCTTATACAGATGAGACAAACTTCTTCAAGCCGCAACTGTCACCAATCATATTGGAGGTGTTTCCCCGGAAGACGGCAAGGGAGACGCGCTGGAAAAGCCATTCCACCTGCGGCTGGCCAGTTCAGCACCTATGGTGGTGAGTAGGGAGGTAGCCCTAGGGCCAAGGACACCAGAAGTCTCCACTGCCAAGGGCACAACCGCAAACCTGTCGGAGAGCGACCGGTATTTGAAGAGTTTGGCCTCCTCAGCCCGACGTTCAGCAGAACCTGGGTTAGTCGCAGACTGAATCAGGTTCTGGAGACTGCGCAGACTGCGGCTGGAGAAAGTTTATTTGTAGCATGATACTCTCAAATTGTCTAGATCTATTCTCCTTGTTCTAAACGACATTACAGAACAGTACAGCAATATCTAAAATAAGATATGATTAAAATAAATATTTAACAGTTTGAGAATGAGATACCAGAAGGTCTAAAACTTGAAGTTAATAAATTCTGATTAATTATATTTAAAGTGACTCTCTTGTGGTATTATTAACAACCAGCCATCACGTTAACTTGCAATTAGATTGTATAGTTAGCAATAAATTATTTGAAATAATATTGTTAACTGGACAATGGGATATGAGATTTTAATGAAACTTAACAACGTTTTACGATCCATTTGACAATATAATCTCGATTACTATTTGTGATTGCTTAATGTCAATATATATATATATGTGTGTACATGGAACTCTTTTAACCATCTTTTGATCTTATATATTATTTATACTCCAGTCCTACAAACTGTAGAGTGCTACTTATCCGATATCTGCATTGCTTTATTGTACTACAATAAAACTCACCTCCTACATATATATATATATATATATATATATATATATATATATATATATATACATAATTTAAAACAAGGATCTTTCTGAGACAACAGTCAATGACCCTGGTATGTGTCATAGTTGAAATTCTTTGCCTTCAACGATGTTTATGATGCCTAGAGGAAATCTATAGACGTCATATCCCTATATATCATTTTACATGACGTAGTCAGGCGTAATAGGATAACTTGTGTTTATAGTAACATATAAAGTGGACTTTGTTGTAATGCTGGTGGTAGCCGTCGTTGAGGAACCGTTTTTTTGTGAAATAGGTAACCTTTAGTAAAGAAATATATGCATATATGCTTTCTAGCAACTGGAAAGACCAATGGAAACATTGTTTCCTCGGTCCGATTTGACGAAAGTCGATCGTTCCTGATATATGCATAAATGTAAATAATTGTAGACTCATTAACTGGTGAACACAATCATGAGGATATGGTCCGAACGTGGAAGAGCCGATCTCCCACTGTCATCGCCTTCATCTCTCTCGCCCTCCCCATCTTTCTGTATGGTGAGTTAATGGGGTCCCACGTGCTGGCCTCCCCACAGCCCCGGCGGACAGGATGGAGAAGGTGTTTCCCTGGATGATGGTAAAGGAGATGCGCTGAAAGAGCCATTACATCTCGCGAGGTTCTCTACTGCGGCTGGCCAGCTCAGCGCCTATGGTGGTAAGTAGGGAGGTAGCCCTAGGGCCAAGGACACCAGAAGTCTCCACTGCCAAGGGTAGCCAGCTCAGCGCCTATGGTGGTAAGTAGGGAGGTAGCCCTAGGGCCAAGGACACCAGAAGTCTCCACTGCCAAGGGTAGCCAGCTCAGCGCCTATGGTGGTAAGTAGGGAGGTAGCCCTAGGGCCAAGGACACCAGAAGTCTCCACTGCCAAGGGTAGCCAGCTCAGCGCCTATGGTGGTAAGTAGGGAGGTAGCCCTAGGGCCAAGGACACCAGAAATCTCCACTGCCAAGGGTAGCCAGCTCAGCGCCTATAGTGGTAAGTAGGGAGGTAGCCCTAGGGCCAAGGACACCAGAAGTCTCCACTGCCAAGGGTAGCCAGCTCAGCGCCTATGGTGGTAAGTAGGGAGGTAGCCCTAGGGCCAAGGACACCAGAAGTCTCCACTGCCAAGGGTAGCCAGCTCAGCGCCTATGGTGGTAAGTAGGGAGGTAGCCCTAGGGCCAAGGACACCAGAAGTCTCCACTGCCAAGGGTAGCCAGCTCAGCGTCTATGGTGGTAAGGAGGGAGGTAGCCCTAGGGCCAAGGACACCAGAAGTCTCCACTGCCAAGGGTAGCCAGCTCAGCGCCTATGGTGGTAAGTAGGGAGGTAGCCCTAGGGCCAAGGACACCAGAAATCTCCACTGCCAAGGGTAGCCAGCTCAGCGCCTATGGTGGTAAGTAGGGAGGTAGCCCTAGGGCCAAGGACACCAGAAATCTCCACTGCCAAGGGTAGCCAGCTCAGCGCCTATGGTGGTAAGTAGGGAGGTAGCCCGAGGGCCAAGGACACCAGAAGTCTCCACTGCCAAGGGCACGACCGCGAACCTGTCGGAGAACGACCGGTACTTGAAGAGTTTGCCCTCCTCAGCCCGACGTGCAGCAGAACCTGGGATAGCTCTCTCTCGTAATATTTACTAGGGTGTCCGAGATTAGTGAGAGGTAATAAGATGGGTGCCCTCAAACCAGGTCTCCAGTTATTAGAAAACGGTGTACTCCAGAGCCGGATGGTATTATTATCAAAACGAGCAGAGGGCTACGTCAACGGTTCAAGATTAGAAACTGTCCTTGTGGCAGGCTTCTACACAGTTTCCGTCCATCAAATTTTACTCACAATATTTTCATTCATCCGAAGCTTTGATAATGAAACACTTATATAATGTGGTGCCTTGCAGTAGAACAACGTATTTACCAAGCAAATTTATATATATATATATATAATTATAATTACACATACACACATACATATATACACATACATACATATACATATATACATATATATATATCAGTATAATCTATTCAATTAAAAATGACTTCTTTATATATATGTGTGTGTGTGTGTGTGTGTGTAAAGAAACCATTTTTAATTGAATAGATTATATTCACTGACTGAATATAATATTTCATTTGAATAATTCTAATTTGGAAACCACTGTGGAAATATTAAAAGATGAATGATGTATAAAGACTATAAATTGTTTGATATATTTTGTCTTTGTCTTATATTGTTTAATCTCTCACATGATTCACATCAGCTATCTCAATGGCTGCCATAAAACAACATATTACCGTCATGCTTGATTAACTGTCGCCATTACACTGACGGCTAGAACTTTGAGGTAGTTTCATTTTAGTTATGCAAATAATCAATTCTGATTCATCTTCAATAGAATGTTTGATGCTTTTAGATTCATTTGATGACATATATTTTGCTATTCTAATGCCATGACTAACCTCACGTTCAGCTAACATGAAAGGATAAAAATCTTTTATATTGTAAATTAATACTTAGAAAAGCAGAATTACTTCTGATTTTAAAGCGTTTAATTGTGGTTCTACACACACACACACACACACACACACACATATATATATATATATATATATAT
>OZ024754.1:7063748-7066248 GCA_964016885.1 Eledone cirrhosa | reverse complement strand
ACCCTCTATCGATACTGCCCATCCACCGCCCTAATATAATATAATATAATATTATATTATATTATATAAAGTACCAGTAATGCACTGGGTAATTGCTGGCCTTGTGCCTAAAGTAGAAACAATTATATTATATTATATTATAATATAATACAATATATTATAATATAATATAATATTATATTATATTATATTATATTATATTAGAATATAATATAATATTATATTATATTATATTATATATTATATTAGAATATAATATAATATTATATTATATTATATTATATTATATTAGAATATATAATAATATTATATTATATTATATTATATTATAATATAATATTATATTATATTATATTAGTGAAAAGGAGAATATTTATGCAGAACTGATGAGAAATCTACAGATACTCCATCCCGACTATACCTTCAGATTTATGGCTGTGATTATTGTGACACTGGGGTATGTTAGTAACTGCCTCAGTACAAATCTTGAGAAGCTAGGCTTCACAGGAACAGAAAGAACACAACTAGTTAGGAAACTACAAGTCCAATCCATTAATGGAACAGTAAAAATATGTAAAACATTCCAAAAATGTTGCATCTAATAACTGCATATACACATGTACAGATACAAAGCATATACACATGCTCACATACAACTCAAAACATACACATCCACACATACAATAACATCCATATCTACACATGCAGACATACATATCTACCTAGTTGATGTTGTGTAAATTCCAATGAGAGAGTCTTGTGTCTATGTTAGAAACCGACTCTCTCTCTATTGGGAAAACTTTGTGAAATTATAAAACCAGAACATACATACATACATACATACATACATACATACATACATACATACATACATACATACATACATACATACATACATACATACATACATACATACATACACTTTCATGATACAATATGGCGACAATTTAGCAGGGTAATAGGATGTCAGATTAAAAATGCCTCTGTTTTTGTTCCGATTAACTGCATTCTATCTGAGTTCAAATCGCGCCAATGTCAACTTTGCCTTTCATACTTTCGAGGTGGACAAATAAAGTCCCAGCCCAGTACTGGAGTCGATTTTTCTCTCTGAAATAATATGAAATGACACAATATATTTCTTTTACTTATTTTTTTCAGCATAAAAAATATGGCTACCTTTTATGTAGCCATATGAGGAAACAAGACATTGAACTATGTAGGTTAAAATTTAGTATACCAACGGATATACCTAATTATGTACATGACATCATTATCACTTAGTATTTATTGTGTCTGGGAAATATCTTCTCAATATATTATTTTACCAAATATATTCAGAACCATGAAGGCGAAATATCCATACACAGAGATAATAAAATATATATTGATATTATGAACAAACGACCTAGTTTTAGAAACCTTGAGCTATGTATTTTATGGAAATTAATTCGCAGTTAGAAGCTTCAATGCAAGTTTTTTTGTTTTTTTTTTACTATGAAAGTAGTCTAACAAGTTGAATATGTAAACCCCTGGAGAAGGAAAGGGTGGTCTTGCATTGAAGCTTCTAAATTCAAGTTAATTTCCATAATATTCATATTATATTATGTGTAGCTGTAAATGCCTACTCCGTTTTAAAAATGGAGTATTCATTACAATACAACGGGAGGAAACATAATAGTACCACTGATGATGTCACAGGTGAGTGATGAAAGAACTTTCATAGACTATATATAAATATATATTTATATCTATATTTTTAACCGTTGGTCAATCAATGATAAACATTGATTGCCAGATAAATTAACTATGGATACATAAAAGATACTGAAGCTAAAACCAATTCAAACCAAACAGCGAGTGTGTTCTATTATTATTTCTGGCAATATAACAATATGACCCTCCCCAAATATAACAATATTTGTTTCAACACATGATTTCATATCAAAAACCTTGCAAAACACTCTCTCTTTTATATACACATATATACACCAGGTCCGAACACAAAAGGACCAAACTCCCACTGTCACTGCCTCCGTCTCTTCCACTCCCTATTTTGACCAAATGAAGGCCCACAAGCTGGCTGCTCCGGGGCCGCAGCGAACAGAATAGAGAAAGGAATATTATGTTATAAATGTTTTTGGCAAATGAATGACTTTTAAGGTGAGGATAAGCGTGTGAGCTGCGGAGTCGGTGATGGTAGCAATGGTGTTGATGGTGTCAAGAACATAATGCAAAGCCTAGTCTGAGAATCGAACTCACAACTTCACTATTGTAAGCTCGGTGCTTTAACCACTAAGCCGTGCGCCTTCACTCATATGAATAAAGCTATGCATATATAACATACAGTTATTTTTAATTACTACTACTTGATAAACATCGACAGTCGATCGACTTTCGTCAAATCGGACCGAGGAAACAATGTTTCCGTTGGTCTTTCCAATTTCTAATATTTTCTATCGGTCGTAAATCCAGGTAGAAGGAGCTACATGAAATAAAGTGT
>OZ024754.1:7031248-7058748 GCA_964016885.1 Eledone cirrhosa | reverse complement strand
CCACCGAATTCTTCTTTCTTTACTATATAATAATTTATCATTGTAGTAGTAAAGCTAAGATTTAAAAAGAAACATCTTTTTTTCTTCTCTACTTTTACTCTCAGTTCATTCAACCGAATTTTGTTTCGCTGTTCTTTTGTGTATTTTCCCATTTCGTTATAAGTAAATTTATATATATATAACAAATATTATATATATATATTTATATTTGTATGAATTTTCTAGCTCAAATTTAATAATAGAAACGTGATTTTATTTATATTTTCAAACCAAGAATCACATATACATCCATATAAATATATATTTAAAACTAAAAGTAAAAAAAAAAAAAACCCTTCCAAAATGGATATAGATGTACAACAACTAATAACAGCCGTCGACACTGTAATGAATCCAGTTGTGAGCCACCAGGAGCGAATATTGGCCCACCAGGTGAGTTTTATTATTATTATATATATATATATATTGCTTTAACTTGAACGTAAATACATCTTGATTAAATCAAGGACGACAGCGAACTGAAATAAACGTAAACCGTACATTTACAATCAACACCAGAAGCATACTGCTACCACACACATCATATATATATATATATATATGTGTGTGTGTATATATATATATATATATATGTGTGTGTGTATATATATATATATATATATATATATATATATATATATATATATATATATGTGTGTGTGTGTATATATATATATATATATATATATATATGTGTGTGTGTATATATATATATATATATATATATATATATGTGTGTGTGTATATATATATATATATATATATATATATGTGTGTGTGTGTATATATATATATATATAGCCCCGTTTTAACTATAAAGAATTGAAGAAAGTTGGTTGATCAGATGATCCACCGACTTTTGTTGTAAACATACGTAACGCTCTACGATTTGTATTCCTTAAAACGTTATCGATAAGGTATCAACCGGAGTTTCTATATTATAAAGAAGAGAGACTTTTTGATTGTTTATTGCAGAAGATGTACATTTAAAACCGTCTCTCTTTATAATATATATATATGTATATATGAATTCTCCCTTGGTATTTGTTATTCTCTGTCCCGATTTCTACACATTGTCTATGCATTCTGTACAAAGCCGTTTCAAAATCGAATTCATAGTTGCCACGAATTCTTTCCATTTATCATTGCATTGAATGGTGATCGGGTCATTCTAGATATATCGACTTGTGTTGCTTTCGTGCAACTATGACGACGATAAATTTTTATTACATACACACACATATATATATATATACACACACACACACATAATATTTTCAATGGTGCCTGTTTAGGTTTTGTATGAATTTATACCGGCAACCAACGGACATAACATCCTCTGCATGGTTGTTTTATATGCTAGAAATACCCCAAACACCTACCACTCTCCCTTCAACAATTGTATCTTACAGATTTAGAAAAGAAACTTGTTTAATGTAGTAATGTTGTCCTAGGTTACATGCATATCGGAAAACGTCGGAATGGCCACGACTAGAATCCTTTTGATTATAGGCCTGCTCGATCAAGACTGGCCTAGGGCTAAATAATAATATTTTCAGATATTTCCACTCGAACTTGTTTCTCTTAGAACTCTCTATTCTCTTCGTGTTATCCTCTCTCATTTTTCTTCTTTTTGTCTTGTATTTTCCACCTTCTTTTTCTTTGCATCTGTTTATATCTCTATCCATCTATCTCTATCCATCTTTCCTCTGCCGCCAAATTTTCTAAACAGCCACAGCCATTGCTCATTATCTCTGCGTCATTATTGTATATAAATATATATAAATATATTAATAATAGTAATAAATGGAAAATATCACTATAGCATCATATTTATATTTTCCATGATATTTTCCATTTATTACTATTATTAATATTATAATACTCCAGATAAATTTTTTGCGGTAGAGTGCTTCATCTCTTATGAACATAACTCTGTTGAATATTCATCAACAAAGCATATAACTCATTGTTTCTATATAAATATAGTTAGAAATTAACTATTTTAACAACCACATGCTATAAAGTATACATACTGCCATAATTTTATTCTTTATCGAAGACACAAATCAATGAGACTGATTTGAAAGTACGATTTGTGGATAAGATGAAATCGTGTACAGTTGAATTATGAATGAATCGATGCTTAAGGGGGGAAAATGCCTCGTTTGTCGTTTGTTTTCTTCAAAAGAAATATTTATGGAATAGTCTCTTAGCATTCTAGTAATTATCTTAGAATATAAATATTAAAATAGTGCAATAACCGAACATGTATCTCGTATGTATTATAAAGCCGGTGGATTTCAATGAGGTAATACATGCGTGTGTGTGTATATATATATATAGCGAAATGTACATATGTATGTATGTGTATATTATCGATTTTAATAAATCAAAACCAAATGAATATGGCATCGAATTTATATATATATATATATATATATTATATATTCAATGATATTAAATAAATGGAAACTATATTTATAAAACCATATTTATTCTATTATATATATTTCAAGGGTACCAAAAAAACTTTGGTACGCTTGAAATATATATAATAGAATAAATATGGTTTTATAAATATAGTTTCCATTTATTTAATATCATTGAATATTTACTCCAGAAAGACTGTCGAGTGCTCTGAATCAGTTATAAACATTTATATTTGTTGTATTTCCAACAAATTAAATATCCCTTCTACTTTATATATATATATATATATATATATCCCTATGCCGGTAGGAAACATTGTCTTCGCCTGTTCTAACAATTGGGTTAAAAAGTTACATCAGAGTTATTGTATTAAGACCGGCTGACATCCAAAATAAACCATCTTATGGATTATGCTTAAGATTTATTTTGGATTACCAAATCTAAAATAATTCTAGATAGAACTACTAAAGATTGTTAAATAAAACTCACCATTTTGATAGATATAAATTTATTTACGATTTAAAAAAAATTTCTCCTTGTGAAGATGAAATTTAAATTATATATTTGTTCGTTGTTCCAGCTTTGTCTATTTACAAAACAACTATGTTATAAATTATATAATGTTACCTGTAATTTATTATTGATATTGCTTATAAATTATATAATGCTACCTGTAATTTATTATTGATATTGCTTCTGTTTTCCCACGTCAACAAATAATTCCAGTGAAAATAAAATCTTAATCATTTTGGCCATGTTAATTTCACCGGTATAACAACGGACGTGTCGCAGTTGTTTCGGGAGGGATATTGTTTGTTTTATTTAATTCGAATTGAAAAATAAATTTAAAACACGAGAAAGAAAGAATTACAAATGTTTGCAATTAAACTATTAAAATATTTTGTTTTAAATCTATCTGGATTTCTGCTGAGAATGAACGCCTTGCTAATCCAATAATTGCTCGCAAATGACCACAGCACGTTTCATTATTTTATAATTCGTGTGTTTGAGTGGAGGGTTGGTTGTTTTGTCATCGTATACATTTATATATATATATATATATATATTAGTATCTGCTATATTGCCGCTACAAGTTCGATTCATATTCAATATTATATATATCTATACATACAGGGTGTCCCCAAAAATGTATACGTACTTTTATTACCTGTACAGACAATATTTATTAAAATGCCGTTGAAGTCTGTATACATTTTTTGGAGACATCCTATATATATATATAAGCTATATTATTTTATGTTGTCGTAAATAATTTAAAATTTAAATATTTATTTGAAGAATTTCCCCCGCGTTGTGATTTGTAAATTGTGTTGTTACAAAAACAGGATTCCTCTCTGTTCTCTGACCGGCTTCTTTAAAATACACACGTTTCTCTCTCTCATATATTTACTAGATATTGTAAATGACCGTCAAGTTTTCTTTTCTATTTTATACGAAACATCATTACTATGAAACTACGTTTATTAAATTTTATTAAAATAGCTACAACCCCGATCACTATCACTGTATTTAACCTTTTTATCAACCCCCAACAAAACCGGTTCTGTTTCAGTTGAGGTGAAAAACTCCCATTTTAAAGGGTTCTTAATTGAAAAAAAATATATATATTTTCTGTCTTTTGATATACTAACCTTTTTGATAAGTTACATTACAATTACCTTTTTAATAATGAAATAATAATTTTAGTAAAACCCTCCAAATTCTTTGTTAATTAATAAGTACAATTCAAACGCGGTGTATTATATTTGAAATATAGTCACAAATGTTTTGTTGTCAGTACCACCAACAATAACAACTACAACTATATGTAAATACATTGTGTAGGGAAATAACTAATAAACCAGGGAAGGAAGGAAGGGGGAGCTTTACTGGGTTATTATTTCCTTTGTTTAAAGGCTTGACTCAGAGAAATCGATTTTCTTATTGAATAAAGTATAAAGCTATATGTTGGGCTTGTTAGGTTGTTTAAAGGGCCGTCAGATTGTTAGATTTAATTCCTTAGATATGAAACAAGGCCAGTATGTCATTCAAGCCTTAACCAATCGCCTGTTTTTATTAATAAACTATGACTTCTTTGTCCCCAATTTTAGACAATAAGGTGTGATTTGACTGCTCTTTCTAGCAAGTTGATTGACCACATTGAGGAAGAGAACAAACAGCATGGTTGATACACGTAAAAGAATAATCATTTTACTAATATTCTCTCCCTCTATCTCTTAATTTTTAGGTCTGTGATGAACTGAAGGAAATGCCTTCCAAGAGCATCAAATTTGGTTTAATTCTTGCTCAAAAAGAATATTCTCCCATTGTACGACATTTTGGTCTTCAGCTCCTGGAGCACTGTATAAAGTAAGTTTGGAAAATTTTCCCTCACACACACCCCTCACAATCACTCTCCTTGAAAAGTGGTAGTGCTGGTGCCATGATAAAACGCACCCAGTTCACTCAGTAAAGTGGTAGTACTGGTGTCTTGATAAAACACACCCAGTCCACTCTGTACAGTGGTAGTGCTGGTGTCACAATTAAACACACCCTGTCCACTCTGTAAAGTGATAGTGCTGGTGTCACGATTAAACACACCCAGTCCACTCTGTAAAGTGATAGTGCTGGTGTCACGATTAAACACACCCAGTCCACTCTGTAAAGTGATAGTGCTGGTGTCACGATTAAACACACCCAGTCCACTCTGTAAAGTGGTAGTGCTGGTGTCACGATTAAACACACCCAGTCCACTCTGTACAGTGATAGTGCTGGTGTCACGATTAAACACACCCAGTCCACTCTGTAAAGTGATAGTGCTGGTGTCACGATTAAACACACCCAGTCCACTCTGTAAAGTGATAGTGCTGGTGTCACGATTAAACACACCCAGTCCACTCTGTAAAGTGATAGTGCTGGTGTCACGATTAAACACACCCAGTCCACTCTGTAAGATGTATAGTCAGAGATACAGTATACCTGACATAAAAATGGTTGAAAACATTCATAAGCTTGGCTGGACTTTCTTGTGAAATCATTCAGAATATTTGGTGGAGACGGTTGTTTCTGAAAAGACCCTCTGGAAGATGTCTGCACTCTCTGCCCTCACAACCCTTTCAGGAATGAGTGAGCGAAGAAAAGGTTTGCTGAGGATTGACTTCTTTCATTCCATCTCTTCTGTTTCTGACACAAAAATGAATGTTATAAACAAGAAGTTCTTTTTTTTCACCTGTTCTAGATATCGCTGGAATGATTTAACACCTGAAGAGAAAACTCGAATGAAGAAAAGTGCTCTGGAATTGATATCAACGGTAAATGAAGATATGGAACTCTTTCATGATCTTTGATTCATTCCCTCTTATATATACTGAAGTTAGTGGTAGTTAAATAAACAGATAGATTGGTAGATGGTTCGATAGATATATAGTTAGATAGATACACGGTTAGACAAATAAATGGTTAGATAGATGGTTAGATATATAGTTAGAGAGATAGATGGTTAGACTGATATATAGTTAGACTGATATATAGTTAGACTGATAGATGGTGAGACAGATATATAGTTAGACTGATAGATGGTGAGACAGATATATAGTTAGACTGATATATAGTTAGACTGATAGATGGTGAGACTGATATATAGTTAGACTGATAGATGGTGAGGCAGATATATAGTTAGACTGATAGATGGTGAGGCAGATATATAGTTAGACAGATAGATAGTTAGACTGATAGATGGTGAGGCAGATATATAGTTAGACTGATAGATGGTGAGGCAGATATATAGTTAGACTGATAGATGGTGAGGCAGATATATAGTTAGACTGATAGATGGTTAGACAAATAAATGGTTAAATAGATTGTTAGACAGATAGATGATTCCAAAAGTTCAATTTTTTATTCCTGAGACAGGGAAGGCATGTTGTGTTCTTGAGCAAGATGTTTCATTTCACATTGCTTTTCAAGATAGGATTAGAGGGCCCTATCATTAAAACACGCAAGAAACTTCCTATGAGAAAAAAACCTCATAGGAGGCCAACTAAACCTACTTAGGTGAGAGCCGTAACATAACACTGGGACCTTTATCATTAAAACACAAGAAGCCTGCTATGAAATACAGGTGCTGTGCTGAATAGGGCCCGTCCCACCCTTGCAAGCAGGGAAAAGCGGACGTAAAATGATGATGATGATATAAGGCCAACTAAACCTACATAGATGTGAGTTGTAAATTTCATTACATCATATCTAAGAACCACAGTGCTGTACCTGCAGCTATCACTAGTCCAATACTTTAATTATAGAAATTGTTGCCTAAAATTCTGTTTGTGTATTTCTTATTGTTAAACCCCCATCTTTTTAAAATTGTGTTTTTTTTTTATTCTTTGTTAGGGTACTCAAGGAATTCTGGTTGAAGAACACCACATTAAGGATGCAGTGTCTCGAATCACTGTTGAGATTCTCAAAAGAGATTGGCCCCAACTTTGGGCAACATTACTGAAAGACCTGGAAATGTTAAGCCTTCAAGGGGTTTGTCTCAATTTCTTTGTTCTAAATATATACACACATTTATATATAATTACCTATATCTATATATGATATAAAAGATTGGAATTCCCATCATCCTTTTGAGAAACCTGGACCCACAATGGCACATGCTTAACTGTCAGGCGGATGATGAACTATCTCCTAGAGGTCATTATTCTTGGAGGCAATCATCAAAGAGATTCCTATCAGCCCTTTTTCTACCGAGCTGCCATTCAAATTCTCAAGTCAAGACTTCAAGTTTTGCTATGACCATAAATAAAGATCAGGGTCAGAGTCTCAAAGTTGTCGGATTGAATATGAGAGAATCAGTTTTTACCCATGAACAGTTAGTTATATGTAGGTTGTTCACAAGTGGAAATACCTAAAAATCTTCAATTACTATGTACTAATGATAAAACAAAGAATTTGGTGTATCTAGAAGATCATTTACTGTTTTCTTTTTTCTCACAGACACGCATACACACCACGTTTTCGCCTCATACAGTAAACCAGACAACTCATTGAATACAATTGTTTTCTCTTATCATCTGTTTACCTGGGCAAAGCTGGGTATCTCTGCTAGTATATATATATATATTAGATAGGGTGTGGTTAAATACCAGGTAGACCATAACCCACAAGCGTACTCGATAGTAGAGTGGGTAATATGAAAAAGTTTGGATCTAGCTGCTGAAACAGCTGGAGCTCAGCCATCGGAGTCCTGAATCTTTTCATATATATATATATATATATATATATATATATATATATATATATATATATATATATATATATATGAATCTTTTCATATATATATATATATATATATATATATATAATTCAAAATTCAGTAAGACCAAGGATTAAAATTATTGTTGTTTATTTACACATTTATGAATGTTTCAATACAGCCAAATATATATATATATATATGGAGGCACATGGCTTAGTGGTTATAGCATTGGCCTTGCAATCGAAAGGTTGTGAGTTCAATTCTCAGACCGGATTATGTGTTGTTGCCTTGAGCAAGACACTTTATTTCACATTGCTCCAGTTTACTCAGCTGTAGAAATGAGATGATAGGGACTGAGGTCCGTATAATTCCACTGCAAAGTGGTCGTGGAGGTGCCACGGCGAAAAAGCACCCAGCACTCACTGTAAATGAGGTTGGTGTTAGGAAGGGCATCCAGCTGTAGAAATCAAGCCAGCATCAGTTCCCGTCCCACCCTTGCAAGCAGGGAAAAAGCGGACGTAAAATGAAATGAAAAATATAGATATACTGTCTTAAACATATTCCAGGAATTGATTTTCTCTCTTGTTTTTTTCTCTTTCTCAGGAAACCCAGACTGAATTAGTTCTGATGGTCTTTCTCCGAGTTGTGGAAGATGTCATTGCATTTCAGAGTATTCCACAACAGAGACGCCGGGAGATCCAACAGACGCTCACTGCAAACTTGGGAGACCTTTTCAAATTCTTCTTAGCCAAACTCAGTTACCATAAGGAACAGTATCAATCATTGGTAAGTCCTTTTATTGTTTTCACTGCTACTTTTTATCTCTGCTTGCATGAGATGTTTCCCGGGCAGTTTTTTTATGGGTGGCTGGCTAGATGGAACCCCTTCCAGTTATCCAGCACTACTGTCAGTAGGGGTCAGACTGCCAGAAGTCCATCTCGATAACTGAAGTCTTTGGAGTTCTGTGTCTTTCGTTTGTATTTTTATTTTCCAAAAACAATGTTTATAAGGTTTCCCTTTCAAAAGTCCACACACACACATATCTCTCTCTCTCTCTCTCTCTCTCTCTCTCTCTCTCTCTCTCTCTCTCTCTCTCTCTCTCTCTCTCTCTCTCTCTCTCTCTCTACATATGACCAACCTATGCTAGCAGGAAAAATGGACATTAGATGATGATCTATTAGAATTTATTTTGTTTTTTGATATATATGTATTTTACTTTCTTTCAGCAACAGAATACAGAGAGAGAATTTCAGCTGAGAGCATTAATCCATTGCCGAGTGTGTGAAGCTGTACTCCAGACCCTGTGTGGTTTTGTGGAATGGGTCCCCATGAGTCATATTCTAGATGACAACAGTCTCTTACTGCGGTTATTGTGTTTGTTACTTAACGACAAATCACTGCAGTTAATGGCAGCAGAGTGTCTGCTACTCATTGTTTCAAGAAGGGTAAATAGAACTACCATATTTCTTTGATGTAAAACTGAAACAAGAAAGTAAATCATACAAACAAATAGTCAACAGGATTCTTCAGAAGCATGTCTTAGGACACGCCAACCTCCTGGTGCGGTTGGTAATCTACATGATGATGATGATGATGATCATCATCATCATCAGCCGAAATCAACTCAACAATTGATCTCCATACACAGTCCTATACGAGCGAGACACGGTCACCCAATCAATCTTGCCAAGTGGGACAATTCCCGTCTAACCCATGCTAGCATGGAAGATAGGCGTTAAACAGTGATGTGGTTCTGTCGTTCATTGCCACTGCCACATCCTGGAGATGACATCAGGATAGGAGAGCTTGCACCCCCTGTTATTAGTGACTGCTTGTGGTTTCCAAAGCACTAATGGGGGACACAGCCTCATAGGTGGCACGGTGGCAGTGGCCAGTAAATCTTAGTGTCAAAGACATGCCAAGCTCCCTATTGTTGGTGAGTTACATGATAAGCGCACCAGTACACTCTGTAAAGTAGTTGGGGATAAGAATGGCATTTAGTTGTAGAAAACCAGCCAAACAAAGGTTCAGGGAACTCTTGAGCTGTGTCAAAAACATAACAACCTCCTCTAGTGCTGGTGCCAGTATAAAATGGACTCAGTGGAGAGTAGGAAAGATTTGTAAATGAGATAAAGGCCCTAAATAGCTCCACTGTTGGTATTGACTGGGTCTGTAATGACATATCCAACCCTTGCTGACAAAGAAAACGGACATTAAATGGTGATGGCCAGCCAATGAATTGGCAGAGTTGTTAGGGCCTCAGCATTTGTTTCATCCTTTTGTGGTTGGTAGATAAAGCACCAGTCTAGGGGCAGTGGATTGGTGACATTGTTAAAGAATCGGACAGGAAGCTTTGTGGTATTTGATCTGGCTCATTGCATGCTGAGTTCAAATCCTGTCTTTTGTTGGGAGTTGCAACTAGCAAATAGTATCAATGATGGAAAGGACCAAAGGAAACACTGGTGTATATCATGACTCGAACAACTGTTCACTTTCCTGACATTTGTACATTGTTCTATATATTATACATGCACCTTTGATGAGTTGTAGTGCACCTGAGCACTGTACACAATAATTATTATCATTTACATAATATTTTGTCAGTGTAAATATTGTTGCAGTTTCTTCTATTTTAGGGTCGTTTGGAAGAGAGAAAACCCCTGTTAATCTTATTCAGTGATGATGCAATGTCAATTATTTTTACTGCTGCCATGTAAGTCCACTTCTGTTTTGTTTTTTCTTTCTCTCTCTCTCTCATCGTCTATTTTTTCAGTGACTTAGGTTAAATGTCTTGAACTTTTAATTTTATTTATAAGCACATTGTAATTATATATATATATATGTGTGTGTGTATGTGTATATATGTGTGTGTGTGTGTGTGTATCATCATCGTTTAATGTCTATCTTCCACGCTAGCATGGGTTAGACGGGAATTGTCCCATTTGAGATAAGATTGGTCAGGTGACCATGTCTCGCTCATATAGGACTATCTGGCAGGTTTTCTACAGTTGGATGCCCTTCTTAACACCAACCACATTTACAGTGTGTGTGTGTGTATATATATATATATGTGTGTATATGTGTACATGTATATATATATATATACAATATTAACAAATGGAAACTATATTTATAAAACCATATTTATTTCATTATACATATTTCAAGGACACCAAGTTAAATTATGGTGTGCTTTCATCAGATAAAATATATTATAGAGCAGTTTTATAAATAAATATTGACATACCCGGGAGCTTCCAACAGTAATGGTTGCATTCTTTAAGGGTATGTCAATATTTATTTATAAAACTGCTCTATATTATATTTTATCTGATGAAAGCACACTATAATTTAACTTGGTGTCCTTGAAATATGTATAATGAAATAAATATAGTTTCCATTTGTTAATATCGTATTTTTACTCCAATTATTTGTTGAGTGCTTTATATCAGTTATAAAAATATTTGCTTGTTATATCCCAACAATTTAAATAGAACTTTTACATATATATATCATCATCATTCATCATCATTTCATTTTACGTCTGCTTTTTCCCTGCTTGCAAGGGTGGGACGGGAACTGATTCTGGCATGATTTCTACAGCTGGATGCCCTTCCTAACACCAACCTCATTTACAGTGAGTGCTGGGTGCTTTTTTGCCGTGGCACCTCCACGACCACTTTGCAGTGGAATGATAGGGACCCCAGTCCCTATCATCTCATTTCTACAGCTGAGTAAACTGCAGCAATGTGAAATAAAGTGTCTTGCTCAAGGAAGCAACACATCACCCGGTCTGAGAATTGAACTCACAACCTTTCGATTGCAAGGCCAATGCTCTAACCACTAAGCCATGCGCCTCCATTAAAAAGATGTTTGTGTGTGTATATGTGTGTATGTGCTTGTGTGTGTATATATGTATATATATAATATCATTGACATTATATACCTATGTTTGTATCTCTTCAGAGAGGCCAACAATTCCTCCACCGATGAGCGTTATTATCTCTTCCTAAAACGGTTATGTCAAGTCTTTACTGAGATTGGGAAACAACTTTGTGCTTTATGGGTATGTTGCTATATTTTACCTTCACATTTCACCATTGTTATCATCATCATCATCATTTTTCCATGCATGCATGGGTTAGACAGGTCGCCCACGTTGGGAGACAAGTCTGGTCAGGACTGGCTCCGACGAGGACTAAATTTGGCCGGGTGTTTTACAGCTGGACGCCCTTCCTAACACCAACCACATTTACAGTGTGGTTACTGGATGGCAGTGTTATGAGGAAGGACTGGCCAATAAGCTCCACCAGGGGTAAAATACTCATGAGATGCTGTATGTCTGTCACTACGGTGCCTCTACGATTCCATCAGGAGTTCTGGGCCCCACAGCTTCAGCCGAAGCTCTTTTATATAGAAACTATGGTTCCGCTGTGCCTAACCCATCTCACAACAGAACCATAGTTTTGCGGCCCAGTGGCTCCAATACGAAGAGCCTAACCCGTCTTGCAGCGTAGCCATAGTTTTGGGGCCTGATACTGGATGGCACCGCTATGAGGAGAGGCAGACCAGTTAATGTGTATTATAAAGAAAGGAGCACTAAATACTGCCCTCAACTCCCTGATATTTCTCTAAATCTTATCGTCATCTCTGTGTGTTATTTTAATAGGGTTTCAGTGAAGATGTCCAGAAACCTCCTACCTTTACAAAATACCTTGAGGCAGTATTAGCCTTTACTGAACATCCAAGCAGGGTAAAACCATATTCCTACTTTTATAGAATTTCTATTTCATTGCTTCAGTTTTTTTTTGTTTTCTTTTCCTTTCTTTTCTTTTCTTTTCTTTTCTTTTCTTTTGATACTAATCCACCCCAAAACTGTTCCAATTTTATGATGGCAAATCTCTCTCTTTCTCTCTATTTTCTCACTGTCTGTCTCTCTCTCTCTCTCTTTTTTTTTCTCACTGTCTGTCTCTCTCTCTCTCTCTCTCTCTCTTTTTTTTCTCTGTCTCTTTCTCTCTTTTCTCACTGTCTCTCTTTCTCTCTCTTTTCTCATTGTCTGTCTCTCTCTCTCTTTTCTCATTGTTTATATGTTTCTCTTCCTCTCTCTCTCTCACTATCTGTTTGTCTCTCGCTTTTCTCACTGTCTCTCTCTCTCTCACTCCCTCTCTCTCTCTCTCTCTCTAATCTTATATTTATGAAGTTCTGCCTCTTTTCTTTCCCTATTGTTAGTTTCTCGGCAGTTTAACCCATTCCCTGTGGGCATCTCTCCTCAGACACGACATTATATCAGAAGATGAGACATTAAAATCCTTCATCCCACGTCTGGTTCGCAGTGCCACCACCACCATCATTAAGGTAGGGCTGTTGTTGTTGTTGTTTTGACACCAGGGGGCCTTACTGTGCCTTTGTTTCTTACTACTACTACTACTACTACTACTATTGTTATTGTAACAATATGTGTTGTGTCTGGTTTAAAATAGACTGTTCATGTGTGTGAATGTGTATATATGTGTATGTGTGTAGATATATGTGTGTATGAGTCCTGCGTTCAATCGGGGGTAACCACAGTTACTAAGGTACTCAATACATTTGTAGAATGTAAACATCAAGTTTAATATAGAAATGGCTTCTACAAGACTAGAACTGTTTCATTCAGAAGAAATCATCTTAATTTGTCGAACCGCTAAGTTACACATCATAAACAAACCACATAAACATGGACTCTTACATACATATATGACAGGCTTCTACATAGTTTCCATCTACCAAATTTCACTGAAAGTATTGGTCATCATATGTAATGTTATTTTTCAGGTTGGGTTCCCTAGTCAAACCAACTCACCAAGCTGTAGCTATGCCTTACTCGACTTCGACAGTGATGAAGAATTCAATCTTTTTTTCTCACGTATGTATTCATCATTTATATATATATTGGTTCCATGTATTAGTCTGCAACAATGCTGGGACATCACCTAAAAGAGTTTTGACTGAAGCTGTGGGGCCCAAAACTCTTGTTGGAATTGTAGAGGCACCGCAGTGACATACAGCATGTCATGGACATATTAAACCTGGTGGAGCTCATTGGCCATTCCTTACTCATAATGGTGCCATCCAGTTCCACACTGTAAATGTGGTTGGTGTTAGGAAGGGCATCCAGCTGTAAAAATCCCAGCCAAATTTACAGTTCTTTCTGAGCAGGGCAGCCAATCTATCCAGATTTGTCTCATGATACAGACGACCTGTCTAACCCATGCTAGCATGGAAAAATGGGCATTAAATGGTAGTGATGATCATGATGAGGATATTCTATTTTTAGGTTTTCATTTGTCATATTCTATTTTCAGGTTACAGGGCTGAAGTTGCTGAAACTCTGCGACTTGCTACCCGCATCAACCCCAAATGTACGTTTGAAGCAGTCGCTACCTGGTTACAGGACTTACTGCAGAAACCTGTGGATATTGGTGGAGGTGAGTACTTTCATTCAGTTTATTTATTTACTGGTTTTGGCCATTGGACTGGCCATTCTGGGGCACTTTTATTGACACCAACACTACTGCATTGTACAGTGTACTGGGTGTATTTTATTGTGTCACCAACACTACTACATTACACAGTGTACTGGGTGTATTTTATTGTGTCACCAACACTACTGCATTGCACAATGTACTGGGTGTATTTTATTGTGTCACCAACACTACTACATTACACAATGTACTGGGTGTATTTTATTGTGTCACCAATACTACTGCATTGCACAGTGTACTGGGTGTATTTTATTGTGTCACCAACACTACTACATTACACAATGTACTGGGTGTATTTTATTGTGTCACCAACACTACTGCATTGCACAATGTACTGGGTGTATTTTATTGTGTCACCAACACTACTGCATTGCACAATGTACTGGGTGTATTTTATTGTGACACCAGCACTACTGCATTGCACAGTGTACTGGGTGTATTTTATTGTGTCACCAACACTACTGCATCACACAATGTACTGGGTGTATTTTATTGTGTCACCAACACTACTACATTACACAATGTACTGGGTGTATTTTATTGTGTCACCAACACTACTACATTACACAATGTACTGGGTGTATTTTATTGTGTCACCAACACTACTACATTACACAATGTACTGGGTGTATTTTATTGTGTCACCAACACTACTGCATCACACAATGTACTGGGTGTATTTTATTGTGTCACCAACACTACTACATTACACAATGTACTGTGTGTTTTTTATTGTGACACCAACACTACTACATTACACAATGTACTGGGTGTATTTTATTGTGACACCAGCACTACTACATTACACAGTGTACTGTGTGTATTTTATTGTGACACCAGCACTACTACATTACACAGTGTACTGGGTGTATTTTATTGTGACACCAACACTACTACATTACACAATGTACTGGGTGTATTTTATTGTGACACCAGCACTACTACATTACACAGTGTACTGTGTGTATTTTATTGTGTCACCAGCACTACTACATTACACAGTGTACTGGGTGTATTTTATTGTGACACCAGCACTACTACATTACACAGTGTACTGTGTGTTTTTTATTGTGTCGCCAGCACTACTGCATTACACAGTGTACTGGGTATATTTTATTATGACACCAGCACTACCATATTAGAGTGTGTTCTGGGTGTATTTTATTGTGTCACCAGCACTACTGCATTGCACAGTGGACTGGGTGTATTTTATTGTGTCACCAGCACTCCCATGTTACACTGTACTGGGGGTATTTTATTGTGTCACCAGCATTACTATATTATAGTGTGTACTGGGTATATTTTATTGTGTCACCAGCACTACCATAGTACAGTGTGTACTGGATGTATTTTATTATGACTCCATCAGTACCACCTTACTGTGTTTACTGAATATATTTTATTGTGGCTTCAGCACTATACACACATGAAATAAATTGTTTTGTTGATTATATTCTCAACAGAGATAAAATTAAAATATAATTTACTTTTTGTCATATTTTCTTCTAGGAACTGAGCGCGGCAATTGTAATTTAAGTTCACCCGCTTTTCTTGAATGGGATGGCTTGACCACTTTCTTGGAAAGTGTCATGTCCAGACTCACAATATCCCCCAATCCACAGCCAGACCGGGCAGCTGGTGTCCAGTTGCTGAAACAAGTCTTGGACTACAACACACAGGTATTGTAAACTATTTTGAATTTATTGTTGTTGCTTGTTAGAACTCTTTAACCCTTTAGCATTTACATTACTCTCAGTATCGGTAGAGGGTCGGACGCCATGCTTTGACGCATAGAGTTACGGCCCTTGCCATTCTGAGTTCAAATCCCGCCGAGGTTAACTTTTCCTTTCATCCTTACGGGGTCGATAAAATAAAGTACCAGTAATACACTGGGTAATTGCTAGCCTTGTGCCAAAAGTAGAAACAATTACTCTATATACTATTATATTTTCATGGTAAATGCTTTATCTCACATAATATCGAATCTATGAGATTTTGAAAGTATTTATTTTGAGAATAATACCTTAACATCAGTTTGAGTGACCAGTTTCAACAGAAAGAGGTAGAGAATTCTGGCTGGTTTGAACATTAAAGGGTTAAACACACCCATAAAATCTCCTGTAGTGGATTGTTCTTTGATGTTATTTAGTCCCGGGTCAGCCTGATTAAGCAGGTCTATGATCAAAGACATTCCATCTGTGACCATCTAGAACTCTGGTCCCTATTATTTAACTCTCAACATTCTGTACCACATGAAACCACATTCGCAAGATGTTCTTGTAAAGTACAAAACAGAATTATCACTACATCTCATTAAAACATTAAGTCTTTACTCTAATACTGCTACAATCTATCCCCTAGTAATGATACAATAGCCATTTTGACTTCTGGTGTCCTCGGCCCTGGGGCTACCTCCCTACTCACCACCATAGGCACAGACCTGGCTACCTGTAGCAGTGGAGACTTCTGGTGTCCTCGGCCCTAGGGCTACCTCCCTACTCACCACCATAGGCACTGAGCTGGCTACCTCTACCTGTGGAGACTTCTGGTGTCCTCGGCCCTAGGGCTACCTCCCTACTCACCACCATAGGCACTGAGCTGGCTACCTCTACCTGTGGAGACTTCTGGTGTCCTCGGCCCTAGGGCTACCTCCCTACTCACCACCATAGGCACTGAGCTGGCTACCTCTACCTGTGGAGACTTCTGGTGTCCTCGGCCCTAGGGCTACCTCCCTACTCACCACCATAGGCACAGACCTGGCTACCTGTAGCAGTGGAGACTTCTGGTGACCTCGGCCCTAGGGCTACCTCCCTACTCACCACCATAGGCACAGACCTGGCTACCTGTAGCAGTGGAGACTTCTGGTGACCTCGGCCCTAGGGCTACCTCCCTACTCACCACCATAGGCACAGACCTGGCTACCTGTAGCAGTGGAGACTTCTGGTGTCCTCGGCCCTAGGGCTACCTCCCTACTCACCACCATAGGCACAGACCTGGCTACCTGTAGCAGTGGAGACTTCTGGTGTCCTCGGCCCTAGGGCTACCTCCCTACTCACCACCATAGGCACAGACCTGGCTACCTGTAGCAGTGGAGACTTCTGGTGACCTCGGCCCTAGGGCTACCTCCCTACTCACCACCATAGGCACAGACCTGGCTACCTGTAGCAGTAGAGACTTCTGGTGTCCTCGGCCCTAGGGCTACCTCGCTACTCACCACCATAGGCACAGACCTGGCTACCTGTAGCAGTAGAGACTTCTGGTGTCCTCGGCCCTAGGGCTACCTCCCTACTCACCACCATAGGCGCTGATCTGAACTGTCCAGCCGCAGGTGTGAGCCTCGCGAGATGTAATGGCTCTTCCAGCGCGTCTCCCTTGCCGTCCTCCGGGGAAACGCCTTCTCCATTCTGTCTGCCGGGGCTGTGGGGCGGCCAGCACGTGGGACCCCATTTGTTCACTATACAGAGAGATGGAGGCGATGACAGTGGGAGTTCGGCTCTTCCGTGTTGGGACACATTGCACCTGTCTTGCAGAAAGCCATTTGAATTAATCTCATTTTAAAATAATCTCTGCTAAATCATTACAGACTGTTAAGAGTTAAAACACACAAGAAACCTTGGCTGATGTAACTTAACTAGAACCCAGTTAAACCTGTACCAACATGATATGACTGGGTTCCCTATCATTAAAATGCTCAAGAAACCTATGAGGTGCTGACTTGTGAGGGACCTGCTAAACTTACATAGGTGTGAACTATAACAATTTAATAGGACTGGGGCCCCTTTCATTAAAAAAAAACACCGAAGGAACCTCAGATGAGAGACAACTTCAAAAGGGGCCAGTTAAACCTACATAGGTGTGAGCTGTAGCAATATGATAGGACTGTACTATATTCACCACACAGCTACTATATCTCGTATGTTCAAGACCATGGTCAGTAAACCCTCTATATTCACCACACAGCTCCTATATCTAGTATGATATAGGCCACTGACATGGTCAGCTAACCCTCTATATTCACCACACAGCTCCTATATCTCATATGTTCAAGGCCACCACACTGTGGTCAGCTAACCCTCTATATTCACCACACAGCTCCTATATCTAGTATGTTCAAGGCCACCACACTGTGGTCAGCTAACCCTTTATATTCACCACAAAGCTACTATATCTAGTATGTTCAAGGCCACCACACTGTGGTCAGCTAACCCTTTATATTCACCACAAAGCTACTATACCAAATATGTTCACCTTGTAGTCAATAATCCCCTCACAAATTATTGTTTCCCTATTCCATTAGATTCTACTAATTATTCTCTCTTCTTTGTCTTCTTCTTCTTTCTGTTATTACAGGACCCATTGATATTGTCATGTCTGTTGTCGTGTGTATCTGCATTGTTCACATTCCTTAATGACAGCCTGGAGACCCTACCTATAGTATTAGACAAGGTAAGTTACAACTTTTCACATATACCTCGCTCCCTTTCTCCACATCTCTTTCCCACTAGCTAACATTGCTTTCACCACCACCACCACCATCACTGTTTAACCCTTTCATGACTGCATTTCTAATGAAATACATTCTATTTTAATTAATTAATGAAGACTTTCAAGGGATTTACTAATTATATGTGTGAAAGTGTGTCTGAGTCTGCCTTCAGTCACAAATGACCATGGGTTTTGCATCTAGAAAGTTCTCCTCTGAGGCACAAGTCCGGGCAAGGTTTGTGGAAGACCAGCAGTTTCCCATACATACCAGCCTCTCATCTCCGTACCACCGATGTGGTCCAAGGGATAGGCAATAGCCAATACAGCTTGGCAGCTAAGTCAACTGGAGCAACGCAAAATAAAGTGTCTTGCTCAAGGACACAACACAGCACTCGGTCCAAGAATTGAACTGACAACGTCATGATTGCAAGCCCAATGCTCTAACCACTAAGCCATGTGATTTCATTCTATGTAATGTTATAATTTTTAACCTTTGACAAACAATTTTCTTTTTTTTTTCTTTTTACAATTTCTGAAACCAGATTTTTTCAGCAGTTATCTTCAATCTTCCTGGTCAAACTAAGTCAACCCGTAGCAAAGCTGTGAAGAATGTCCGACAACATGCTTGTTCAGTTCTTGTGAAAGTTTGCAAACAGTATCCTGATTTACTCTTTGTAAGATGATTTTTTTTTTGTTTTTTTCCTGTTTCATTTTTAACACCTGTTAGTCCCTCTCCATACACATGCATGTATCTGTGTATATATATCATGACTCATATATCATGCACCCTTGATGAGTTGTAGCGCACATTTTCATTAATATTAAACACATATCCATTTGTTTTTCCTTATGTTATTCAGCTGTAAAATATATCAATTTGAACTTTAATATTTTACATTTTTTGTGGTTCTTTTAATTTTGACTGCCATTTTTTGGTCAATATATTCCAGCCTGTTTTTCCAAGTCTTTATCAACACATACAGAACATTGCAAAAGACCCAATACAACTATCTCAAATGGAAAAATGTATTTTAACAGAAGCTTTAATTCTTATTAGGTATGTCACTCTGTTTTTGTGTTTTGTTGTTGTTTTCTATCTTCCTTAATCCACCATCAGAAGTATTATTAAAAGTATGTTATAGGCATCTAGCTGTAGAAGCCCTATCAAAATATATTGTGTATTATTGGAAGTATTTAGTTATGGCCATCTAGCTGTAGAAACCCTGTCAGAATATAGTGTGTATTATTGGAAGTATGTTAAGGACATCTGGCTGTAGAAACCCTGTCAGAATATAGTGTGTATTATTGGAAGTATGTTAAGGACATCTGGCTGTAGAAACCCTGTCAGAATATAGTGTGTATTATTGGAAGTATGTTAAGGACATCTGGCTGTAGAAACCCTGTCAAAATATAGTGCATCTTTCCCCCCTCCCATCCTCTTCACTTCAAATTTCTGGCCTTGTGCCAAAAGTAGAAACAAATATATTTCTTCTTCACGGAATCAATCCATTTTACCAATCTCATATATTTCAGCAACCAATCTCAAAACTTTGAGAAACAGTCGACATTTATAGAAGAGGTGCTGCAACCAGTGAAAGAAATCTGGTTATCAAGTAGTTTTCAATTGTGAGTATGTTTCTCTGGAGTTTTGGGCATCTTTCTTTAACCCTTTTCATACTAATCCAGCAATGACTGGCTCTGTTTCTGTGAAACAAAATCCCCCATTTTAACCCTCTTGATACCAAACCTCCTGAAACTACCCCTGGTTCTATGATATATGTGCTTTCATTAACCACCACCGTTAGCAACACCACCACCATCATCATGATCATCACAATCTCTATCTTCATCATCATCATCATCATCATCACCACAACAACCCCTATCTTCATCATCATTATCATCGTCATAACAACCCCTATCTTCATCACCACCATTACAACAACCCTTATAATCATCATCATCGCCACAACTCCTATGATGATCATCATCATCAACACAACCCCTATCTTCACCATCACCACCATCACAACAAGCCCTATCATCATCACAATCATCATCATTATTATTATTATGGAAAGGGTGGTGGATTGGCAGTATCGGTAGAGAGTCGGACGCCATGCTTTCCAGCATAGTTACGTCCCTTTACGATCTGAGTTCAAATCCCGCCGAGGTTGACTTTGCCTTTCATCCTTACGGGGTCGATAAAATAAAGTACCAGTAATGCACTGGGTAATTGCTGGCCTTGTGCCTAAAGTAGAAACAATTATTATTATTATGGAAAATATGAAGAAGTTTCATTGGCACTGTTGTTTCTTTCTACAGAGCGTTTCAGTCCCCTGAGAAATTCATGTCATTTGTGGGCCTTGACCAACCCCCTGTGGAACCCAGTACCGATGACTTGAGTGGCATCAATCGTTCACAGGTAAGCATGTTTTACACACCTTTGTCATCATCTCACAACCCCTGCCAAGGGACTAGGTCATGTCCGATGGAGCGCGAAGTGGTTTTATAAAAAAAATTACTCCCAGTAGCATGATATAATGTGCTTCATCGGAAACAGGATTAGTCCCTTTTATTTTCCTCGGAAGAAGTGATTTTAATCTCGAAATATCAGGACATAAATAAAGATAAAACACACAACACCTTGTTTCACTCTTTATTTATTTATCCATTTCACATTGTTGTAGCTTCCAAACTTCATACACAATGCTCCAAGCACACTACAAATTTCTCCTGTATATATATATATATCATCATCATCATCATTTTACGTCCGCTTTTCCCTGCTTGCAAGGGTGGGACGGGAACTGATTTCGGTTTGATTTCTACAGCTGGATGCCCTTCCTAACACCAACCTCATTTACAGTGAGTGCTGGGTGCTTCTTTGCAGTGGAATGATATGGACCCTAGCCCCTATCATCTCATTTCTACAGCTGAGTAAACTGGAGCAATGTGAAATAAAGTGTCTTGCTCAAGGAAACAACACATCACCCGGTCTGAGAATTGAACTCACAACCTTTCGATTGCAAGGCCAATGCTCTAACCACTAAGCCTCCATGTATTGGGTAATATACAATATTACCCTTATCTTATTTATAATTCTATATATAAGTATAACTATTACTATATATATATATTTATTTATTTCTAGATCTCTTATTGTATCATCACAATCCTGGCTGTTATGAAGAGGAGCAAGTGGCCAGATGATTTCCAGGTTTGTCTTCTTTAGATACGTCTCCTGAAACAGTTGATTCCTCTCACTTGCAGTGCTTTTTCATATTCTAGTATATAAAAACCTTTGTGTTACCAACCCAGCCAAATCTGGCTCTAGTTCAATAAAACAAAACCATCCATTTTAACCCTTTATATTTACTGTCATATTATCATGGTAAGGGCTTTACCTCACATTAATATCGAATCTATGAGATTTTGATATTATTTATTTTGATTTCTCTTTGAACAGATTGCAAAGTCTGGAGGATTTGTTAATCCAAGCCTCGAATCCACTGTTCAGATACGGAACCCTGCAACGCCACATATCAGTATTTTACTCAATAATCTATTTGCACTGCTCAGGTAAGATATTGAAACACACCTGTTATCCTCCAGTATTTCTACACCTTAAAATTAGATTTTTTTTTTAAATGTGCATCTGGTTTAAAACCCTTTAGTATTTACATTAATTTATATTTACTATTGTATTTTAGTGGTAAAGGTTTTTATCTTATATAATTATTTCACATAATATCGAATCTATGAAATTTTGATGTTATTTATTTTGAGAACAATACCTTAATATCAGTATGAGCGGCCAGTTTTGGCTGGTTTGAATAGAAAGAGGTGAGAGAATTCTGGCTGGATATGGCCAGTTTAAATGCTGAAGGGTTAAAATATGTATACCATATCCCAGCATGTAAGAAGCCCCTAAAACGGCTGGTGTCAGAGCATCTGCCTTTGAAACATACTCCAATTCCTGTCCAACATATTCCAGAATGGAAAAGTGAACTAAAAACGATGATGTAATAATGATCCCTTCATGATATACGGTGCAACTAAAAGGGTTGGCACATGGAAGGACAGCTGATCATAAAATATTGCCTCAGAAATGACCCTAGGATGTATATGAAGCTTCTCCTGCTAGCAAGTGTTAGACAGGTTGTCAGCAAACTAGGTTAGTACTCAAAGCAGAGCTATTGCCCCATGATGGGCCTGGAGCTTGATTTTGCTTAAGTCTCTACACCCTGCTGAGTGCTCAAATTGGCCAGACATCCACGACTCTCTTACATATGAACCTGTGTATATATATATATATATATATGGTAGTTAAGATGCTATTTACATATATGGTACTTAGTGGTTAGAGTGTCGGATTCGCAATCATGAGGTTGTGAGTTCAGTTCCCGGACCAGGCGATGTGTTGTGTTCTTGAGCAAGACATTCTATTTCATGTTGCTCCAATTTACTCAGCTGTAGAAATGAGTTGTGACGTCACTGGTGCCAAGCTGTATCACCCTTTGCCTTTCCCTTGGACAATATCTGTGGCGTGGAGAGGAGAGACTGGTATGTATGGGGGACTGCTGGTCTTGCACAAGCAACCTTACCCAGACTTGCGCCTAGGAGGGAGCTTTCTAGGTACAAATCCCATGGTCAATGTTGACCAAAGGGGGTCTTTACTCTTTTTTTTTATTTTATTGACCCCTAAAAGGATAAAAAGTAAAGCTGTCTCTGGTAGGATTTGAACTCAGAGTGTAGAAAACCAGAACAAATATTGTAATTGTATAAGTTTGGTTATTTTTTTGTGCTGTACAATCCTGTATTGTTTTTGTTTTTGTTTTTTCAAAGGACACTTAGCGCCCTCTGGCTTCCAGAAAAGCTGAAATTAAGACATCCAGATTTTTGTAATGCATATGACCTGCAAGAAGTCGACAAATTAGCAGTTTTAGGTAAGTTTTATGATTTCATTAATTGTTAGATGGAGACATTGCTGTGTGACTAACCTTTCTATTCAAAATGTTTGTTCTTTTATTATAATTTTCTTTTAGAAATTTTTAAGTAATGTTCAAAATGCTAAATTAAATTTCTGCCTGTGTTGAGAAGGGAAGAGGGATAGAATATGAGGCTAGCAACCTTTCCCCTGTTAATCAAAATTGCTCCAGAAATGATGAGCAGATTCCGGGCTTAGGAGCAGGCCTATAACATGGCTTGCAACCATGCAGAACAGAGATCTCTTGTTGCCCAATCTTCCATGGGAAGCAAAAGAACCAGAGAAGAAGAATGCTTTAAATACCAGCTTCATCATCATCATCATCATCTTTTAACGTCCATTTTTCATTCTAGCATGGGTTAGACAGGTTGTCCCATTTGAGGCATGTTGGGTCAAGTGACCATGTCTTATTCATATAGAACTGTTTCTAGCTAGGTTTCTACAGCTGGATGCTCTTCCTAACGCCAACCATATTTACAATGTGGGCTAGGTGCTTTTTTTTTGTTGTGACACCCACATGACCACTTTACGGTGTGTACTGGGTGCTTTTTGTCATGACACTCACACGACCACTTTACAGTGCACTTATGAAAAACTTAGTTATTTTATTAAGTTCCTCTAAATTTTTGGTTGTTTTCAAAATTACTTGAAACACATATGCAGTGTATTAGAAATATAATAATATTTAAAAGTTAAGCTGGAAACATTTGCTGTTGCTTCTGTCATCATCATAATTTTACGTCCGCTTTTCCCTGCTTGCAAGGGTGGGACGGGAACTGATTTCTACAGCTGGATGCCCTTCCTAACACCAACCTCATTTACAGTGAGTGCTGGGTACTTTTTTGCTGTGGCACATCCACGACCTCTTTACAGTGGAATGATATCGACCCCAGTCCCTATCATCTCATTTCTACAGCTGAGTAAACTGCAGCAATGTGAAATAAAGTGTCTTGCTCAAGGAAACAACACATCACCCAGTCTGAGAATTGAACTCACAACCTTTCAATTGCAAGGCCAATGCTCTAACCACTAAGCCATGTGCCTCCATATTGTATTGTCTTTTTTGTTCTATGTCTTTCTCAGGTATCCAACCACCTTACATAGACAACACAGATTCCACAATATCCAAACAACCTGTGGAACGTATGCAGAACTTTATTGGCAATATCCATGACAATGGGTAAGTTGTTGTTGCTGTTGTTACACCTATGTTAATAATTGTTTCTACTTTTGGCACAAGGCCAGCAATTACCCCAGTGCATTACTGGTACTTTATTTTATCGACCCCGTAAGGATGAAAGGCAAAGTTAACCTCGGTGGGATTTGAACTCAGACTGTAAAGGGCCGTAACTATGCTGGAAAGCATGTCCGACCCTCTACCAATACTGCCAATTCACCGCCCTTAATATGTTAATAATGGTTGAAAATATGTCTCCACATCTCTTGTCCAAGCCCATCAACTGGTTCACACTCATTATCAATGAGGGAGTATTTTAAATTATTGCTTAACCTTTAATTTAGGCAGTGTTGATCTGTAAACCACATATATTCATGTATCTAAGCCACCAATAACTATTTCCTACCTATTATGTCCTCTTCAGTTACCATATCCTCAGCAGTGCTAGTCTGTAAACCACATAAATTCATGTATCTAAGTCATCAGTAACTATTTCCTACCTATTATGTCCTCTTCAGTTACCATATCCTGAGCAGTGCTGGTCTGTAAACCACATATATATATTCATGTATCTAAGTCATCAGTAACTATTTCCTACCTATTATGTCCTCTTCAGTTACCATATCCTCAGCAGTGCTAGTCTGTAAACCACATAAATTCATGTATCTAAGTCATCAGTAACTATTTCCTACCTATTATGTCCTCTTGAGTTACCATATCCTGAGCAGTGCTGGTCTGTAAACCACATATATTCATGTATCTAAATCATCAGTAACTATTTCCTACCTATTATGTCCTCTTCAGTTACCATATCCTGAGCAGTGCTGGTCTGTAAACCACATATATATATATTCATGTATCTAAGTCATCAGTAACTATTTCCTACCTATTATGTCCTCTTCAGCTACCATATCCTCGGCAATGCTGGTCTGTGTCTAGGTTATGAGTTCTACGCCCACCCAGAACTGTCTACACTGCTGTTAAACTATGTCCTGATTAACCTCAACAATATACCTGACTACAGACTGCGACCAATTATACGTATCCTTTTTAACAACAGGACTAAAATGGCGAAGAAGACGAGATATGGTAATGGAAAGGTTAACCCTTTAGCATTTACATTACTCTATATTTGTTATATTTTCATGGTAAAGTCTTTATCTCACATAATATTGAATCTATGAGATTTTGATATTATTTATTTTAAGAACAATACCTTAACCTTTTAGCATTTAAACCGGTCATATCCGGCCAGAATCTCTCACCTCTTCCTGTTCAAACTGGCCGTAACTGGCCACTCGCACTGATGTTAAGGTATTATTCTCAAAATATATAACATCAAAATCTAGTAGATTCGATATTATGTGAGATAAAGCCTTTACCACAAAATTACAATAGCATATATAGAGTAATGTAAATGCTAAAGGGTTAACATAAGTATGGGCAGCCGGTTATGGCCAGTTTGAACAGAAAGAGGTGAGAGAATGCTGGCTGGATGCAGCCAGTGTAAATGCTAAAGGGTTAATCTACACCTTTTATCCATAATTAACTAAGCTAAAGTATTTTGTTTTTTCCTTAAGTCTAATTAAGGTGTTTTTATGAAGCCCTACGTCCAACACTGTCCAAGAGAGTATTTTGTAACTGCTGTGCTTCCTCTGCTTTTTAAGCTTTGTCCATATATGTACCAGGTAAGCTAGTTATGGTTACTTCTTTATATACAGGATGTCCCCCAAAAATGTATACATACTTTGATTACCTGTACAGGCAATATTTATTAGAATGCTGTTGAAGAAGTGTGTATACATTTTTTTTTGACACCCTGTATTTTCCCGGGATACATAATGACACAATGGTTGTGAGGATTTTAACCTTTGGCACGCTGAATTGTTTTGTGAATTCCCTTGACACTGTATTTCGAATTAAGGGGAGATTACTCTCTTGTCACTGACAGCGTGCTGAAGGTTAAGAAGTTAGTTCGCTATGCAACCACACGGTGCTGGCTTCTTCCCTCATTGTGTGACACCTTGGGCAAGTGTCTTTGGCCAACCAGTGCCTTGTGAGTGAATCTGTTAGATGGAAACTGTAAAGAAGCCTGTCATTTGTTAGAGCACGCAGCTGGTATCAGAGATATGAGGTTTGATTTCTTATAGCAGCCTCTGACAACTTTTTCTGTCTATAAGAGATCTTTACCTGATTTTTTTAAAGCTATTTATAGCAACTGACTGTGTTTACAGTTATTGTCTGCATCTGAATATACTTCATTTTCTATGTATATATATATGTGTGTATATGTGTATACATATATATACATATATATATATATATGTGTATACATATATATATGTATACATATATATATATATATATGTATATATATGTATATATACACCCATGCTAGCGTGGAAGATAGACGTTAAAGGACGATGATGATGATGATGATGATGATGATGATTGATGATATATGTGTGTGTGTCCATGATAAAATGCACTCAGTACAATGCAAAGTGTTAGTGTTGGTGCCATAAGATCCAAAAATACACCCAGTACACTCTGTAAGGTGGTTGGCGTTAGAAAGGTCTTCCAGCCATTGAACCC
>OZ024754.1:6978748-7026248 GCA_964016885.1 Eledone cirrhosa | reverse complement strand
TCTAATCTATTTTTCCATCTTCTCTAACAGCGACCTCTCTTTCCTGATATCCGAGTAGTGATGCAACAACAGATACCATTCTGTACAGAATCTTCACTAAAGGTTTGTGTTAATGTTGTTGCTATTCTTCCTCTTCTTTTCTTACACCCACATATCCCTAAGAAGGTCCTGTTGGAAACAACTGTTGCTATGATTTTCAAATAATTTTGAAAATAATCATTAAAAATTTAAAGGATTTTATAATATAACTAACTTTTTCATAATTAAGCCGGTGTCTGGAACACAATTTAAAGGGTTCTTATTCCTTAGAGGGTTGTGGGGACAGTCCTTAGACACATTTTCCAGAGGGTCCTATAGGAAACAACCATCTCCAAGTGTTCCAAATGGATCCCAGGATACGACCAACCATGGGTATGAATGTTATACAATTACCTTGCTCATGGTCTACCTTTGGGTCTCCTGTCAGTTGCTCATAAAATCTGTCCTGCAATTCCTACCTTCAGACATTCTATCCACATGTCCATACTTTGAGTAACTCCCTGATATCTGAGCCTATTGCAAATTGTTATTCCAGATGGAAGATTTTCAATTAAATACAAACCATTCAAGAATGGATGGATTTGTCTCATAGAACTTGAGGTTGTTTGGGGATTTGTTGATATCCAAAGGGTTAAAAGCCATTTTCTTGTTTTGTTGTTGCAGTCATTTGATGACAAGGTGCTACATGTTGCACCTCAGAAACAGTCAGATAAGAGGAAGAAAGATGCATTCAAGAAGCTGGTCTCTGACATTATTGGTGTAAGTAAATCTTCTTTCTCACTTCTCTCATTCTTACTTTCTATTGGGAAATATTCTAAAGCTTGGCTTTACTTTGTGTGGCTTTACTTGATCTCAGTTTAACTACAGTATATGTTTATTTGATCTAACTTGAGCCTCTGTGTGTTTGTTGACCTGATCTAGGTTTAGCCTCTCTGTATGTTTGTTGACTTGATCTAGGTTTAGCCTCTATATGTTTATTTGATCTAACTTGAGCCTCTATGCGTGTTCACTTGATCTAACTTTAGCCTCTCTGTGTGTTTGTTCACTTGATCTAGGTTTAGCCTGTGTGTGTTCACTTGATCTAGGTTTAGCTGGTGTGTGTTTGTGCTCAGTTGACGCAGCACATTAAAAAATTCTGATTTTTTTTTTTTTTTTTTTTTTTTTTTTTCATAGAAAAATCTCGGTGAACACTTCAAGAAAGAACGACATTTTGAAAGACTTCCTCCAATATTCCGTCTGAAGAACAAGTTACCTTCTCTTGATATTCTTGACACTTCTGAATCTACTGGTCTTGCTAATCTTTTCTGTGTTGAAGCAACCAAGTAATGGCAAGCTTTGTTAGTTAGATGGCAAGGCAGGGCCACCACAACTACCACCTGACAAGGAGGACTACCACCACCTCGTGTTGCAACAAGAATTAACTCCTGAGGAATTGGAAATGATCAACTCTGCTGGGAAGTGAAAGAATATTTGAGAGAGACAAAGAGAGAGAAGTTGGGGGTCATTGGAATTGGAAGTTTCTAGAAAACAATAAAAAGGAAGTACTTCATGATGTGTATGTCAGTGAGTGTGTGTGTGTGTGTGGGCGGGTGTCAGCACCTCCTTCCCCCATTGTGGGATGATGTGTGATATGAATGGTAACATCCCCTATCCAACCTCTCCACAGACCCACTAATACAGTCAGGCCTGATGTTGGACAGAAACAACATTATCTGTGATTTCAATTCATTTCAATCATTAAAAATGTTAAAATGTCTTTCTTTATGTGTCTCTGTTGTTGATGTGTGTGTGTGTGTGTGTGTGTAGTGTATAGTAATACATATGTGTCTCTGTTGTTGATGTGTGTGTGTGTTTGTAGTGTATAGTAATACATGTATCTCTGTTGTTGATGTGTGTGTGTGTGTGTAGTGTATAGTAATACATATGTGTCTCTGTTGTTGATGTGTGTGTGTGTTTGTAGTGTATAGTAATACATATATATATATATAATGGAGGCACATGGCTTAGTGGTTAGAGCATTGGCCTTGCAATCGAAAGGTTGTGAGTTCAATTCTCAGACCGGGTGATGTGTTGTTTCCTTGAGCAAGACACTTTATTTCACATTGCTCCAGTTTACTCAGCTGTAGAAATGAGATGATAGGGACTGGGGTCCCTATCATTCCACTGCAAAGTGGTCATGGAGGTGCCACGGCAAAAAAGCACCCAGCACTCACTGTAAATGAGGTTGGTGTTAGGAAGGGCATCCAGCTGTAGAAATCAAGCCAGAATCAGTTCCCGTCCCACCCTTGCAAGCAGGGAAAAAGCGGACGTAAAATGAAATGATGATGATAATAAAATAATATATATATATAGGGGCCATAGTATCTAGAATAAGGATGGGTTGGAAGAAGTTTGGGGAGCTGCTTCCTCTGCTGACGAAGAAGGGTTTCTCCCTGCGTACGAAAGGCCGGTTATATGATGCCTGTGAGGAGCGCGATGCTGCATGGTAGTGAGACGTGGGCAGCAACTGCAGAGGATATGCGACGGTTGGAGAGAAATGAGGCAAGCATGCTCCGTTGGATGTGCATGAACGACCCAGCATGAATGTGTTGAGAGGGATAGAATGTAGTGGGCGAGAGAGGAGACTGAGGTGGTATGGACATGTGATGCGCATGGAGGAGGAAATGCCAGTTGAAGGAAGACGTGGTAGAGGTAGACCACGAAAAACATGGGCGGAGGTGGTGAGAACAGACCTCAGATCGCTGAAGCTCACAGTGGAGATGACGAAGGACTGACAAGTGGAGAGATGCTGTGCTGAATAAGACCCGTCCCACCTTTGCAAGCAGGGAAAAGCGGACGTAAAATGATGATGATGATGATGATATAATTGCTCTCACGTGCGTGCACCAACCAGGTGCGGTGCCCTAGCATGGCCTCAGCCGGGTAGCTGGAATACATAAAAGAATAAAATGTATATATATATCAACACACACAAACGAGATGGTGTAGGACAGGAGACACACAATAAAAACCTTGTCACTGAGGAGGTCACAATGTGTGACGAAAGAGCTTTGACAATATATAAACAACATTCCAGTTATCGAATCAACCAACCAACCAGAAACTTATAATAAATTGAAGTGAAAACCAACTGGTGCGTGTGTGTTTTTATTGGCAACATTACCCTCTCAAAGTATAACATATATATATACAAATATATATATATAATTATATGGAGTAATGGAGGCACATGGCTTAGTGGTTAGAGCATTGGCCTTGCAATCGAAAGGTTGTGAGTTCAATTCTCAGACCGGGTGATGTGTTGTTTCCTTGAGCAAGACACTTTATTTCACATTGCTCCAGTTTACTCAGCTGTAGAAATGGGATGATAGGGACTGGGGTCCCTATCATTCCACTGCAAAGTGGACGTGGAGGTGCCACGGCAAAATAAGCACCCAGCACTCACTGTAAATGAGGTTGGTGTTAGGAAGGGCATCCAGCTGTAGAAATCAAGCCAAAATCAGTTCCCGTCCCACCCTTACAAGCAGGGAAAAGCGGACGTAAAATGAAATGATGATGATGATATAAATGGAATAGAATGAAACGAAATTTCATTTCTCACTCTTAGTACGGCACTTACTTAAATGTAAGTATGTATGTATACAGACGTACAGTAATATGTATTATATACATACATGCACACATATATATATGCACGTATCGGTTTACCGAACATTTATTATAATGCACGGTTTGTTTGTTTGTACGGCGTGATTCGGGCTGTTTGTTTGTTTACAAACAGCCCGATGTGTGCATGTATGTATATATATACATAATATAAATATATATAATTATATATTATATATATATGTGTGTGTAATATGTATATAGATATACATAATTAAATATATATATAATAATTGTTTCTACTTTTGGCACAAGGCCAGCAAAATTAACTGGTATTTTATTTTATCGACCCCGTAAGGATGAAAGTTCAAAGTTAACCTCGGCGGACAAATAGATATATATATATATATATATATATATTACTAGGGAATTTGTAGTTTACTTGAAGCATTGTATATGTTATATAGCATTCTAAGTTGGAAAGCCACGACATTGCAGGTCTGGACAGAAAAATTAAAAAGGAAAAAAGACAAAAAGTAGGGTTTGTTCTTTTTTACTTTAATTTATTCATATGACCTGATATTACGAGATTAGTATCTCTTCAAATGAGGAAAATAAAGGAACTATTCCAGTGTCCGATGTGGCCTGTTACACCATGCTGACGGGAAGTGGTTTTAATATTTATTTATTTTTAAAGGTTCACTTTCCATCTTTAACATAGATATATAGTGACACATATCTATATAGCTCCCATCTATGCCTGCTACAACTTTCAACCTAGCAGCATGTAAGTTTGTCAGGTGCAATGTGTCCTAACACGGAAGAGACGAACTTCCACTGTCATCGCCTCCATCTCTCTGTATGGTGAGCAAATGGGGTCCCACGTGCTGGCCGGCAGACAGAATGGAGAAAGCGTTTCCCCGGAGGATGGTAAGGGAGATGCGCTGGAAGAGCCATTAGATCTCGCGAGGCTCACAAGTTCAGCGCCTATGGTAGTGAGTAGGGAGGTAGCCCTAGGGCCGAGGTCACCAGAAGTATCGGCACTACAACGCTATTAGCTGTCAGTCGTGAAAGCAGGCGAAGGTGACGTCATTCGTCATCGTTTATTTCCGTATTACTACCACGCGTAAGTGGATTTTTCACATAGGTGGCCCTTAAAAGGGTCAAATTAGAAAACAAATTTAAGTTAATTAGAAAACAAGTCATGGTTATCAAATAAATTGGATTTAATCATTTATATTTTCATAGTCATGGTTTCATGTAGAAAACAAGTCATTTTCACCAACAGTGGAATTACTTCTGACAGCTAATACCATGAACTTAAATGAATGTTCACAAACAGTGGAGTTACTTCTGACAGTTAATACCATGAACTTAAATGAATTTTCACAAACAGTGGAGTTACTTCTGACAGCTAATACCATGAACTATATGAACTAAAAAAAAAAAAAACACTCCACTTACGCGTGGTAGTAATACGGAAATAAACGATGTTTTGCTTTCATCGGCTGCTTTTGACTGACAGCTAATAGCTGTAGTGCCGTAGTATCCACTACTAAGTGTACAACCTCTAACCTGTTGTAGAGCGATCCGTATTAATTTATTTTAAACTCTTTTGTGTTAAATTAAGGTCAAAGGGGCAAAGAGTCGTTTCCCTTTAAATTCGCTTAGTCGCCTTAGTGTATGGAGGTACACACTCAAATAAACAAGCATGGACTGAATATACGGTCTCTTAGAGATGGATATATATATAATTGTTTCTAGTTTTTGGTACAAGGCCAGCAATTATACAGTGCATTACTGGTACTTTATTTTATCGACCCCGTATATTGTATATGTATATATATATATTATACTATATATAAATGTATATATATTTCTCCCTTAATTAGCTTACTTGCTTTTTACCTTATATATATAATACATGCATATAAATAAATATATATATATATATATACATACATGTATAAATATATATATATACATACATGTATAAATATATATAAATGCATAAATATATATATATGTAAATGTATAAATATGTCCCACCACCCCCACACCATCCACCGCCCCTTTCAATGTAAAGTTATGTTGGTACCACAACATCCAGGCCGAAACAAATGAGGTCGTGTAGGTGTCACGATAAAAAAAACACACAGTCCACGCTGTAATGTGGCCGTGTAGGTAACACGGTGGTAAAAACCTCCCAGTTACACACTGTAAATGTGGTTGGTGTTAGGAAGGGCATCCAGCCGTAGAAAACCCGCCAGACAGTCCTATGCGAGCAAGACAACCACTCTTGCCTCAAGTGGGAAAACTCCTGTCCAAACCCATGCAAGCGTGGACTATGGACGTTAAACGATGATGATGATGATACTAGATATATTATGTGATGTGCATGGATGATGACAGCTGGGTAAAGAAATGCCAAGTAATCCCAGTGGAAGGAAGACACCAATTCTCCGCCTCTAATTCTAGCAGCTAATACTACACATCTGTCAGAGAGCATCTATAAACAAGTATAAACATTGACTATGTGTACATATACTTATATACTCCTTTGTGTACGAAGGGGGGATCAAAAAGTTCGGAATTTTTCAGAAAATATTCTATTTTTCAAAAAATATGATTTACCTTCAATTTATTTTTCTACATAATTGCCATCCAGGTCAATACACTTCACAAGGTGATGCCTCCAGCTTCGTAAGCCGTCTCTAAAGAAAGTTGAAGGCCTTGTTCGAAGCCATGTGTTGGCAGTGTTTTTAGCTTCTTCAACACCACTAAAACGGGTTCCTTTTAGCATTTCTTTGAGTTTTGGAAAGAGGAAAAAGTCTGATGGGGCTAAATCTGGACTATAAGGCAGGTGAGGAAGCACTTCCCATCGAAATTCTCGAAGAACTTCTTTTGCAACCCGCGCAGTATGTGCTGGTGCATTGTCATGGTCAAACAAGATCCTACCATGAAGTTTCTTGACTAATGCCTCTTTCAGCTTCCTTAAAACATTTGCATAGTAAGCTCCTGTCACAGTTCTTTGACCTTCAAGATAATCTATTAGTATCACCCCATCTGAATCCCAGAAAATGGTGGCCATCACTTTTTGATCCGACTTTTGAGATTTGAACTTGATTGGCCCCAATGATCCACGTGAAAGCCACTGTTTTGACTGCTATTTGGATTCAGGATCATACTGGTAGATCCAGGTTTCATCTCCGGTGATGATTCTGGTTAGGAAATGCTCTTCATCAACTTCGATTTTGTTTAATATCGCCAAAGACAGATCACTTCGAAGAATCAGCTGATCAGAGCGCAACGCTTTTGGGACCTATCGCGCTGAAAGCTTGCTTAGTCCCAAAATTGAATTTGCCGAACCATATGAAATGTCTAGGGACTTAGCTAACTGATTAACTGTTATTCTTCGATCTTCTTCAATTAAAGTCTGAGCAGCCTCAACGTTTTGGTCATTTTTTGATGTTCCTAGTCTTCCACTGCGATGGTCGTCTTCAAGGTCGTCTTTCCCTTGTTTGAATCGCTGAATCCACTTGTAGACAGCAGTTTTCTTTGGAGCAGTAGTACCGTAAACTTTAACTAAAGCCTCCATAATCTGTGTCCCTTTCCATTTGAGTTTCACCAGAAACTTGATATTTGATCTTATCTCAAAATAACTATTTTCCATTGTTCCAAAAAGAGATTTTTTAAAGAGTGTCAGTACTGTACAATAGTCCACGCATGACTGACTGCAAGTCACTAATAGCAAGGTAAACACCCAGTGACAATGTTCTGACATGTTTAATATTGTTTTAACCTATTTTTTTCTTACTACGATAAAATTCCGCGAACTTTTTGATCCCTCCTCGTATATACACATACAATTTACATATATAATATAAATTACCGTATTTCCTGACGTCGAAGATGCTTCGTCCTTGAGGACACAGCCAAAAATGTGAAAAAAAAAATAATAAACAACCATCGGCCTCCAGGACGCATGGTAGATTATTGAGACATATTTTAGGAAAAAAGTATCGCCATCGACACCGGGAAATACGGTAGTAAAATTTAATTGAATAAACAAAACAAACAAAATACGAGTGTAACCATGAATTTATTAATGTTGTCTGAGATAGGCACAAGGGTAGAAATTTATTGGAAAGGAATTAATTGTACTGACCATTGTATCGTCCCAACAGCACAGTGAAAATATATTCTATTGACCCTGGAAGGACGAGTGGCAAAGTTGTTTGACCCCACAAGATTTCAACTCAGAACACTTAAAGGGACTTAATTCAATACCACAAGGCAATTAGAATCATATTTACCACCACCAGCAGCAAGAAAGTAAATCATTCTTTCTAACATTGATTTCAAATTTCAGCACTAGGCCAGCAAATTTGACGAAAGGACAATGTTGATTAAATCAAACCCCAGTATATAACTGGTACTTTATTTTATCTACCCTGGAAGATTTGACTTTGGCGAGATTTGAACTCAGAATGTATAGAGGTAGAACAAATACGACTAAGCATTTGCCCAACACTTGGCCAAATCCACTGCCGTCGGTAATATAATAGTAATAACAATAATAAATAAATAAGAAAACAACAACAACAATAACCAACTACTACTTTGTAGTCATGGAAACCCAGAGTTGACCGATTATATTAGACTGGCTAGAAGATATTCTAGATTAACTTTAGTCACAACTATATACATTACACTCACACATATATATATACACACACACACACATATACACAAACACACACACACATATATGAACACACAACCTGAAACCGCTTGGTGCCACAGTCGGGATTTTCCATATTTCTCTCTATATTGGACACTAATATATATTGGATACTAATATATATATATATATAGAGAGAGAGAGAGACGCTTCTGTGCGAGCAAGACTCGGTATGTATATATATATATATATATATATACATACACACACACACACATATATATATATATATACACATGAGGGAATGAATTCTGTGAGAGAACATCGTTATTTTTTCTCCCTCATATCAAGAATTTGAAGACAATTCATTTTCACCTGATGAGATCAGTGATAATCGATCATGGCTTCACAATCGATCTATCTCTTATTGAAACATGTGTCGTGATTAAATGATTGGAATTTTACCTTGCCTTCGGATTTTCATTTTGATACTTATACCCCGTTTTACATCATCTAGCTGTTCCCTCGAATGGAATTGGAGATATACAAAAGCTTGGAGAACTTAATATTGCTAACATAAAGTTATTGGACCTTTTTACACAACCAATAATGCACCTTACTATATAACAACTATATATATATACATATATATATACATATATATATACATATATATATATATAAATGAAAGGTATAGAAAATATTGTAGCAAAAAGCCAACAGTATTCCATAATATATATATATATATATACACCACAAACACACACATATATGTGTATATATATATATATATATATATACACACACACACATATAGAACAGCCAGTACAATTACTGTCAAACCGCACAAGGTTCTCGTACTCAGATGTAGTAGTAATAGTAGTAGTAGTAGTAGTAGTAGCAATAGACAGAAGTAGTAGTGGTAATAGCAGTGCTGCTGGTGGTATTAGCAGTAATAATCATAGCCATAGCAGCAGCAGTTGTAGTAGTAGTAGTAGTAGTAGTAGTAATAACAGTCATCCCTACACCAAACAGGGGACAAGAAAGTGCGAGGTGGAGTATTTTCAGCCCCAGGAACAGAGCGAGAAAGTGCATGTCCTTGTGTTCTGTGTGTGTATGTGTGTGATGGAAAGGGGGGGGGGTAGGAAGAGAAGGAGACAGATGGTGGAGTGGGGGCAGAACCCCCCCCCCGCACACACACACACGCAGACAAACCCACCCCGCCCCCACCCCCCAAATATCCCCTTGAAAAAACACAACCAACGACACCTCTATACCTCCTCCTCGAAACTCCACAAAGTATGCAGGGTAATTGATCCCACAGTTATATGTATGTATATATATATGTATATATGTATATATATATATATGTATACATATGTATACATATATATATATATATGTATGTATGTATATGTATTTATATATATATATATGTGTGTGTGTGTGTGTGTGTCCCCAGTGTTTAGTGTGAAGAAGGGGATGTGTGCCATAAATTTGTGTGTCTGTCCTCAACATCTCCACCAGTGTGTCCTTCCTTATGTCGATCCCTTTGTCCATCAGTTCCCCTGTCAATCTACCTATCTGTCCCGCCACCGCCACCACTTGTTGACCAATCAGCTGACCACTGATCACTGACCAAACAACAGAATGGTTGTTTTTAGAATCAAGAATGGAGGGAAGGGGTCGTTTGTCATGATTTCTGGGTGAGCACGTCACTGAGGATGGTGGAAGAGGACATCAGGCCGACCTGCGGCGGGTTCGTACTAGAGCCGGAGGAAAGCGGTGAGAGGATGGGGAAGTTTGGTGCCATCGGCGCCATTAGCAGGTGCTGCCCTTGCGTTGATAGGTGGTCGTTAATGGGTATGGGCATTGCCACATGGCGCGGTGCTGTGAATGGGTTGAAGTTACGATCGATTGAGTCCTTTTTCATCTTGCCCTTGCTGCGTACTTCTTTCTCAAGTTTCTCAGTTTTCATTCGGAGAGCTGGAGGCCGAGGAGATGATTCTTTTTCTAGAAAGTTCACAAACAGTTCCGAGAAACTCTGAAAGATGAAATAATAAATAAATGAAAATAAATATCAGAATATTTAACTCTTTTGTTGCCATATTTTTACTGCCCAAGATTTTCAAATAATTTTGAAAATAATCAAGAGTTTGGAGCATAACTTAAAGGTTCATACACAAAATTATGATGGGATATGTTATTATATTTATTTTTCATCTATTTATTAATGTTATTGTGTAACTGAGTTTTTAGGATATGTACACCATATCCCTGTTGGTTATAAGAGGCAATTAAAAAGGTTTGTGTCGGGAACGGGACAAATATTCTGATTCAAATTTTTTTTAAAAGCCCATAAACATACATCAGGGACAGGTTACCAAGTTTCTGGAAAATATTAGTCACAAAAATTGTTCTGCCACGGGCCATAGAAAAGTAGCTTGTGGCCTGCAGGCTGCATGTTTGAGATAATATCCACATTAAAATATTTGAGGCCTCAGTTTTAGATAAATATATTTACATTAAAATATTTGAGGCCTCAGTTTTAGATAAATATATTTACATTAAAATGTTTGAGGCCTCAGTTTTAGATAAATATATTTACATTAAAATATTTGAGGCCCCTGTAAAGAGCCATAACTAAATACCACCCTAATAATAATTGTTTCTACTTTAGACACAAGGCCAGCAATTTGAAAGGGAGGGGAACGTCGATTAAATCAACCCAAGTGCATTACTGGTACTTTATTTTATCAACCCCGGAAGGATGAAAGGCAAAGCTAACCTTGGCGGGATTTGAACTCAGAACGCAAAGGGCCATAACTCTATGCCACAAAGCATAGAGTCCAACGCTCTACTGATACTGCCAATCCACCACCCTTAACCACTCTAATAATAATTGTTTCTACTTTGGGCACAAGGCCAGCAATTATCCCAGTGCATTACTGGTACTTTATTTTATCTACTCCGCAAAGATGAAAGGCAAAATTAACCTCGGCGGAATTTGAACTCAGAGCGTAAAGGGCCGTAACTCTATGCTGACAAGCATGGTGTCCGACACTCTACTGATACTGCCAATCCACCACTCTTAACCACTCTAATAATAATAATAACAATAATACATCACCTTGTTGAATCTGGAAGGAGTGGTATTGGGTGATATAGATGGAGGAATGGAAGTTGCCTGAAAGAAACCCATCATCCAGCCTCTTCTTGAACCTTCTGCCTACAAGACACAAACAAAAGAAAGATAAACAATACAACCAAATAGACAACACATCTCAGGTCCTGAAAACGGTCATAAACTCTGCGTTACTCTCTCTCTCTTTAGCTAACAATACATGAGTTGTGGCATCACTCATCCAACTGAGGGAATTGGAGCAACGTGAAATAAAGTTTCTTGCTCAAGGACACAATTCACCACCCATTCTGGAAATCAAACTCACAATCTCACAATTGTAGGCCCAACACTCTAAATAAAAGAGTGAAATAAAGTTTCTTGCTCAAGGACACAATGCACCACCCAGTCTGGAAATCAAACTCACAATCTCACAATTGTAGGCCCAACACTCTAAATAAAAGAGTGAAATAAAGTTTCTTGCTCAAGGACACAATGCACCACCCAGTCTGGAAATCAACCTCACAATCTCACCATTGTAAGCCCAACACTCTAAATAAAAGAGTGAAATAAAGTTTCTTGCTCAAGGACACAATGCACCACCCAGTCTGGAAATCAACCTCACAATCTCACCATTGTAAGCCCAACACTCTAAATAAAAGAGTGAAATAAAGTTTCTTGCTCAAGGACACAATGCACCACCCAGTCTGGAAATCAACCTCACAATCTCACCATTGTAAGCCCAACACTCTAAATAAAAGAGTGAAATAAAGTTTCTTGCTCAAGGACACAATGCACCACCCAGTCTGGGAATCAACCTCACAATCTCACCATTGTAAGCCCAACACTAAATAAAAGAATATATGCATATCTAAATACCCTTGAGAAATCTTCAGCAGAAAATTCTAGAATGCCACCAATAAGCCTCAACACATCGGTTTTCTGTGTTTGTGTTGTACTCAGGTAATTGATGAGAAGGTTCTTCATTACAAGTCTGCCAGAAGAGAAATAAGAATGGTTAATATTCTCTGTTAAAATAAGCATCATCATCATCATCATTATCAATTAGTAAACAGGTTTGCCAGAAGAGAGATAGAGAAGAAAGATAAGAATTGTAGTATTCTCTGTTTAAACCATCATCATCATCATCAGCCACACTTAGTAAAGAAATAGTAAGAAGACAAAAGCGGACGGAGGCTCTGTAAGCCGTAGTGTAGGCAACCCGTCTAGGAGAGCTACCACTCTGAATAAATTGGTGCGGGGTAGAGAAGTCCCCTAAGTCCAGTAAGACGACCTCCCTAGTGCTGGTGGCACGAATAAAAGCACCCGGTCCATGCTGTAAAATGGAGGGGTAGAAAGGGCCCCTGAGTCCAGTAAGACAACCTCTCTAGCGGTTGTGGCATGAATAAAGGCACCCAGTCCATGCTGTAAAGTGGTGCTGGTGTTAGGAAGGGCATCCAACTAGTATATATTAATGCCAAAAATTATGAGCACAACAAATAAATACTGCAATAACTGCATAAATAGCAATAACACATATTTGCACAAAATAGTTATAGAAGTAGGTTGGTAGGTAGGTAGGTAGGTAGGTATGTAGGTATGTAGGTAAGTAGGTAGGTAGGTAGGTAGGTAGGTAGGTAGGTAGGTAGGTAGGTAGGTAGAGAGGTAGGTATGTTGGTAGGTAGATAGGTAGATATCTTGATAGGTAGCTAGGTATGATGATAGGCAGGTAGGTAGGTTGGTGGTTACTATATTGATAGATAAGTTTCTTTTATTTGCCACTAGGGCATCAAAAGTGGGACAAGTACAAAGGGGGGAGTTTACACAAAAAGGCGTCCTCAGTAAGGAGGAGGCAATAACAAAATATAAAAATAAAATAAGATATAACAAAAAATAAAATTTTTAACAAAATCCTCAATAAAGAGGAGGCGCCTTGGGGGGTCGCACACACCCCCGAAAAAAGTGTGCAACCCTTTTCCTCAGGAGCACAGAGAGGGGGTGCTCCCTCGTTCCTTCCTCTTTTCCACCTACAGGCTTATGTAAAGAGAAGGCCCATTCACACGGGCCATTCTCGCCACTTTCACCCACCTTTCATAAAAACGACTGGGGTGCAGCACCTCTCTCTCCATCCTGATCCTTCTTCCGAAATGATATCGGAAGAAACGGACCAGTTGTTGGCCAGAGAGAAAGGTGCCTGACCTCAGTCCTTTCAGACGCGTCCACCATACAACCTCTTTCGCCATGGCTATTACGCACAGAAACACCGCCTCTGCTTCATCTTTGAAGGGGGGAGGCGGCTTGATCATTACAATAGACTCGGTGGTCAACCGGATCGGTCCCACCCTTGACAGCAGTTGTTCGACATAGCCCCACAGATCGGCTACGCCCGAGCAGTGTACCAATGCGTGTGCAACGGTTTCCTCGTCGCACACGCATCTGGGACAGATCTTTTTGGCGGGGTCCCTACCCGGGCGCCCGTGTCTGTAGAGCCTTTCTCGAACGGGTAAAGCCCCTCGGTAGCACTGCCAGGCCAGGGACTTCTGGAAGTTGTCCATAGGTCCCGGGCTGAATGTCCTACCGAACAGGCTGGCCAGTTCGTCCTCCTCCATGTCTAGGGCTTCTCCGAGGGCGTCGTCGCACCTGCTGCGTACCAGCCCTCTATAGAATGTTGCGGTGGAGTCTCCACTGATAACCGGATCCGCCTGCCAGAGGGCGGTGAGCGCCTGGGCACACTCAGTGTGCCAGGCGCCCAGTTTTCTCGACCCAGGATTGCAGCTCGGTGAGTGAGACGAGTCTGGGAAAGGTTCGTCTCACAAACGAGGCCCACACCGGTTGTCCGGTGAGGAATACGTAGAGGTGCCGTAGCCTTAATGCGTGTTTACGCATCATTAGCCACGGCATCCCCAGCCCTCCTTTCGAAGGGTGTTGACAGCAGATGGATCTCCTCACCATAGGAGCCCGCCCCTTCCAAAGGAATTGGAAGAGCGCGCGCTCCATCTTGGTGAGGGTTTCCCTTGGGCAGGGCACTACGGTCAGGCGGTAGTAGATGACGGACGCTATATAAGTGTTCGCCACCTCCGCCCGACCTTTCAGGGATAGTTTGCAACTGGCCCACTTCTGGGTCAGTGCAAACACCCTGTTCGTAACCTCCGCCCAGTTTTTCTCCACCTGGAGGTCCGGTCCGAACCAGACCCCGAGCAACTTCACCGGGCCCTCCGTCCAGCGTCCGACGACGCCATCGGAGGGCATCGGTCTGCTCCTCCACGTGCCGAGTTGCAAACCGATCGACTTGTCCCGGTTCAGCTTAGCCCCTGTGAACTTTTCGTACTCCTCCAGTAAGGTGCCGACCGCCTCGATTTCGGAGGCCGTCGACACCATTACTGTCACATCATCGGCGTAGGCTGACACCGCTTTCCGCAATCCCGGTTCCAAAGGGATGCCCTGCAACAACTCCAACTTCCGCAGTAGTGGCTCGAGAGTCAACACATACAGAAGGGAGGAGAGAGGGCACCCTTGTCGGATGGACCGCGCGATTTTGAACGGCTCCGAGAGGTAGCCGTTCACCTTGACCCTAGAGCAGATGCGGCTGCTGTGCATAGCAGTGATCCAGCCCCTGAAAACGGGTCCGAAGCCTGCCGCCGCTAGCACCGCATCCAGGTAACCATGGTCGACCCTATCGAACGCCTTAGATTGATCCAAGTTGATCAGAGCCCCACCAAAGCCGGGTTCGTTCCCAACCCTCTCTATGATGTATCGCATGAGGTGGAGGTTGTCATGGATGGACCTGGACGGGATAGCGCATGTCTGCGCATCTCCCACCAGGTTGCCCACGACAAGCGCCAACCTCTTTGCTAGCACCTTGGCCAAAATCTGTAACTCTGTATTTAGCAGAGTTATGGGCCTGAAGTTACTTATTTCGTCCCCCTTGTTCTCGTCCTTCCTCACTAGCGTGACTACGCCCTTGGTCACAGTACAGGGAATTCTCCCGTTCTGTTGCCAGTTGCAGTAGACCGCCTCGAGGAGATCGGGGAACAAGTCCGGCATAGCTAGATATAATTCGTAAGGAAGACCATCGAGACCCGGGGATTTGCGTTTGCCGCATTGGCCCAGCACGTCCTCTATCTCAGCGGCCGAAATCGGCTCCTCGCAAGACTTCGCCTCCCTGTCCGAGAGGCGCGGCAGGCCGTCGAGGTATGGACCGAAGTCCACGTTTCCAACCGGCTCCCCGCCCCTCCCGAACAGTCGGGCAAAGTGCCTTTGAAAGGAGGAAAATATATTGATAGATAAGTAGGTAGCTAAGTCAGTAGCTACATTAGCAGGTAAAGAAAGCAGAATTGACTTCAGTTGATGCTTTACTAAATGAAAGGTTACAGACCAACAAAGGGTGTCATTACTTACTTATCGACAAATGCTTCTGAATCAAACTTCAGCCTATGTATCTCCTCATCAGCTGCCTTCAGGAGTTTTTCTTTCTCATCAACTGCAAAAGGGTAAATAGACACAAAGATAGATAGAGAGGGAGGGAGAGAGAGAGATAGAGAAAGAAAGATGAATAGATAGATAGATTAATAGACAGATAGATTAATAGACAGACAGACAGATAGGTAGATAGATAAAGAGACGAACAGATAGAGAGACAGGTGGATAGAAAGAGAGAGAGAGATAGACAAACAAATTGATATAAAAATAAAAATAGTCGTTTTGGAAGCCTTAACAATGCAGATGGGTAAATCTCCAGGTAACAGAATCAGGTGGTAATGAGAGAGAGATGTAAGAGGAAGCGCAGAAAGAGATGTAGGAAAAGTGTAAAAAATAATAACACAAGATAGAGTTACATTTCTGAACAGGAATCACCTAAAGAAAATATGAAAGGAGAAAGTGTAAGAATCTGGTAATCCAAATGTTTATAGTATCTTTGCTCATGGTCAGATCTTTGTGTAAATTTGCAGTAAACTAAAGTAAAAAGTGTAGTCTTTAATAAGATGCAATCAGTGATGTTTTGTACTTCTCAAAAATGTATTGCTACTGCAGCTTCATGTGGTACAGGACATTAAGAGTTAAAGTTGGCTTTAGAACTCAGAGAGCTGGAATTTACACAAACACCTGACCATTAGTAAGGTACAGATACTTTAACCCCTTAGCATTTAAACCAGCCATATCCAGCCAGAATTCTCTCACCTCTTTCTGTTCAAACCAGCTGTAACCGGTATATATGTTAAGGTATTGTTCTCAAAATAAATATCAAAATCTCACCCTCACCACTAGGCCACACACCTCCAATTATGTTTATATTAGAAATCAATATCCTTTATAGTCTTTATTGTTATTACTGATCTCTCACACACACCCCACACACACATATACCTGATACTCCATGTAACACCACCCTCGTCCACCTGATACCCTATGTAACCCCCATCCCCGCCCACATCACATGATATTCCATGTAAACCCCCCCCACACACACACACACAACACACTGGTTCTTGTTTCATTTTGTATTTCACATGTGGACCCAATTGTCAAGGTTTGCTCCCTTTCAGACTCTCTGTGAGGTCTCGGGACACACTATCTTTTTGAACATCCATCCCCCGCCTTGCAGGCCATTGCCAGTTTTTGTGACATGAAATGGAGACTGCAATATATTTTTCGAACAGGCCCCTCTACCTAAGGTCTGAACAGCAGAGCTGTTCAGCTAGAAGATGGGTCACAGGTGGCAGATAGCAATATGGCTACCAGATATGATGGCTAGTTGCGATATAAGCAGGCAACTGCCGGACAAATAAGCAACCACGGACCAACAGCGGTAAACTACTGGGGGAGATGGAGCAATAGGTGACACCTGTAGCTCCCACGAAAACTCTCACAACTCACTGACGTAGTTTTGACGAGGCCTGTAAAGGCCACCTCTAAAAAAGTCTAGTCTTTGCGAGGTTGACAAAGTACCAGATTGGTGACTGGCGTAAATAAGACCACCGAAACTACAACTTCAATATGGTGAGAGGAACAAAAAGAACGTTTGCACCCTCTCTTGTGAGCGGTGAAGTCATTATTATCATTATTAATATATGCATGGCCCTGTCACTCTTGATGGAGTCATAGGAGCACATTTTAAACGTAGTGAAACCTATCCCTTTCCAGGTCTGAACAGTCAATTTCTGAGAGAGAGAGAGAGAGAGAGAGAGAGATGAAGAATTGATCCCCAATACTGGAGTGGTACTTTTTGTTTATTGACCTCGGTGAGATTTGAACTCGGTGAGACCAAATGCATACTGCAAAGCATTCTATCCGATATTCCAATGATTTAGTCAATTTGTTGCCTGTTATTATTATTATTGCTAGGGCGATGGATTGGCAGTAGTATCAGTAGAGCGCCGGACAATGTTTTGCGGCACTGAGTTACGGCCCTTTACATTCTGTTTCCAAATCCCACCATGGTTAGTTTTGTTTTTCATCCTTACGGGGCTGATAAAATAAAGTACCAGTAATGCACTCGGGTTGTTTTAATCAACTTCCCTCCATGCCAAAATTGCTGGTATTGACACCTACACGACCACTTCACAGTGTGAGCTGGGTGCTTTTTGTCTTGACACCTACACAACCACTTCACAGTGTGGGCTGAGTGCTTTTTGTCTTGACACCTACACGACCATTTTAAAATGTGGGCTGGGGGCTTTTTGTCTTGACACCTACACGACCACTTCACAGTGTGAGCTGGGTGCTTTTTGTCTTGACACCTACACGACCACTTCACAATGTGGTCTGGGTGATTTTTGTCTTGACACCTACACGACCACTTCACAGTGTGGGCTGGGTGCTTTTTGTCTTGACACCTACACGACCACTTCACAGTGTGAGCTGGGTGCTTTTTGTCTTGACACCTACACGACCACTTCACAGTGTGGGCTGGGTGCTTTTTGTCTTGACACCTTCACGACCACTTCACAGTGTGAGCTGGGTGCTTTTTGTCTTGACACCTACACGACCACTTTACAGTGTGGGCTGGGTGCTTTTTGTCTTGACACCTACACGACCACTTCACAGTGTGGGCTGGGTGCTTTTTGTCTTGACACCTACACGACCACTTCACAATGTGGGCTGGGTGCTTTCTGGTGTAACACTTATACAACCACTTGACAGTGTATGTATGTATGATTCCTGGTGGAGTTTTAGTGGATTTGTATTGACATAGAGCATGTCTTGGGTATTTGAAACCCAGCAGAGTTAATCTCTCTGTAGGTCTGAGCAGAGCTGATTTCTTCCAGAGAAGGAGAGAGAGAGAAAAAGTGAGTGATAGAGAGAAAGTAAGAGAGAAATATAGAGAGAAAATGGACCCCACTATTGGGCTGGTTTTTTATGAACCTTGAAAGGATGAAAGGCAAAGTTAAATTTGCTGGGTTTAGAACTCAGAGTTCCGAGAGGCAGAATGAATATGGCAAAGCATTCTATTTGATGTTCTAACAACTCTACCATTTTGTTGCCTGCAAATACTGACTGTCTCGACACTGGAGGCTCATCAGGCTGGTACTTAACCCAGTTTCCATCGCATGAAGCGACTGGGAGTACAAGATTGTCCCCTGGACAGGACACCAGAGTTAAACCCTAGCCCCAACTATTGCTGGTATTCATTTTTATCTGAGTATACTGGAACAACATAAAAAGATCAAAATATAATTCCTATAACAATATTACATTTTCGTTTGTTTCAAAGTTTTATTAAAAAAGTTAAAGTCTGTCTTGAACCTGGTGGGTTATCAGGCCAGTACATATCCTGGTAAAATTGACTTAAAACACGGTTGCTGGCCTTTCATGGGACCTAAAAGACTATTCCCTGTTCCAGCAGGGAAAATTGCCTTAAAACACTGCTACTGGCTTTTCCTGGATCTCAGAGGACTAACCCCTGTTTTAACAAAATAAAATTGCCTTAACCCTTTAGCATTCAAACCGGCTGTATCCTGCCAGAACTCTCTCACCTCTTTCTGTTCAAACCGGCTGTAACTGGCTGCTCACACCTACATTAAGGTATTGTTCTCAAAATAAATAACATCAAAATCTCATAGATTCGATTTTATGTGAATAATTGTGTAAGATAAAGCCTTTACTGTGAAAATACAATAGTATATATAAAATAATGTAAATGTTAAAGGGTTAAATTATTGCTGCTGGTCTTTCATAGGACTCACAGGACTAACCTTTGTTTTAACAAAGAAAAATTGCCTTAAAACATTGCTGTTGGTCTTTCATGGGACTTACAGGACTAACCTCTGTTTTAACAAAGAAAAATTGCCTTAAAACATTGCTGCTGGTCTTTCATGGGACTTATAAGACTAACCTCTGTTTTAACAAAGAAAAATTGCCTTAAAACATTGTTGCATTGATGTTATAGTACTACTATTAATATCGTTCATTTACATAACTGAAAGGAAAGCGTTATCCCACAAGATTGCCATTATATCAGAAACGTATTACCTTCTCTTTTTCTTATAAATGTTTAAGTAAAAAAGAGGAGAGTGGGGAGATAAGTGACTTGATCTTTACTGTTTGTTCAAGGTAATGACAGCTTTTTTTAATTTTTCAAATACATCTGTGTATTTGAATGGAACGTGAGAAGAGCAAAGTGTTTGAGACATTACTGTTTTAAAAATATTTATTTAAAAAGACAGAGCCCAGGCAACGGAGAAGGGACATGTACGTTTATGCGGGAATTTGGGTGGGAGTAAGCAAGGATTTTAAAAAACGTTTTTATTCCTTTATTTATTAAATATTTATTTGTTCATTTATTTTATTTTATTTTTATATTTTTTTAGGGGCTGGGTATGTGAGGGGTGTGGGTAGTGAAAGTGTGATGGTGTTTTCCAAAACTGTTTAATGGCACTTCTACTTCTAAAGTTGCAGTTCGGAATGCCGACACACACTGTAAGCATTACAAAATGTACTAAACCAAAAAAAGAATCAGTACCTGATGTAATACTCACAGCTTGTAGATCGGCAAAAAAAATATCGACATCAAATTGTGTGTATATGTGTGTGGAGGAGGAGGAGGAGGAGAAGGAGGAGAAGGAGAAGAGGGAGGGAGGCTGGATTGATTGAGAAAGTCATTTAAAAAATTGTAATAATTATCTACGGCTGTTGTATTTGTTATGATTTAGCCACCCCAGTTGAAGCCTTGTCAAGCAGACCTATGATCAAAGGCTTTCTATCCATGACCATCCCAACTTTTCAGACATAGTTTAAAGTTCAGACTAGTTTATCCAATGTCCTTCCTTTAAAAAAAATATATGAAAAACAAAACAAAAAGAAAACAAAGAAAAACAGTAAGGAGTGATTTGTTGCTATTTCTAGCAGGTCGAGTGACCACATAGAGGTTTTTTTTAGGTTAATGTTGTTTTCAACTTATCAGCCCAGTGTAATAAATATATTGATAGGCTTTTATTCAATAGAATATGTCTCCCCACCCACTGCAAAAAATATATATATGACCCCACATATTAAAAAAAAAAAAAAATATATATAATGAAAAACAAAGGGGTCAGAATCAGTAGGGTAATAAACAAAAATTGCCTTGCAGTATTTATTTATATACATTAATGTTTTGAGTTCAAATCCTGGGGTGTTAACTGTGTTTGTCCTTCCATGAGGTTGATAAAATATTAACTGGTGATATATTCAGAATCAAGACAATTCCCAACCCTCTTCCCCTAAATTTGTGGCTCATTTGCCCTAATTTACAACAATAATATGATGAAGGACATGAAGAGAAATAGAATGTCCTGAGGAATGAATAGGGCCAGTGTTAAGATGTTCAAATAATCAACAATTTGGAAGGATTTTGTAATATAACTAACTTTTTCATTATAAAACTGGTGTTTGGAATATAACAAAAGTTATTGCATAAAATTATGATTGGAGGTCTTGAGATAAATATAAACACTTTAAAATAAACAGCTTTGTATTGTATAATGAAGGGTAGTTTCAGTTAGTTTGGTATCAAAAGGGTTAAATTTAAAAAAATCATAACTACCAAATTGATTTTTTAGTTGTGATATTTCTAATGAAAGACTGTCTATAATTTTCAATTTTTTCAATTTTTTTTATACATTTCTTTTTTCAGATTATGGTATATATACCAAGTGTAGTTAGATCTGTAGATTCATAAATTTACGTCTCGTCTTTTGTTGTCTAAACTCCAGTCACAACATCACTAATCATACACCCTTCTCTACTCTCACCAAAGCTTGAACCTAAGTAGAAACAAAAACAAAAAAGGCCAACAAAACATGCTATGAACAGTTCAAACTAGTTCTATTGCAGAACAAGCCTCATGCAGAAATATGCACATATACATGCCATGCCGTGCAACACTCAGCTATTTACCTGCAACATTCTCTGTAGTAGTTAATAGTGAATAATTATAACAAAAATAAGTACTAAGAGAACATAACCATTCAATTTTCACTTACAGAAAACAAGCTAATGAAATGTCTTCTTATACACCCTGATTTTAGCTGGGAATTGAAGGGTAATGCCCGGGACTCATTTTAGGGTCTCTGAGGCTGATGTTTGGGAGGAAGAGAAGACGCTATCCTTAAACCAGAAACACTGTCTGAATATTTCCAACAGAATGGACTTCACTAAAGGCCCTCAAGAGTCAGATGGTGATGGTGGTATTGTTAAACAAGGTGATGTATTAAGTCTACCATTGAAATAGGCCAAAACAGGATCTGAATTCAGAACAAAAAAAAAAAACAATTCTACCAGTTTACCACCCAAGATTAGTACTTTATCAACCTCTGAAGGTTCTCTGCTCTACCAATTCTACCAGTTTACCACCCAAGACTTGGTTCTATATTCATCAACATCAGAAGGTTCTCTGCTCTACCAATTCTACCAGTTTACTACCCAAGACTTGGTACTATATTTATCAACGTCAGAAGGTTCTCTGCTCTACCAATTCTACCAGTTTACCACCCAAGACTTGGTACTATATTTATCAACGTCAGAAGGTTCTCTGCTCTACCAATTCTACCAGTTTACCACCCAAGACTTGGTACTATATTTATCAACGTCAGAAGGTTCTCTGCTCTACCAATTCTACCAGTTTACCACCCAAGACTTGGTACTATATTTATCAACGTCAGAAGGTTCTCTGCTCTACCAATTCTACCAGTTTACCACCCAAGACTTGGTACTATATTTATCAACGTCAGAAGGTTCTCTGCTCTACCAATTCTACCAGTTTACTACCCAAGACTTGGTACTATATTCATCAACATCAGAAGGTTCTCTGCTCTACCAATTCTACCAGTTTACTACCCAAGACTTGGTACTATATTCATCAACGTCAGAAGGTTCTCTGCTCTACCAATTCTACCAGTTTACTACCCAAGACTTGGTACTATATTCATCAACATCAGAAGGTTCTCTGCTCTACCAATTCTACCAGTTTACTACCCAAGACTTGGTACTATATTCATCAACATCAGAAGGTTCTCTGCTCTACCAATTCTACCAGTTTACTACCCAAGACTTGGTACTATATTTATCCGTGGAGGTAACACGGTAAAAACCTCCCAGTCCACACTGTAAACGTGGTTGGTGTTAGGAAGGGCATCCAGCCGTAGAAAACCCGCCAGACAGTCCTATACGAGCAAGACAACCAATCTTGCCTCAAGTTGGAAAACTCCCGTCCAGACCCATGCAAGCGTGGAAGATGGACGTAAACGATGATGATGATGTATATATACATGTCTGTGTATGTGTATATATATATGTGTGTGTCTGTGTAAGTATATATGTATATGTCTGTGTATGTATATATATATATATATATATATATATATATGTCTGTGTATGTATATATATATATATGTGTGTATATATATATATATATATATATATATATATATATATATATATACATATATATGTCTGTATGTATATATATATGTCTGTGATGTATATATATATATGTCTATGTATATATATATATATATACACACAGACATATATATATATATGTCTGTGTATGTATATATATATATATATGTGTGTATGTATATATATATATATATATATATATATATATATGTCTGTGTATATATATATATATATATATATATATATATATATGTCTGTGTATGTGTATATATATATATATATGTCTGTGTATGTATATATATATACATGTGTATGTATATATATATATATATGTCTGTGTATGTATATATATGTCTGTGTATATATATATATATGTGTGTATATATATATATATGTGTGTATATATATATATATATATATATATATATATATATATATATATATATATAATATAAGATCAAAAGATGGTTAAAGGAGTTCAATATATTTTATTATGCGCATTTCAAAAACAAACATCATCAAACAATAATATTTGTGTTTTCATCAGATAAAACAGGAGAACATGATATGAAGGCTAAAAAAACACTTGTTGATAGTGCAGTTTTAAATCAACATATGAAAAGTGGTTTTAGATTGATGTGTGATATTGGGAAAAATATTTTATTTAGAGAGGGGGGGAGAGAAAAGGATGAAAAGGGAAGGAGATGAGAGGGAGAGATGGGTGATAGAGAGAAAGAGATAGTTTTTATAACAGAGAGGAGATATATTTTATATAGAGGGGTTGAAAACCGTTGGAAGATACTGTATAAATTAAAAATTTTGAAAATTAACGAAGGGAGGATATGTGCGAGGAAAAAATATATTATATTTAGGGAGGGGTGGGGGTGGAAAGGATGAAAAAAAGGGGAGGAGATGAGAGTGAGGGTGGAAAGGGAGAGATGGGTGATAGAGAGAAAGAGATAGTTTTTATAACTGAGAAAAAGATATAATGTTTTAATATAGAGAGGTTGGGAACCGTTGGAAGATAATGTATAAATTAAAGGAATTTGAAAATTAACGAAGGGAAATTATGTATGGAGATAGAGAGAAAAAATAACGAAGGGAGATTATGTATGGAGATAGAGAGAAAAAAAAAATAATAATTGTGGGTGAATATTCAAAAGGAGAAATGTAGGAATCTTAAAATTAGCAAAGAGAAAATGTTTATGTATAGGATTTGAGAAAAATAATGTGAAGTTAAAGTTTTTATATTGAATTCATATGTATTAATAATGAGTTCGTTGATGGGGAGAAAAAAATAATAATAAATTAAGGATGAAATTGAGATTAAAAAGATTTATGATAGAGAGAAAAAATAATAATGATTGCGGATGAATACTCAAAATGTCAAAAACAAATGTTATTGTTTTACGAAGAGATATAATGAGGGTGATGAGTAAACGGGTATTATAGAGTGTATAATGCCCTTTAAAGTAAGGTAGATGGGTATATTTTAAAGAATATATGAGTATATATTAAAAAAAAAATATATAATAATAAATTAAGGATGAAATTGAGATTAAAAAGATTTATGATAGAGGGAAAAAAATAATAATGATTGTGGATGAATATTCAAAATGTCAAAAACAAATGTTATTGTTTTACGAGAAGATAGGATGAGGTAAATGAATAAACGAGTACTATAGAGTGTATAATGCCCTTTAAAGTAAGGTAGATGGGTATATTTTAAAGAGGTGTATGTATATGTGCCTTTGAGAAAAGATTCTAAATTGATAAAGAATTGAATATTAACTGTATACTTTGTGAAAAGTTCTATGGAATTTATGCAGGCAGATGGAAAACAAATCCGAGCGTCTATTTATTATGGATTCTAGGTTAGAATCTCCCCATCAACGAACTCATTATTAATACATATGAATTCAATATAAAAACTTTAACTTCACATTATTTTTCTCAAATCCTATACATAAACATTTTCTCTTTGCTAATTTTAAGATTCCTACATTTCTCCTTTTGAATATTCACCCACAATTATTATTTTTTTTCTCTCTATCTCCATACATAATCTCCCTTCGTTATTTTTTCTCTCTATCTCCATACATAATTTCCCTTCGTTAATTTTCAAATTCCTTTAATTTATACATTATCTTCCAACGGTTCCCAACCTCTCTATATTAAAACATTATATCTTTTTCTCAGTTATAAAAACTATCTCTTTCTCTCTATCACCCATCTCTCCCTTTCCACCCTCACTCTCATCTCCTCCCCTTTTTTTCATCCTTTCCACCCCCACCCCTCCCTAAATATAATATATTTTTTCCTCGCACATATCCTCCCTTCGTTAATTTTCAAAATTTTTAATTTATACAGTATCTTCCAACGGTTTTCAACCCCTCTATATAAAATATATCTCCTCTCTGTTATAAAAACTATCTCTTTCTCTCTATCACCCATCTCTCCCTCTCATCTCCTTCCCTTTTCATCCTTTTCTCTCCCCCCCTCTCTAAATAAAATATTTTTCCCAATATCACACATCAATCTAAAACCACTTTTCATATGTTGATTTAAAACTGCACTATCAACAAGTGTTTTTTTAGCCTTCATATCATGTTCTCCTGTTTTATCTGATGAAAACACAAATATTATTGTTTGATGATGTTTGTTTTTGAAATGCGCATAATAAAATATATTGAACTCCTTTAACCATCTTTTGATCTTATATTATGCATACTCCAGTCCCACAAACTGTAGAGTGCTTCTTATCCGATATCTGCATTGCTTTATTGTACTACAATAAAACTCACCTCCTACATATATATATATATATATACATACACAGACATATATATATATATATATATATGTGTATATATATATATATATATATATATATATATATATGTCTGTATATATATATATATATATATATATATATATATATATATATATATATATATATATGTCTGTATATATATATATATATATATATATATATATATATGTCTGTATATATATATGTGTGTGTAGGATTAATGTCTCATTTACCTTTGTTGCTAAAACAAACCAAAAATTTACACCAAAAAATGAAAATAATATAAAACAATAAAACAACAACAAAAGAAAAAAAAAACATTTCAAACAACATGGAAGGTTGAAAACAAAATGGCTGAGTTGGGATATCATGCATTGATCATAGAGGCAATGTTTAGTGAGTGGCATGGTTGGAGGGGAGATAAGGAAAGGACCTTTCTAAAGGGCTGGAGCGAAGCCTAGGTTCAGTGGTGGTGGTGGTGGTGTTGGTGGTGGTGTTGGTGGTGGTGGTGGTGTTGGTGTTGGTGGTGGTGTTGGTGGTAGTGTTGGTGTTGGTGGTGGTGGTGTTGGTGGTGGTGTTGGTGGTGTTGGTGTTGGTGGTGGTGGTGGTGGTGTTGGTGTTGTTGGTGGTGGTGTTGGTGTTGTTGGTGGTGGTGTTGGTGGTGTTGGCGGTGTTGGTGGTGTTGGCGGTGTTGGTGTTGGTGGTGGTGGTGTTGATGGTGGTGGTGTTGGTGGTGTTGGTGTTAGTGTTGGTGGTGGTGTTGGTGGTGGTGGTGGTGGTGGTGGTGTTGTTGGTGGTGTGGGGTCAGTGGTGGTGGTGGTAGTAGTGTCAGTGGTGATCATGGTGGTCGTAGTGGTGGTAGTACCAGTGGTGATTGTGGTGGTGGTGGTGTCAGTGGTGACAGTGGTGGTGGTGTCAGTGGTCACCGTGGTGGTGGTGGTGGTGTCAGTGGTCACCGTGGTGGTGGTGTCATGCCGTTAGGTGAGACATTCATGTAATCTCGGCTAGTAACTTGAGGTTATCCTATCCACTCGGAATTACTAACTGAGATTACACAAAGATCAAAAATAGGATTATAATCACACACGGACACACATTAAGAAATTATAAATACACATATATGCATGCGTACATGCGTGCATGCATGGTCTTGTAACACCAGGAGGGAGTTGTGGGGTCTCATAATGTCATAACAGCTTTTCTAGAGCATTTAATGTTTTTTTTTAAACCTGGCGGAACCCATCTCTTCTCCAGGTTCGAATACAGTAGATTTCATCCAGAGAATGATATATATATATATATATATATGTATATATATATATATATATATATATATATATATATATATATATATGTATATATATATATATATATATATATATATATATATATATACAATGATATTAAATAAATGGAAACTATATTTATAAAACCATTTATGACTATCCAGTGAATTTCCAACCGATAAGGTATGATTTTCATGGGTACGTCTCTATTTATAAAACAAATTTTGTATTTTATCTGATGAAAGCGTACCAATATTGTCTTGGTACCCTTGAAATATATATAATAAAATAAATATGGTTTTATAAATATAATTTCCATTTTTTAATATCATTGAATATTTACTCCAGAAACTTGTTGAGTGCTCTAAATCAGTTATAAACATTTATGTTTGTCGGACTTCCAACAAATTAAATACAAATTCTACTTTGTATACATATATATATATATATATATATATAAAATTGCAAGTTTGAAGAACCATTAGATAAAATATATACAGTATTTCCTCTCCTAGTCCGTATAAATCAACCACATAAAAAATCATTTAAACGAGGCTATAAGTTTAAAATGTAACTATGGAGAAATAATAGACAAATGATACAGACTATCTTCCTTAATTAATTCTTCATTCAGCCACACCATGAAAGGTAGCCAAACTCATATATGTATCTGTGACTATGTCTAATTATATATATATATAATTAAGGAAGATAGTCTGTATCATTTGTCTATTATTTCTCCATAGTTACATTTTAAACTTATAGCCTCGTTTAAATGATTTTTTATGTGGTTGATTTATACGGACTAGGAGAGGAAATACTGTATATATTTTATCTAATGGTTCTTCAAACTTGCAATTTTATATATATATATATATATATATATATATACAAAGTAGAAGTTGTATTTAATTTGTTGGAAGTCCGACAAACATAAATGTTTATAACTGATTTAGAGCACTCAACAAGTTACTAGAGTAAATATTCCAAGATAATAATAAATGGAAACTATATTTATAAAACCATATTTATTTTATTATATATATTTCAAGGGCGACCAACCCAATCTTGGTGCGCTTTCATCAGATAAAATACAATCTCTATCCAGCGATTTTAGAACCGTCAAGGTGTGATTTCCATGGGTATGTCGTTATTTATAAAACAAATTTTGTATTTTATCTGATGAAAGCGCACCAAGATTGGGTTGGTCACCCTTGAAATATATATAATAAAATAAATATGGTTTTATAAATATAGTTTCCATTTATTATTATCTTGGTATATATATATATATATATTTATTAAAATAACAGATTAAAGTTTAAGCAAAGAATCGCTGCTTTAACCCTTACTTTCACTGTTATTTTAAATATATTTGCTCTAGGGTTCTTATATATTTGATATATATTTATCCTTATCGAGCCCTCTTTGGATTTTAGTCTTCACATTTATTATTATTACTATATATATATATATATATATATATATATAGAGAGAGAGAGAGAGAGAGAGAGGGGGAGAGAGAGAGGGGAAATGAGAAAGATGAGGAAGAAGAATTGACCTCAGTTCTTTACTGGTACTTTTTTTATCAACCTTGAATGGATGGAAGGCAAAGTCGAGATTGACCTTGGTGGGATTTGAACTCAGAGAGCAGAGAACCCAAACGAATACAGCAAAACATTCTATCTGATGTTCTAACAACTCTGCCAATTCACCACCTCACACACACACACACACACACATATATGTATGTGAGTGCATCTATATGTACATACATGCATATATATATATATATATACACATACATACATACATATATGTATGTGAGTGCATCTATATGTACATACATGCATATATATATATATATATATATATATATATATATATTGGCAGTATCGGTAGAGGGTCTGACGCCATGCTCTGCACCATAGAGTTACGGCCCTTTATGGTCTGAGTTCAAATCCTGCCGAGGTTAACTTTGCCTTTCATTCTTACGGGGTCGATAAAATAAAGAACCACTCGGATAATTACTGGCCTTGTGCCAAAAGTAGAAACAGTGTATATATATATATATATATATATATCATCATCATCATCATCATCATCAACGTTTAACGTCCGTGTTCCACGCTTGCATGGGTTTGGACGGGGGTAGTCCCACTTGAGGCAAGAGTGATTGTCTTGCTCGCATAGGACTGTCTGGCAGGTTTTCTACAGTTGGATGCCCTTCCTAACACCAACCACATTTACAGTGTGGGTCTGGGAGGTTTTTACCGTGTTGCCTACACGGCCACATTACAGCGTGGACTGTGTGTTTTTTTGTCGTGACACCTACACGATCTCATTTGTTTCGGCCCGGATGGCGCGGCACCAACATAACTTTACATAGGACGGGGTGGTGTGGATGGGGTGGGGGTGGTGGTGGTGGGACGGGGTGTATTTTGTTAGAGATGCCTACTGGCAAGGCGGGTCTTCTCTGTTACTGAGTACCGCCAAAGGTCTCGGTCCAGTGACATTGTCTTGGAGAGGTGTAAGTGTGTGAGGTCGGAGTTTATCAGCTCGTCCCAGGTTTTTCTAGGTCTGCCTATTCCGTGGCTACCGTCTATCTTTATTGCCCTGCACTTTGTTATACAGCTATCGACTTTCATGCGCATCACGTGTCCATACCAACGTAGCCTTCTCTCGAGTAAACAACATCTGATCCCTCTTATCTCTAATTTTTTCCTTAGTTCGTTTATGCTTTGCCGTTCACGTATATTACTGTTACACATCCAGCGGAGCATGCAAGCTTCGTTCCTCTCTAGTCTGCGTATATCCTCTGCACACAATGCCCAGGTCTCACTGCCATGCAACATTGCTGTTCGTATGCAGGCATCGTACAACCTGCCTTTCATTTTTAGGGAGAACCCTTTAGCAGCTAATAGTGGTATAAGCTCTCTGAACTTTTTCCAACCAGTTCTGACTCTAGCTACAGTATATATATATATATATATATATATATAGATATATATATGTATGTATATATGTATGTATGTATGTATGTATGTATGTATGTATGTATGTATGTATGTATGTATGTATGTATGTATGTATGTATGTATGTATGTATGTATGTATGTATGTGTGTGTGTATGTCTAGATTAAACATTAAGCAAAATAAGCACATGCTTGGGTCAACAAGAGGAGAAGGAAGGAGAGGGGGCACCAGAGAGTCACACCCAAACCCACACCCATACCAGATTTACCAAGCTGAATCAAGGGCCCTACAAAAAATATTGAATATTTGCATTTCAACACATTTTCTTCATTATATAAGTAAACGATGTGTTTATATTGATTACTATTATTTAGTGTTAACTATAAAAAATATATTCGAGAGTTTTATTTCGAATAGTAATGATTTCTAGTATAGGCACAAGGCCAATAATTTTGGGGGAGTGGAAAGTCGATTAAATTGACCCCAGTGCGTTACTGGTGCTTATTTTTATCGACGCCGTAAGGATGAAAGGCAAAGTTTACCTCGGGTGGATTTGAACACAGAACGTAAAGGGACATAACTCTATGCTGCAAAGCATGGTGTTCGACACTCCACCGATACTGCCAAATCACCACCCTTATATCGAATAATAATTGTTTCTACTTTTGGCACAAGGCCAGCAATTATCCCAGTGTACCACTGGTACTTTATTTTTATCGACCCCGTAAGGATGAAAGGCAAAGTTAACCTCGATATCGAATAACAATGATATTCGATTCGTTTGCAAGTAAACAGCCTCATTAGAGCTATATTTTTTAGATGACCATCATCCTCCTTTTCTTCTGAGGCTGTTTGCTTTCAAATGAATCAAATATTATTATTTATGTATCCACTATGTTAGAGCGAAAAACCAAATTCTAATTTTGTTTTAAAAAAAAAAAGTCTTCTCTTTTTAACAGAAAAAAAAAGCAGATTATATTTAATATATTTGTAGAGTTTGGTCTGCAAGGTAGCCTGGAAGAAAACTGAATTATTAATTTTTATTATTTCATATTGAGTACTTATTATGTCTTAGACAATGTTAGTTAAAGTATGGCATCCTCGAAGAAGGAGCTGTATTGTTGGGTTGTGATTAAGGCATCATATATGATCCTAATCCAGCTGAGTGTGTATCTCAATGAGGATTTATACACCTATATATGTATGATATGTATATATGTATGATATATATAAACATGTATACTTCTATTATACTTCTATATATATATATACATTAATGATGAAGGCTGTTAGAATGTGAACCCTGTACAAAGTAAGAAATGGAGGAGTTTGTTCATAAAACATAATAAATGATAAAAAGAAAATAAATTTAAAAAAAAATCATATAAAAATAAAATGAAAAATAAATACAAAATTACTCTGGTTAAAACAAGGGAAGCAATTTCTAGATATTTTGAAGGAAGTTATTGCTGGATATTTTAAGGGAATTTATTGCTGGGTATTCTGAGGGAAGCAATTTCTGGATATTTTGAAGGAAGCAATTTCTAGATATTCTGAGGGAATTTATTGCTGGGTATTCTGAGGAAAGCAATTTCTGGATATTTTGAGGGAATTTATTGCTGGGTATAGGAAGCAATTTCTAGATATTTTGAAGGAAGTTATTGCTGGATATTTTGAGGGAATTTATTGCTGGGTATTCTAAGGAAAGCAATTTCTGAATATTCCGAGGGAAGTTATTGCTGGATATTTTGAGGGAAGTTATTGCTGTGTATTCTGAGCGAAGCAATTTCTGGATATTTTGAAGGAAGCAATTTCTAGATATTCTGAGGGAATTTATTGCTGGGTATTCTGAGGAAAGCAATTTCTGGATATTTTGAGGGAATTTATTGCTGGGTATAGGAAGCAATTTCTAGATATTTTGAAGGAAGTTATTGCTGGATATTTTGAGGGAAGCAATTTCTAGATATTTTGAGGGAATTTATTGGTGGGTATTCTAAGGAAAGCAATTTCTGAATATTTTGAAAGTACAAGTGTTTCAAAGCCATCTTCTCAGGTGAAGCAGGCGTTAGCCGTGTGGGTTCCATAACAAGATTTTCTAACCATCACGAGTTAGATTTTTGAGGTAATGTTTTTTACAGCCAAGGTCCTTCCTCACATTAACCCTTTTAATTTACCTCCTCATACAACATGTAAGGATATGAGATATGATATACCTATTCTAAACTAGACATACATAGCTGGATATTCTGAAAGTGAACAATGTTAGTTTTAAAAAAATTGTGGGGGAAGGGGGCAGCTAAATCAGACAAAGTGTATTATCATATTAAAATCTTCTAAACTACAGCCATCACTTGTAATTGAGTATGACTTGGTAGTGTGTACTATGCTTTTAGTAAGGGTTTTTAGTCGTCAGCAGATATAGAACCCTCTCTTGTCCCTCGCTCCTTTCATCCAGCAGAACCTCGAGGATGTTACAGTGTGAGGTATTGTTGAGTATATCTTGAAATATGATTTGGCCAGGTGAGAGTTCAACGAGATGTTTTTGGCCAGGTGAGAGTCCAACGAGATGTTTTGGCCAGGTGAGAATTCAACAAGGTGTTTTTGGCTAGGTGAGAGTCCAGCAAGATGATATGGCCAGGTGAGAGTCCAACGAGATGATTTGGCCAGGTGAGAGTCCAACGAGATGATATGGCCAGGTGAGAGTCCAACAAGATGATATGACCAGGTGAGAGTTGAAAGAGATCTTTTTGGCCAGGTGAGAGTCCAAGATGATTTGGCCAGGTGAGAGTCCGAGATGATTTGGCCAGGTGAGAGTCCGAGATGATATGGCCAGGTGTTAGTTCAACAAGATGTTTTGTCAAGGTGTTAGTCCAACCCCAGCAAGTAACGGTGAGAAGAACTAACCACTCATATTTTACCAGCTGAGATTATACAAGCACCTGTCAATCACTGAGACATGCATTGGTCATAACAGCTAAATTGTCAATATGTAAATATGTATATATAAGTGTATATGTGTGTGTGTGTATCTATATATATATATATAGATGTGTGTGTGTCTGTGTTGGTATCTATATATAGATGTATGTGTGTGTGTATCTATATATAGATGTGTGTGTGTATATATCTATATATATAGAGGTGTGTGTGTGTGTGTGTATCTATATATAGATGTGTGTGTGTGTATATATATATATGTGTGTGTGTGTGTGTATCTATATATAGATGTATGTGTGTGTATATCTATATATAGATGAGTCTGTATATCTATATATAGATGTGTGTGTATATCTATATATATAGATGTATGTATATCTATATATAGATGTGTGTGTATATCTATATATAGATGTGTGTGTGTGTGTGTCTATCTATATATAGATGTATGTATATCTATATATAGATGTGTGTGTATATCTATATATATAGATGTGTGTGTGTGTCTATCTATATATAGATGTATGTATATCTATATATAAATGTGTGTGTGTGTTAAGGACTGGCTGAGGCTATATATGGACCACAATTCTGTTGGCTTTGTTAATACAAATATATATATATATATATATATAGAGAGAGAGAGAGAGAGAGACATATGTAAAATCCCGACCACAGTGCCAAGCGGTTTCAGCTCGTATCTTCAGCAAGTCTTTTTTATTGAGTACTCCCATGACTAGTGGTCTCCCCAGGCTCATCACCACAGACTCTCCCTGTCTCTCTGTATATATATAATATATTGGGCCGTCAAGTATGGAATTTGTAGAAATTTGTAAAAAAAAAACAAATTTCTACTAATTTCATAGTTGATGACCCTATATATATATATATATATATATATATATATAGCTGTGGTCGTTATTTATTCAAGCATTTATTCCTAAGAGTTGCATATGCCTCATCTCAATCAATAATCATGCTTACATACATATTAATAGATAAATAGTTAGCTAGACAAATAGAAAAGTAGCTATATCTAAAGACATTTTTTCCAATTCCAACCCACCCGTCCCCTCAATCTATCTTACTTCTCATTCTTTCTTCTGATGAAGGACTAGCGTCCGAAACGTTAAGACCCTCTTCCTGCTATATCAAGCGTTAACCTAATATATCCCTTCCATATACTGTACCGATTGTGTTGTTATTTCTGTTTACCTTTTACATTTACATATATATAAAGACCCCTTTAGTCATGAATGACCATGGGATTTGCCTCCCGAAAGTTCCCCTCCGAGGCACAAGTCCGGGCAAGGTGTTTATGGAAGACCAGCAGTCACTCATGCATACCAGTCTCCCCTCTCCATGCCACCAATGTTGTCCAAGGGAAAGACAATGGCTGATACAGCTTGGTATCAGTGACGTCACAACTCACTTTTACAACTGAGTGAACTGGAGCAACATGAAATAAAGTGTCTTGCTCAAGAATACAAGGCATCACCTGGTCCAGGAATCCAACTCACAACCTCACTATTGCAAGCCCAATGTTCTAACCACTAATCTTCTTCATTCTATTTCTAATTACATCCCCCTCCATACACATGCACTCATGTGTCTGTGTGTATATCCTGACTCATACACTGTTCACTTTCCTGACATGTGTACATTATTCTATGTACTATACATGCACCTTTGATGAGTTGTAGTGCACCTGAGCACTGTACACAATAATTTTCATTATCAATATCATTAACCACTGACTTTAATTAGTGTTGTGTAATCAACTCACACTGTATCCAAAATAACTATTTATCACAATCAACAGAACAGAAGTGTTTGGGAGATTTTGTTGTGATGTAAACAAAGTAAAGACAAAATAAGAATAAAATGTTTAAAAAAAAAAAAATAAATAAACAAAAAATAATAAATTTATAAATAAAAACGATACATTTATGGAGATATTGGGCAAATTTGAAAATTTGAAATCTGTTTGCCTTTCTTATGAAAAAGCTGCCACAATACATATATTAACTATTTAATAGTCATATCATGGAGAAATTGGCAGTGACACCCATGGGATTGAGCTATATATCGGCCCTTCCCCAGGGGGGAATTTATCTGGTTTATTCAGCTATTTTATAATTAACTCTTAATATCGTGTAATGATTTAGCGGAACATATCTAAAATACAGATTTGTTAATTCAAATGTTCATAGTATCACTACTAGGAGACAGATTGTTGTGAACATTTTCAGAGCAAAAATTGTAATCTTTAATAAACTAAATTAAAGGCTTTAATGTTTAATGGAATGCAGTCATAGCGCTGCTTTATACTTCTCAAGAATGTTCCAGATGTTAAGAGATAATATATGAAATGTGGCAGTTTTTAATAATTAAACAAACACACAAACATACAAAGAAAATGATATAGTAAGTGCTGGTCAGTCATCAATAAGTTTTAGCTGTTAAACAAGACTAAGTCATTGTAAAATATTAAATATACTGCTGCATTGGTTTAACCATGTCAACGCAGTGTTCCGAATTAAAATATAGTGATGTAAACAAATGTAGAAAAGAAATTTTACATGTAAACTTAGAGGTTAACAGATTGTAAGCTGGAAAAAAAAAAAGTGTAAATCAATATTTATCTTTCTTATAAATTGTTTCTCCTCCAAAACAAAGAAAATGAATTCTGATTTACCTTCAAACTTTAGTTGCTCTATATGGTTCATCTTTAGGTCTATCTGTTCACTAAGACGCTCTGCTGCCTGCAAACCATCTTCAGCTTCAGATAGCTTCTCCTATGAAAGATATTTCACAAAGAAGGTATATATATATATATATATATAGATATAAATATATATATATGTATACTGTATGAGCAAGACATGGTCACCTGACCTGGCATTGCTTACAACAGGACAATTCGTCTAACCCATGCTAGCATGGAAAAATGGATGTCAAATGGTGATATATATATATATATATATTTGAGTATTTGCAAAAGGCAAACAGAGTTAACAAAGCAAACGACACAGTACAACAAAGAAATATATTATTAGTTTTACGCTTGATAAATGTATTTGTATATATATATACATGTATATATATATATATATACATATATATGTATGTGTATGTAGGTATATATATATATATATGTGTGTGTGTGTATGTGTATATATATATGTGCGTGTGTATGTGAATGTAGGTATATATCATCATCATCATCACCGTTTTACATCCATTCTCCCACGCTAGCATGGGTTAGACGGGTTGTCCTGTTGTGGGCAGTGTCCAGTCAGCTGACCTTGTCTTGCTCATACAGGAACTGATTCTGTCTTGATTTCTACAACTGGATGCCCTTCCTAACACCAACCTCATTTACACATATATATATATATATATGTGTGTGTATGTGTACATGCATTTACACACACATATATATATATATATATATGTGTGTGTATGTGTACATGTCAATGTTTAATGATATAAACCAGAGTATTGAGCTATATCCCATTAGCTTAAAAAGCTAACTTAGCCACTCGATAAACAGAGATTGATAAAATAAGAAAAATGTCAGTATAAATATATAATCATCCAAAAAGGCCTTTAAGAGTGTGCTCCAGTTTGGTCACAATCCAGTGAGTGAAACAAGCAAAAGAGTATAGAAACAGAGAAATCAACAGCAAAAGTCAGTGTATTTGTGTCTGTTCCTTACCTGAGTACCATGGAGATTAGACTGAAGGTTTTCAACTAAGGCCCTTAATCGATGCTGCTCAGTTTCATTCTTCTGCCTCTCGGCTGTCATTTGACTCTCTCGTTCTGTAAGAAAATGGAATTATTATTATTATTATTATTATTATTATTCTTTGAGTCTCAGTCAGTGATGTTATTTAACTGCAAAGTTTGTTGAAATGAATATCAAGCCACTACCTGCAGCCTCAGACATTCAGGACGTATCGGAGGGTTCTTGCTATTCCCAGCAAGCATGCCTTTTGAAGTGTTCCAAAAAAACGGGGCTGGACTAATTTTCTTTAACTATCCTTAAAAACTCTTGAGATAGTACCTAGTGCTCCTATAACAATCGGGATGACCTTGATCTCATGACAGTCCCAAATAATTTTTAACTCCCACTTTAAGTCCTGGTATCGGTTTATTTTCTCCCTCTCCTTTTCTTGCACTCTCGTGTCAAAGGGGCAGGGTACATCTACAATCAGGCATGAACTTTTTTCCTTATCAAAAACCACCAGGTCGGGCCTATTGTGTTCTAGTTTCTTGTCCATCTGTATCCTGAAATCCTATAGCACCTTCACCTGATCGTTTTCTATCACCAACTCTTATTATTATTATTATTACGGGGTCGATAAAATAAAGTACCAGTAATGCACTGGGTAATTGCTGGCCTTGTGCCTAAAGTAGAAACAATTATTATTATTATTATTATTATTATTATAAGGGTGGTGGATTGGCAGTATCGGTAGAGCGCCAGACACCATGCTTTGTAGTATAGAATTACGGCCCTTTATGTTCTGAGTACAAATTCACCGAGGTTAGCTTTGCCTTTCATCCATTACGGGGGCGATAAAATAAAGTACCAGTAATGTACTGGGGTCAATTTAATCGACTTTCCCCTCCTCCAAAAAATTGCTGGCCTTGTGCCTATATGAGAAACCATTATTATTATTATTATTATTATTGTTCAGTGTCAGTGGATTAGCTGTATCGGTAGAGCATCAGACACCCTGCTTCGCAGCACATAGTTATGACTCTTTATGTTCTGAGTACAAATCCACCGAGGTTAACTTTGCCTCTCATCCTTACGGGGTCGATAAAATAAAGTACCAGTAACGCACTGGAGTCGATTTAACCATCTTTCCTCTCCTCAAAATGTTTGGCCATCTGCCTAAATCAAAAACCATTACTATGAGGGTGGTGGATTGGCAGAATTGACTGGCTAGAGCAAATCCTGGCCCCATGAGGTGTTAAGTAACTGAGAGAACAAGACTCTCCTGGGTAGGATGCTAGTCCATTGCAATATTAATTCAGCTACTGATACTGGCAGTCATTTTTTCTTAGAATCGAGTAATACGAAATAAAGTGTCTTGCTTAATTTGTTCCGAAGTTACTTACCAGCTTGAAACTGTTCTAACACCATCTGTAGGTTCATCAGGGATGTAGCATACTGCTTACACTGTTCTTGGTAAGAACCCAGCTGAAGGTAAGCATTGTCACGTTGAGAGGCCATCACATGTAGCTGTTGGTTTAAGCTTTCAATTTGAATACTACTCTGTTGTCTGCAATGGAAATTACAATTGATAACAGGCTATACTTTACTAATTATTTCATTAGGATGATATTTGTAACATAACAAGAGGTGAAAATAAAAGTTGGCAGGTTTTGATTTAAAAATGAACTCTTTAAAATAGATAGTTATGTTTCATAAAAGCAGAGGCAGTTTTGGGCAAAGTGGTACAAAAAGAATTAAGGCTTTTTTATTTAAACTTTTTAATAAAAATGAAACAAAACCATTAAAAGGGGATGGAAAAAAAAAAGGAAAAAAATGTACCCAGCAGATTGAACAGCGGCAGCAGAGAGGTAAGCTTTCTCTTCGGTAACAGCCAGTTTATTCCGTAAGTTCTTCTCCCGTTCTTCTGACTCTAGAGCCTCCTTCGTATAGCCTTCCTCAATCTACAGATATATAAATAGAAGAATCAAAGAATATTGGTCTTTAGAGTAAAAAACAAACGGAAAAAAAAAAAGGTTTACGATATGTTGTTAAAATAAAGTTGGAGTATGTTGACAGATTGTGACAATAATGTTAAGATGTGACAATGGTTTGTAGAATAGATTCACCCTACCTTCGGGCACACCAAGGAAATAGATTTGCCTTGTCTGTGAATGATATATTTTAACCCCTTTCATTTGATATATTAACCTATCAACTTACATATCAACATTTTATGTAAAACCCCTTTTGTTTTATTTAAGAATGTTCAAGAACTTTTAGTTACATGACGGCAGGTTATAAATCTTAAATTCTTCTCAGGTCGATGGCAGTGAGACTACACACACACAGACACACATTCACACACACACAGACACACACACACACAGACATAAACAAATGAATCACCATCATCATCACCAGCATCATTTTTACACCTTCCTTTCCATACCTGCATGGGTTAACGCTTTAGCATTTAAACCAGCCGTATTCGGCCAGAATTTTCTCACCTCTTTTTGTTCAAACCGGTTGTAACTGGCTGCTCATACTGATGTTAAGGTATTGTTCTCAAAATAAATAACATCAAAATCTCATAGAATCAATATTATGCGAGATAAAGCCTTTACCACAAAAATACATTAGTATATAGAGGGTAATGTAAAAGGGTTTAAGAAGTCTTCTCTAGCACAGCTTTCATCCATTTGTCGCATTCCTTTGTCATTTCCTCTGTCAATTTCAGTCTCCTGAGATCAGTTTTCACCACTTCTGACCAGGTTTTCTTTCATTTCTCTCTTCTACAGTGTCATCATCACCATCATCATCATCTTTGTTTAACATCCATTTTCCATGCTACCATGGGTTCTTCTAATCAATGCACCTGACACACTTCTTCACTCACTGATCATCAGATCATCATCCGTACACATCACATGTCCATACCAGTGCAATCTTCTCTCTTGCACACTACATCATCTGATCCTCCTTAAAAGCCTAGCTTTTCTTTTCAACTCGTCCATGCTTCATCCTTCATACACACAAACATTACACATCCAACAGAACATGCTAGTCTTGTTCCTATCTAATGGTCACCAAACATTACACATCCAACAGAACATGCTAGTCTTGTTCCTATCTAATGTTCACCAATCTAATGTTCACCAAACATTACACATCCAACAGAACATGCTAGTCTTGTTCCTATCTAATGTTCACCACGCATCCTCTGTATATTGTCAACAAGATGGGCGAAGCACCACAATGTGCATCATACCTGCAGCAAGTGCATCTTGAGTCTTTCTAGTTCCCTCACTTGTTTGGCATCTCTGTCTCTGAACTTCTGCATCTGCAACAGAACAAGGGAATACAATTGTAGCAATAAGTCACATCTGGAATCATGGAAACTACCTTAAGTGGGTGTATTAAGTGTATGCAATCTTCCTGCTATATCAAGCGTTAACCTAATATAGCCCTTCCATATACTGTACCGATTGTGTTGTGATTTCTGTTTACCTTTTACTTTTTTCATTCTGATGACTGAAAGCAAATTTGTTTGCTTTCAAGAAACCACTGGTAAATGAAATAATTATCTTATGTTGTTTATTACATAACTATATATATATATATCTGTATGTATGTAAAAGGTAAACAGAAATAACAACACAATCGGTACAGTATATGAAAGGGATATATTAGGTTAACGCTTGATATAGCAGGAAGAGGGTCTTAATGTTTCGAATGCTAGTCCTTCATCAGAAGAATGAATGAGAAATAAAATAGATTAAGGGGATGGGCAGGATGGAATTGGAAAAAATGTCTTTAGATAAAAATAATAGGTCCATTCATCTTGACATCTCATATATATATATATATTTGCAAGCAGAGAAAAGCGGACGTAAAATGATGATGATGATATATATGTAGGTAAAAGGTAAACAGAAATAACATCACAATCGGTACAGTATATGGAAGGTATATATTATATATATATATGTATGTGTATATATATATACATATAATTTGCTTTTGAATTTGTTTTGCAAGATTTCTTATCTGAAAACGTGTGTTGAAACAGATTTTGTTATACTTAAAATAAATTGAAGTGAAAACCAACAGGTGCGTGTGTTTTTATTGCCAGCATGACCTCCTAAAGTATAACAATATGTGTGTGTGTGTAGGTGTGTGCGTGTGTGTATTTGTGTGTGAGATGTCAACATGAATGGACCTGTTATTTTTATCTAAAGACATTTTTTCCTATTCCAACCCAATCGTCCCCTCAATCTATTTTATTTCTCCTTCTTTCTTCTGATGAAGGACTAGCATCCGAAACGTTAAGACCCTTTTCCTGCTATATCAAGCATTAACCTAATATATCCCTTCCATATACTGTACCGATTGTGTTGTTATTTCTGTTTACCTTTTACATACATATACATATATATATCTGTGTTTGTATGTGATTGCATGTCTACATGTGTAAGTATGCGTATGCATGTATGTGTGTGTATACATGAATGTGTGTATTCAAGTGTGAGTCATCATCATCATCATCCAACTGACCTAAATTTCTGGCTTTGTGCCTAAATTAGAAATCAATAATTTAATAATAGTTTCTACTTTTGGCACAAGGCCAGCAATTATCCCAGTGTATTACTGGTACTTTATTTTATCGACCCCCGTAAGGATGAAAGGCAAAGTTAACCTCGGCGGGATTTGAACTCAGACCGTAAAGGGCCGTAACTCTTTGCTGCAAAGCATGGCGTCCGACCCTCTACCGATACTGCAGATCCACCCCATGAAATAATTCAATAATAATTATTTCTACTTTTGGCACAAGGCCAGCAATTATCCCAGTGTATTACTGGTACTTTATTTTATCGACCCTGTAAGGATGAAAGACAAAGTTAACCGTGGCGGGATTTGAACTCAGACCGTAAAGGGCCGTAACTCTATGCTGCAAAGCATGGTGTCCGATTCTCTACCGATACTGCCAAACCACCGCCCTAAATAATTCAATAATAATGGTTTCTTATATAGGCACAAGGCCAGTAATTTTTTTTGGGGGGGGGAGTCGATTAAATCGACCCCAGTGCGTGACTGGTACTTTATTTTATCGACCCCCGTAAGGATGAAAGGCAAAGTTAACCTCGGCAGGATTTGAACTCAGACCGTAAAGGGCCGTAACTCTATGCTGCAAAGCATGGCGTCCGACCCTCTACCGATACTGCCAATCCACCGCCCTAAATAATTCAATAATAATAATAATAGAACATCAAAGAGATTACCTCTTTAGACATCTCTTCCTTCTCTGTTTGAAGATGTCTCACAGAGAGAATTACTTGGTCCCTCTCTTGTTGGAATTTAACAGCTTGTTGCCGAATTGATTCCGATTCCCTTAGCAACAAGTCCAACTCGCTTCTCTCCCCTTGCTGTTTCTGTAGCATTCCTGTCACCATGTTGGCTTTCTCTGTGACATTTCGCAGCTCAAATTCTTTCTGTTGAATAGTCAGGCTCAGCTTGTTGTTTATTTCCTTCAGTGTTGCATTCTCCAAGTTGTGCTCATCATTGAGCCGCTGAGACAAAGCTGCTTCCGTCTTCAGCTCATTCAACTGTGTTTGAACTTCGTTGAACTGGAATGTTAAACTCTCGTACTGCTTCTTCAAGTTGTTTCGCTCGAGTTCCGTTTCTCTCAGTGTACGTTCTACATCATTGCTGCTCTGTAATTGACCCTGCACTTTCTGCTCCTGTTCTGTTAATGCCGTTTGAACCTTTGACAGTCTTTGCTGTAGGAAGGAAATCTCTTCAAGTTTGTTGTTGTATGTGATTACATCAACTGTTTCACTGGCGTTGCTTTTTTGTAATAACTCTTCATATTTCACCTCCAGTTCGGAAAATTTCTGTTTGTAATTCACAAGTTCGTTCTGTGTCTTGATAAGTGCCTGGTTCCGGTCTTCATACAATGGCATCAGTCGGTCATGTTCGCACTTCAGTTGGTCATATTTTTTGGCTTCGTTTTGGATGTATGCATTCAGGCGCTGGATCTCGTTGTGGTAAGTCACGCTTTCCTGGTGTTTTTGGTTCAAATAGCTTCCAATTTGATCCCGTTCAGCCTGAAGAACACCTAACTGTTTCTTTAAATTCTCTTTATCTTGTATGAGTGAGTTGATCTGTGGCCCACTCTGTGAACTGTCTTGGAATATTGTGAGGAGAGTCTTGTTCTTCTGTTTCAAAGCATCAATCTCGACATCCTTGTCACGAATGATGTTAGAAAGCTTCTGCAGAGCTTCCTTTTGCATTCCTCCAGCATCACTGCTATCGTTAGAGACAATAACTTTGTTCTGAGACTGTAACAACTGCTGGTTCTCATGTTGTAGATGGTCAATTGCATGCCTCTCTTCTGACACAATAGCCATCAAACGTTGTACTTCTGCTTTTAGGGAACTACACTCTCTTGTCTTCTCATCCATCACAGCAATCATCTGTTCCTTCTCCAGCTTCAAGTCCTTCACATCATTCGATAACTGATGAAGTTCAAGAAGACTTTTATCGCCATACACTGACAGAGATTTCGACTCAATCATTTTAAATAGCATGGCGTTGTTTTTCTGCAGCTCTTGTATGATACCATCTTTCTCTGCAACAATTCTTTGTAATTTATTTAGTTCTTCAAACTGTGCATTTGTATTTTTGTTTCCTGCACTACAGTGTTTCTGTCCGGTTATTTTCTTAGGTGAAATCTTCTTCTCGGGAATACATTTCTGGGATTCCGGATCCCGGATCTCATCAGCTTTCTCGACTTCTTCCTCTAAATCACCCTCACTATCCCCTTCAGAATATTTATCTTCAAATTCTCTAGTCTTCAATCGTTCCAGACACTCAATGACATTTTTATCCAGCCTTTGTAGTTTTTCTGAGTCTATGATACCAGATATATCTTGAAGAATATTCCTGAAATACCTCAGTTCTTGTTCATCTTTCTCAACTTTAGCTTTCAGTGATAAAATGGCACTTGTTTCACTGTTTAAAGAATCCTTACCTCCTACATCGTTCACAAGTCCTTTTCCAGGAGATGCCTGAAGGTTAGACAACATTTTTTCTAAAGATTTTACCTTATTCTTCGAAGAAAGCAATTCGGATTCTAAATCTGTGATCAAATCTAAAGTCTTAGGGTCACTTTGTCCATTAGCAGAGTCTTTAGAATCATTAGAGAGGATAATTGACATTTCATTGGTTAGTTCAGTATTCTTATTGTTTAACATTTCTACTTGGTCTTCTAGTTCTTCATTTCTTTTAGAGATATTCTCAAAGTCTTCAATTTTTTCTGTACTACAGATTAGTTCTTTTCTTAGATCTAGAACTTGAATTCTTAAAGCTTCAACTTCTTCACACTTTTCTTTCATAATCTGAGATTGTTTTTCACTTTGGTTAGATACATATAACTCCTCTTGTATATCTTTTAATTTGGCTTTCAGATATGTTAAGCACATTTTCAGTTGGGCAACTTCACCGTGTTCTGCAGGTATTTCAGTAGAATCTTCGACATTCTTTTTTCCTAGACTTACAAGATAGTCTTCCAAAACTCCTTCAGTGTAGTTCATAGATTCAAACAACACATTGACATCAGGTTTCTCCTTTTCCCCGTCTGAGTTTGTCCTATCTAACTTATTATCTTCTATTAGAGCCGTGCATTCAATCACAAACTCAGAATTCTCCCTTCTAACTTCTTGAATCTCTTTTTTTAATTTAGAAAATTTAGTTTCATAATCTGCCAGTTTCATCTCATTTAAGAGATTAGATTCCGCATGCTCTTTCAAACTCTCCTTCAGATTCTGAACTTCTTTATCCAAGCATTTGTTTTGGAATTCCAATTCCGACACGTCTACCATTTCAGCTGGCTGTGATAACCTCTCTCGAAGCTCACAAACATCTAGTTCAAGTTCTTTGTTATGTGTTGTCAGTGCTTCAATTTCTGAGTTCATCTCCTGCTCTTTCTCTGTCATCTTTTCACAAAGTTCTTTCTTATCTAAGTGTAGTTCATTTACTACATAAGCAGCTTTCTCTAGCTTCTCTTTCAAATCTTCGATAACACTTGTAAGTCTATCTTTCTCAGCAAACAATTCATTTAGCTTATCATCGGAGGCATGATGGCTTCTAGATTGTCCTTCAAGATCTTGTCTCAGCTTGGAAATGGTATCATTGGCAGTGTCCAACTGAACCTGGATCTGTTTTTGTTCAGCTTGTAGTTGATCAATTTGATCAGATTTTTCTCTCACCTTTATGGCAAGATCCTGACGATTATCAATTAACTGACTAATGGCTTCTTGGTGCTGGGAGTCCAGTTCTTCAAGGCTGCTTTGAATATCATCTTTTTCACTGATTAATTTTTCTATCTGTTCATCTTTTTCAACCAAATGATGTTTAGCCTCTTTCAGTTTTTCTTTCAAACTTTCTGTTTCAATGAAAAAAAAAATAGTTAAAAGAAAATTATAGCATACTATAATAATAATATGTAGAAATTATATAATAGTATATACTATAATAGTAATATGTAGAAATTATATAATAGTATATACTATAATAGTAATATGTAGAAATTATATAATAGTATATACTATAATAGTGTTATGTAGAAATTATATAATAGTATATACTATGACAGTAATATGTAGAAACTATATAATAGTATATACTATGACAGTGTCCCCACTAGTGCTTTGGAAACCACAAGCAGTCACTAATAACAGGAGGTGCAAACTCTCCTACTTCGATGTCATCTCCAGAGATTCTGGTATTGAAATCCAGGACTTGGCAACGGCAATGAACAACAGACCCAGATGGAGATCAATTGTTGAGTCCGTTATTACTGGTACTTTATTTTATCGATCCCGTAAGGATGAAAGGCAAAGTTAACCTCGGCGGGATTTGAACTCAGACCATAAAGGGCCAAAATTCTATGCTGCAAAGCATGGTGTTCAACCCTCTACTGATACTGCCAATAATGTTATGAGGTTAGAAAGGTTTGGTGACCATGTATGGTTCATAAGATCTGTTTGGGGCTTGGTTTTCTATAGCTGGATGCCCTTCCTAACACCCAAGTAAAGATAAAAAAAATAAAAAAATAAAAAAATTATATATTTATATATTTTCTTACTTTCACTTTTGACTTTCTCTGTATATTTATCTTCCAATGATGTGGCCTTGTTTTTGAAATAGCTGATTTCATCATTAGCATGGTGCTGGAATGGTAAATGGTATTACAATAATCTTACACTGCTTCACATTTTTTTTTTTCATTTATTTTATTTCCTGTAAGAATTTATATATATATATATATATATATATATATATATATATATATAAATATATATATATAATATATAAGATCAAAAGATGGTTAAATGATATATTATGTATACTCCAGTCCTACAAACTGTAGAGTGCTTCTTATCCGATATCTGCATTGCTTTATTGTACTACAATAAAACTCACCTCCTACATTCATCATCATCATCATCATCAAGGTTTAGCGTCCGTGTTCCACGCCTGCATGGGTTTGGACGGGGGTTTTCCCACTTGAGGCAAGAGTGGTTGTCTTGCTCGCATAGGACTGTCTGGCGGGTTTTCTACAGCTGGATGCCCTTCCTAACACCAACCACATTTACAGTGTGGGACTGGGAGGTTTTTACCGTGTTACCTACACGGCCACATTACAGCGTGGACTCTATATATATATATATATATATATATATATATATATACACACACACACACACACACCTCACTCTCACCAAGTGTGAAACTAATAATACCTTGTAACGTTTACTCCTGCATTGTTTGTTTTTTGTTTTCAGTTATTTCGAACAATATACGAGATGTCAACATGAATGGACCTGTTATTTTTATCTAAAGACATTTTTTTCCAATTCCATCCCGCCCGTCCCTCCAATCTATCTTATTTCTCATTCTTTCTTCTGATGAAGGACTAGCGTCTGAAACATTAAGACCCTCTTCCTGCTATTTCAAGCATTAACCTAATATATTCCTTCCATATATACTGTACCGATTGTGTTGTTATTTCTGTTTACCTTTTACATATATATAAAGACCCCTTCAGTCATAAATGACCATGGGATTTGCCCTCCGAAAGTTTAAAATACAATATGTTGAAAAGGTAACACATTAGAGAGAGAGTGTGCCATCAATAAAACAGGGAAAACCACCAGTGTATGGAATCTATACTCTATGGAAGGCAGGGTAGACACACAATAATTAAAAATATAAATTAAAATGTATACACACACCTCTATAACTTTATATAGTTATAGAGGTGTGTATATATATATATATATAACCACCCTGAAGAGTGGTTGACATTAAAAAAGGGGCATCCGGCCTTAAGAACATTACTAACAGTGAAATGCCTGATTCAGACAAGGT